>BTPG01000002.1:308466915-308506915 GCA_036245525.1 Semisulcospira habei
AACCCCGAACAATCCCATCAATCCAAGGAAAAGGGGACACGAATAGGGCCAGCAAGGGGAAATTTAAGAACCGTATGAGGTTCTGCATCTCCGGGGGCTCATGAGGTTCTTTGCCTCTTGCAGCTGGGTGGCGAATCGCTTGTTTTTTCGGCAATGCAGGGGATTCAGAGAAGAAGAACGCAAGTTTGAAAAACATGCATGTGAAATCCAGACCAAAAACGCGACTGCCAAGCTTGTAAAATGCAGATAACAACCCAACGAAGAAAGAAGCACGCTTAAAAAAAGACATTTACAAACACAATGTATTAATATTTTCAAGTAGACAAACAAAGAAGTATACACATCTGGTTGGTTGTTTTGGGTTTGTTGTTGTTGTTGTTGTTGTTGTTTTTTTGGGGTTTTTTTTGTTTGTTTGTTTGTTTGTTTTTTTTGGGGGGTGGGGGTGGGGGGGGGGGGGGGGTTCAAAATAAACAGATTAGTACACAATTCTCTACATATCTTGTCAATGCGTGGAGTCACTTTCTCCACGCACTGACAAAATAAGTATACTTGGGTGTTTTGGGTTTTTTTGCCAATATGCATAAAAAATTATGATATGTTACGCGCTCTGGTCTGACATTTCGGAACCTTACAGCGTTAGCCGTAAGGTCTAAAATCACAAACCAGCACGTGTACGTGCATTCAACGGAGCTGCGGCAGCGTTTGTCCAATTTGGAAGTAAGGCAGACCGCGCTGGCTTGTGTGTTTCTGTAATTGTATTTTGACATCTTGTCCATCAGGCAATACTCGGAGCGTCTTTCAGTTTAACCGCTTCACTGTCAGAACACAAGGGAACAAGACCCGAATGCAAAAGGCACACATCATAATGTATGTGCCTATCGCTGGCTTTTCTACCGTTGTCAACGTAGGAATGAACTATGAGTATATTGTTAATTTTATCTTAATTTTTTTTTTTAATGGTGGACATCTCAATGTTTTGTTTCATCGCCTATGATTATGTCGACCTCTCTATGAGTAGCTCATGGGATTTTCCATTTCTTCAACTGGGATCTCTTTCCTCTCTCCCTCCCCCGACTTTGGAGAGGATGCTGACGCTTTCTGTTCCAGAGCCAAACGATGTGCATTTCCGCATTTGTCTACTAGCATGGTGAACATAACCAGAAACATGCAGCTACACGTACATGACTGAGACAGCCAGGCTGTGCTGCTTGATGAACGTGGCTTCTGAACTGACGCAAAGACTGCATGAGTACTCGACCTTCGTGGCTGAGTAAAGATTAACTGATCGGTTTCGTCAGAATGCTCAAGGGTGGTCGGCCTGGTTAGCTTGGAGACATGACAGGATGACGAATGGATCTCAGTACTTTCTGATCTGATAGGCTGGCATACGTCGGCTCAAGGGTTGCGACTGGTAAGCTTGGCGCCTTCAGGCGCCAAGCTTAACTGTCTGAACACTTAAGCACGACTGATTTACAGCTAAATTCAGGCGCTAAGATGATCAGGCAAAACCTTTGCGCTACGACTGACGATCTATTTCAAATACAGCTGGCCCTAGCAGCGCAAGAAGCAGGAACGTAAGCCCTTCTGATGAGTTGTCTGCTCTAGCAGCCCGAGCAGCTATAAATGTAAATACGGCGGGCTTAGGGATCGGGAGGGCACGGCTAATGTCCGGGGACATTGTGCAATTCCTCATCAGACAGGCAGGAATCAAAGGGTTAGGACGTGACCGTTTGGGAGACCTTTTTGAGCAAGAGAGTTAGGGTGGGGGGATGGACAAAGATAGAAAGAGTATGAGAGAGAGAGAGAGAGAGAGAGAGAGAGAGAGAGAGAGAGAGAGAGAGAGAGAGAGAGAGAGAGAGAGAGAGAGAGAGATGGGGTAGAGAGAGGTTAGAGAAACAGACAGACAGACAGACAGACGGAGCCAAAGAGACAGATAGAGACAGACAATGTTTATATACAGGAGAACCTGTTTAATCAACCACTTTTTTTTTAAAAAGACTTAAACGGGTCTTTAAGGAGAGGTGCTCTGTCAAGAGAAATCTTGCAATGCAAAAAGCGTCACCTGTCATTAAAGACCATCATTTAGGTGGCTGAAGCCACCTGCATAATGATCTTTAATGACAGGTGGTCCGTCATAAGTGTGGTCTCTCAATACTGGTTCTGTTGTTTCTTCTTTAGTTGTGTGTTGAACTACGTCATAAGGGCCAGCATTTTCAAATGTAGGGATTTTGGAAACTGCACTACAGTTCAAATGATATCGACCAAAATAATTCAAGGCCTTAACTCACTCAGCCCCGACTCACCACATCAAGACATGGATCGAGTATGATAGTTCAAGGGTGGTGCAGGAATAGCTTGGCGCCCATAGGCACCAAGCTATTCTGACACCATCCTTAAAATATCATGCTCGATCTGTCTCTAGAATAGTAACACAGTCCTTCAGAGGGCAACTTTAAAATTTTTGGATTTCGGTCCTGGGGTAGAATTAATGTGCTAAGGCGCCAAACTATGCTGGCAACACCGTTGAACGATCATGGACTATCCATGTCTTGTATTTTGTCAGGGCGCCCTAGGTCATCAAAGGGGCGGACATCAGGAGAACCGTGTACATTCTCATCCACCACATCGGTCGATCCATCGCCCACCCGTACTCGCGCAACCTGCGAGGGTACAGTCACGCTGAGTTTTACAGAAGAACGGCTTCAGCGGTCAGTTGGCAAAAAGGCCGTCGGGCCGATGTTGGCCGCTGTGGGCCCGCGCACGGCCGTCGTCGGCCCTGGTTTGATTGTTAGTGTACGGAAAAGGCTGACGATACAGGAAGACGAGCGCGCAGAGTGCCAGAGAGGCTGAATGTGACATTTGTTTTCATAAAATAGAGGATAAAGAAGTTCTCGGACCTGCCTGGTGGTACTGGTTCTTCGTGAAAGTGTTCTGCGCGAATAATGCTGAAAAGTTCTATTTTCTCAGTTAAATTACATTAAATTAGTGACATTTCTTAGTTAATTTTAGTTAAACGGCCTAGAATTGGTGAGATGCACGGATAGATAAGAGGAAAATCGGCGACCCTGACACTGACACTCGGGACATAATTCAAATGTATACTTACCTGCGATTTTCTGCCTAATGACTGTCTTGATGTCTGGATGACTTGATATTTTGATTGATGGATGGATGGATGGATGGATGGATGTATGGATGGATCGATGGATGGATGGATGGATGGATGGATGGATGGATGGATGGATGGATGGATGGATGGATGGATGAAAGGACGAACGGACGGACTGATGGACGAATTGATTGGCTGACTGACTGACTAACTTATTGACTGGGTCATTCGTTCATTCATTCATTTATCCATTCATTCGTTCGTTCGTTCTTTTGTTCGTTCGTTCTTTCGTTCGTTTATTCATTCATTCATTCATTCATTCATTCATTCATTTATTTATTCATTCACTCATTCATTCATTCATTCATTCACTCATTCATTCATTCATTGCTTCCACTACATGACACAATCTGGCCGTTGACCAGTAGCATACTAATAGTAATGTATCAGCGAGTTGGTGGAAGCAAAACTCTTATTGATTAATCTTTGAGAACATAATGACTCTTGAACGAGCTCATTCTTCATAAATCAGTAGCCCATAACCGGTGTAACGCAAGAGAATGATCCCTACGCAACATCGATTTTAAGTCATTTTCGCCTGCGTCAGATCGACCAAACATCATTTGACGTTGTAATAATGTGTGCGGGAAATTTACATACCCAAATAACTCACAAAGTGGACTGACCCGAGGAATTTGACGGTACAACTAATGACGCTTACGCCAGATCGACACGGGGTCACTTTGGCGTACGCGTGAGGGTCATTTCGGTGTTTGCCACCGGTCACTTCATAAGCACCCGGCAAACAGCGGCAACAAAACCGCGCAGGTTCTCGAGTGCTAATACAGCAAACGAGATATTAAAACACTCGTGCAATCTGGTTCAGACACAATCGCTTCTGCAGACGACGTCAACCAACCGGCATGGAGCTAGTCCCGTCAGTCGTGTCCACCGGCTGCACGTGGCACAGATCTTGATGACATTCAGCAGGTTCATCAAATCTCTTCACTGCATATGGACATGAGTCGAATAGATCTGTAGAAACCATCGCAAGTTGAAAGCACCGAAGCTACTCTACTGGCATGTCTGAGACCAGTTATAAAACATCTACAAATTCTAATGGGCCTCCGCACCTGCCAGGGCTGATGCGGGCCTATACCTCATGCACAGGTCTGGTGCTGTTGAGTACTCCGGCAGTGAAGCCGTTAACTCGATCTGTACCTGCAAAAATCACTTTCTGAGGAAAGTGTTAACCCCTTCGCTGCCATTGATCACGGATCGCGTCTGAAACTACAGCACGCTGACCGACATTCGCCTGTAGGGGAAATAGGCATAAGGAACATAGGGTTAACAAGAGACATAAAGAGACATGTCTCTTGCAGATGGGTAGCGTTCGTTGGGCTTGCCCCGGTAGTTAATGGGTTAATGTGTGTTTATTGGGAGTGTTACCGCTCCCTCGCATTTGTGTTTTTCCTTTTCCGTTTGTGTTTTTCCTGTTTTTCCTTTTCCAGCAACACTTGCAATAAATGGAACGACCATGACGTCTAAAGAGTGGTGCCTGATTAGCTTGGCACCGATTAGGCGCCAAGCTAAATCAGACACCTACCCTTCAGTTGCCATAACCGTTCCATCGTCCACGCCTCGTATGCGATTCTCATCAGATTATGATAATACGTGAGCCGAATGGCTCTGAAAGGTAGAAGGCTTCGTTTGACAGGCAATATCGAACACGGGATTATGGAACGATCCGGGAGCGAGAAAGCTGCACTAGCAGACTCTTCATCGGGCTGTGTACACATTGTCCGAACTCTAATTTATCTGCGTTAGGAATAGTTTCTGAACAGCCTGTTGGGTCTCAAAAGGAACCGTGCATCACCCCGTTCGCTGCCAGTGATCGGGATTTTTTTTTTTTTTTTTTGGGGGGGTGGGGGGGGGGGGGGGGTGGGGGGAGGAGTTTGATACCAAGTTACACATTGACCAACACTCGCGTGATGAACACAAATTAAATGGGGCCAAAATAATACTCATAACGAGGAACACAGGACTAACAAGGGACATAAATCCTCATGATAGCTTATGTCTCTTGCAGCTGGGTAGCGGTTAACTCATTCAGCCCGACGGCCGTATTTCCCGAATTTTAGAGGTGTCATCTAATGACTCTGCACTAGTTGAAGGAGATGGATCGACCATGATAATTCAAGGGCAGTGCCAGATTAGCTTGGCGCCGATAGGCGCCAATCTAATCTGGCACTACCCTTGAATTATCATGGTCGATCCATCTCCTGCTGTAGTGCGTCAGGGCTGAATGGGTTAAAGTAGGAGGTTCAATTCGTTGATACTTAAAAGTTTCTCAAAGATACTAAGGAAAGAAAAACTGTTCAAGTCCTTCCGATGATTCCAATGATGTTGCATTTCTTTTGCTCGTCAGTATGGATCAGATCAGTTGACTCTTTTGCTGTTGGTAGCGCTTGTTATAGCGATAATTCCTAGAAGGAATCACATCCCGACGAAAAGAAAGCGATACAGACAGCCAGACTAGTTATTTACTGAGGTTTAACGTAACGCCGAGCAGGCGACAAAGGCCATCTCACGACAAAGGGTTAGCTTGACTCATTGAGCCCTAGGGTCAAACTTCCTCATTGTGTGGTTTCTCCCCTGAAGATTTCACACGAGTTCCGGTCTGACACGACCCTCGAACTATCACGGTCGATCCATCTCCCACAGCTGACATACTGTCATTTATATCGCCTCACGGAAACTTGGGTAACTTAAGTTATACAGAGCTGGACTCTAAAGTAGTTGGGGCCAGTTGCATGAGTGAGCTTAGTCCTGTACCAGCCACAAAGCAAGGTGCTCCGCTATAGCGGAGTTAGTGATTTGGCGCTATAGCGGAGCACCTTTCTCTGTGGCTGTCACAGGACTAAGCTCACTCATGCAGCCCCAGGGTCCAGTTGCATAGCGAGCTTACTCCTGCTCCAGCCATGAAGCAAGGTGTTCCTCTATAGCGGAGTTAGTGATTTGGCGCTATAGCGGAGCACCATTCTCTGTGGCTGTCACAGGACTAAGCTCACTCATGCAGCTCGCCTCAGGGTCCAGCTGCATTAGCGAACTTACTCCTGCTCCAGCCATGAAACAAGGTGCGGCGCAACTTGCTTAGAGGCTGATACAGAACTAAGCTCGCTTATGCAACTAGTTCCTGGATCAGCTTGTGTCAAAATCAGCTCAGAATCCCTTTCCGTGCCCAGTCCTCGGAATCAACTACACCCAAAACGTTTAACACCCTCGTACAATCAACCAGCGGTACTGTTTATTGTACCAGTGGCTGTGTGCACAAAAGGTTTAAGGCCTCGCACAGCTGTGAACGTCATAATGAACATTTTCTTCTGTGTTTCTGTGGGAGGGGAGTTGACAGTGCTTCGGCGTACCACTGTTAAAGCTTCTATTGAGTCAATCCGCTACTTCAAACTTCAAAAACAGAGAAATGGGCTGTCGCTGTGCTGCAAGTGGCAAGTCCCCAGATCAATGAAGGTCCTTTAGTGGCCGGCCACTCCTAAAACCTGAGCCAACATCCTGGGAAGAGAGCCAACGGAAAACGGGTTTTCTCCCTTTCTCATATTTTGCAGAATGTGTTGTGCCGGTACTGCGCTTGGTTTATAAAATGCAGACCAAAAATCTGACTGCTCAGCGGGTAAAATGCAAAGAAATGCCCAACAAAGAAAGAAACACGCTTAGAAAGGACAAGTACTACACAGTTAACACACTCCTTCACTCTTTCATTCCGCTCATTTACTCACTCTCTAAGTAAATAAAGGAATGAATGAATGAAAGAATGAATGAATGACGTCTTTGACATATGCATTATGAATCAACCATTTTCATCCTGATACACCCATTGCTTGAAATAAATGTCACTATGCTAGTTCAAGGATGGTGCCAGAATAGCTTGGCGCCTGAAGCGCCAAGCTATTCTGGCACCATCCTTAAACTTAAATGCTTGATCTATCTCCCAATCTGTACTGTAGCCTTCGTTGGACAATAAGCATTTTTTAATCAGCCTCAGAATGTAATGGGTTAAGCAGCAGTCATCCCTTACCATCAAGCATTCGGCTACAATTCTGATGGCTCTCGATCAAGACGTCCCCTGGCGACACCATAAGAGGAGTTACAAGCACTCCGTGCCTTCGTCTTCCCACCTTGCTCAAAGATCCGGCTTACATTCAGAAACTCTCTGCTGCACTGCACACACCACTAAACATGGACACAACAAACGAATACTCTCTCAATTGTAGTGCTTTATTAGCTTGGAGGCTTATTGTCCGCTTGTCCTTAGCGAATAAATCACTACACCTGATCTCGTATCTATAGTCGATCTATCCGAAACTCTTGGCGTCAGGCTTGAAAAGGTAAACCGAACCCTATGTCACACGCCTCAGTAGAACTTCGTGAGGGTATAAAAAGGTTTAATTGAAACGGCCTTCCCAGAAGCCTTTGCTTTGAGACGCATTTCCGGTGTCGGTGTGGAAGGCACAGCTAGTTCAAGTCAGGCGTAATAGTGAATGTGTGTGTGTGTGTGTGTGTGTGTGTGTGTGTGTGTGTGTGTGTGTGTGTGTGTGTGTGTGTGTGTGTGTGTGCGCGTATGTGCGCGTGTATACGCGCATGCGTGCGTATGTGTGCGCGTAAGTCCGTATGTTTGAGTGGGAGGATCGATGGATGGAGGTTTTGTATTTGTGTATAGATATAACATTATAACAAAATAAAAGACGGAAAGTCAATATTGGGTTGGACTTATTTTCATGCAGTGGTTAACCAGCGGGTACTATAAGCACAGAAAACACTCCAAACATCTCCAAGAGACATAGATCCTCATGAGCCCTCTGGGCTCATGAGGATCTATGCCTCTTGGAGATGTTTGGAGTGCTGTCTATGCTTATGGTGCAAGCTGGTTATCCGCCATGACTTCGCTCTCGTTCCTTGTTGGCAGTCGTTCCTTGTTGGCAGTCGTTACGGGCAAACGTCTCTCTCTCTCTCTCTCTCTCTTGGCTTGACTTCGCGAACGAAGATTTTATAGGAGTTGCCCACGACGTCTGCAGGCTTGTTCGTGGCTGCGGAGGCCAATCCGAGACAGGCAGGTTCGACCGCAGTGGCTGCAGGGGAAGGTATGGCCAGGGTTCTGAGCTGCAGCATCTCTGTTTTTTCTCCTGAGCCGCTTGTCCTTAAGGCTAGCTCTGTGAGAGTCCTCAAAGGAGACAGCTGCCTTGTAAATGGTGGAGCGCCAGGTGTCACGGTCCGCAGCAAGCGAAGACCACTGGTGGTGGTCGATTTGGCAGGCACTAAGTGACTTCTTGAGACAGTCTTTGTATCTCTTCTTTGGTGCCCCTCTGTCACGGTGTCCAGTAGCAAGCTCGCCGAACAGGGTGATCTTTGGTAGGCGATGATCCTCCATCCTGGAGACATGCCCCGCCCAGCGGAGCTGTGTCCGCAGCAGCAAAGCCTCGATGCTCACAGTTTCAGCCTGTTCAAGGACCTCGACGTTGGTGACATAGTCACTCCAGTGAATGCCCAGGATGGTACGCAGGCAGCGCTGGTGGAAGCGTTCGAGGAGTCGTAGTTGGCTGCGGTAGAGGGCCCAGGACTCGGAACCATACAGCAGGGTGGTGAGGACCACAGCTCTGTACACGCTGATCTTGGTGCCTGTTTTCAGCTGTTGGTTGTGCCACACCCGCTTGAAAAGTCGCCCGAAAGCGCTGTTCGCTTTTGCCAGCCTGCTGTCAAGCTCCTTGTCCAGCTTGGCGTCCGACGTGATAACGCAGCCAAGGTAAGTAAACTGGTGCACTGACTTTAGTTCAGACTCGCCAATGGTGATGTGAGGAGGGCGATACACTGTCTTGGGTGCCGGCTGATGGAGGACCTCTGTCTTTTGCAGACTGACCTCGAGTCCAAAGAGCTGGGCAGCATCTGCGAAGCAAGACGTGATGCGCTGCAGGGCTCTCTCTGTGTGTGCAACGAGGGCAGCATCATCAGCAAAAAGCAGCTCACGAATCAGTTGGTCTAGGGTTTTCGTGTGGGCCTGCAGTCGTCTGAGGCTGAACAGGCTGCCATCGAGACGATACCTGATGTACACTGCATCGTCATCATCGAGGTCCACTGTGGCCTGCTTCAACATCATACTAAAAAAGATGGTGAAGAGGGTCGGTGCCAGCACGCAGCCTTGCTTTACGCCGTTGAGAATAGGGAATGGTTCTGAGAGGTCATTGTTGAGTCTGACCTGGCCTTGTTGGTCCTCGTGTAGCTGGACAATCATGTTGAGGAACTTTGGGGGACAGCCAAGTCGCTCCAGGATCTGCCACATGCCTTGCCTGCTCACAGTGTCGAACGCTTTTGTTAGGTCGACAAATGTTACGTACAGCCCTTTGTTCTGCTCGCGGCACTTCTCCTGCAGCTGTCTCAGCACAAAGACCATATCGGTGGTGCTCCTGTTTGCTCTGAAGCCACACTGGCCCTCTGGGAGTTGGTCTTCAGCGATGGCAGGTACCAGCCGATTCAGGAGCAGCCTTGCAAGGATTTTCCCAGCAATGGACAGCAGGGTAATTCCCCGATAGTTGGAACAGTCAGACTTCTCGCCTTTGTTCTTGTACAGGGTGATAACAACTGCATCACGGAGATCTTTTGGTAGTGTTCCTTCCTCCCAGCAGCAGAGAAAGAGGTCATGGAGCTTGTTGTGCAGTGCTGTGCCTCCATGTTTCCAGATCTCTGGCGGTATTCCATCAATGCCTGCTGCTTTGCCACTCTTGAGCTGGTGGATGGCTGTGAGGGTCTCTTCAGCGGTGGGCGGTTCGTCCAATTCAACCTTTACTGGGAGGTGTGGGATTTGTAGGACGACTGCTTCTTGAACAGTGCGCTCAGCGCTGAAGAGGCTCTGAAAGTATTCCGACCAGCGGGCAAACGTAATCTCGCTTGTAACACTTAGTAGACGTGCCGCATCCGGATACGCGGCTTTGTGCCGCGTATCTGGATGCAGCACGTCTGGAATGTGTTACCATGTACTATAGGGTAACCTTTTGACATACCAGTTTCGTCCTAGTCTAGTGTCGAAAGATATCTTATTCATCTAAGCAATATGCGAAGGTGTGGGCGATGAATATCCATACGGTTAGTCGGTGCGTGCGTTTGTGTGTGTGTGTGTGTGTGTGTGTGTGTGTGTGTGTGTGTGTGTGTGTGTATTTGTGTGTGTGTGTGCGCGCGCGCGCACGTGTGTATGTGTGCGTGTGTGTGTGTGTTTTGCGCATGTGTGACCGGGTGTGTCTGATTTACAGCAATTTGCCATCCGCTGATTATGAACGGGTCCTGTTTTCAAACTGATCGATAGTACTACCATTTGTGCGCTCGCCTGACCGTGTACCTTCATTTTTCATTTTCCATTTCTTTATCATCAAAACGCTATTGGTATCTGTATCATAGATTAAACATTAAAAGAACATTTTAAATTGCTCGAATAAAAATGAAAATAATATTTTTTTCACAATTTAGGTTCTGCTCAACACACAGACATTGTTCAGCGTTACCTCTAACCCCTATGCAGGAGAGTATTCTTATTTAACCCAGTAACCCTGGCATGCTACGGCAGGATGTGGGTC
The DNA here is from genome assembly GCA_036245525.1 of Semisulcospira habei. Classification (NCBI taxonomy): domain Eukaryota; kingdom Metazoa; phylum Mollusca; class Gastropoda; family Semisulcospiridae; genus Semisulcospira; species Semisulcospira habei. The sequence continues at coordinate 308,477,659 of BTPG01000002.1, forward strand.
GAGCATGATAGTTCAAGGGTGGTGTCGGAATAGCTTGGCGCCTACAGGCGCCAAGCTATTCCGTTACCACCCTTGAACTATCATGGTCGATCTGTCTCCAGAACTGTGATACAGACCTGAAAGGATATCTAAATATATAACAAGAAAGGCAAAAGCCTTATGACTCACGTGGATGACCGATCCCCACGTGTCTGACAATAAGTAAAGAGATGGCTTCTGCACTAACAAAATCCATGTTTTCTCAAAATTTAATCAGTTTTCACACTTCTCTGAAACCCCGTGACCCTTGACCTTTGCGATGAGTCGAATAAATTTGGATAGATAGGAAGGCCATCAGCTGCCTTTGTGCCAAATTTGATTGAATAGTTTGTCAAAATGTTGATAATAACTACAATTATTGACAATTTATACACATTTGTCGATCTCTTGTGACCCTTGACCTCTTTCAATGGGTCATCCAAATTAGTATGCATAGATAGGTATTACTATCAAGTATCCCTGTAGCAAGTGTGGGTAAAACGTTGTGAATAGTAATTGAGAAAAAAAAAAAACATTTCTTGTCGAAATATGGCTATTTGTTACCTATTTCCTGAGCTCTTGTGACCCTTGACCTTTCCGACGGGTCATCCAAATTAATATGCATAGATAGGTCTTACCATCAGGTATCTCTGTAGGAAGTTTGGGTTTGGAGTTGTGAATAGTAATTGAGAAAAATAAAATTCTTGTCAAAATATGGCTTTTTTTTTTTTTACCTACTTCCTGAGCTTCTGTGAACTTTGGCCTTTCCGAGGGGTCATCCAAATTAGTATGCATAGATAGGTCTTACCATCAGGTATCTCTGTACCAAGTTTGGGTTTTAAGTTGTGGATTGTATTTGAGAAAAAACGTCTTTTGTAAAAATATGGCTATTTTGGACCTATTTCCTGAGCGCTTGTGACCCCTGACCTTTCCGAGGGATCAACCATATTAGTGTGCTATAAAGGTCTTACCATCAGGTATCTTTGTACCAAGTTTGGGTTTGAAGTTGTGAATAGTATTTGCGAAAAAATAAATTATGTCCCCAAATGCGACTTACTTTGCAGAAGTAGAACGTTTTAGTGTTTGGTGTAAAGATAATTTTCTAGACCTAAATGTGAGTAAGACCAAGGAACTACTGATAGACTTTCGAAGAAACCCTGCCCCTGTCCCTGTTCTGATGATCGATGATGTGTCTGTTGAGCGTGTGACTGAGTATAAGTATCTTGGAACAGTCATAGATGATAAGTTGTCCTTTAACGCAAACACCTCCCTCATACACAAGAATTGTCAGTCACGCATCTACTGCCTCCAGAAACTCAGGAAGCTGAATGTGAACCCCTCTGTCCTTCAAACATTTTACTGCTCTTTTATTGAGTCTGTCATCACTTTCGGTTCTGTGTGCTGGTATGGAGGTCTGAGTGTGAAGAACAAGAACACCCTGGCACGAATGGTAAACATCTGCAGCAAAGTGACTGGCAGTAAGCAAAACAGTGTGGAGTTCCTGTATGAACAGCGTGTGGTGAGAAAGGGTAGGCGGATAGCTTCAGACAGATCCCATGTCCTTGCCCACCTCTATGAACTTCTCCCCTCGGGCCGCAGACTCCGCACGCACAAAGCTAGAACACTTAGACTACAGCACAGTTTCATCCCCAAATCCATCACTCTAAGCAATCTGTAGGTACATCCACGCATACCCAAACCTAACTCCTCCCCCTATCCCCCTTTACCTGTGCAATCAGTAGGAATGGAGCTTGTTGATTTTAGAGAAGTGATTATATTGTGTTTCATTTGGTGGTGAACATGGACATACTGGGATTGTTGTTACTGAGTGTTTACCCACTAATTATTTTATTATGGTAGACTTTAATTATGCAGCTTGTGTAATAATGTGTAATAATGTACTGAGACGTTTGTATAATAAGTAGTGAGGGTTAGGACTAGGTTGAAACACACGTATTATGTATGCATATGTAGAGGTGGGTGTGAATGTATAAGTGCCGCTCAGTTCAGTCCATAAAAGATGTTTGTGTGAGATGTGTAAGAGTTATGTGTAAAGATTTTGTAGTGTTTACTTTATCCATTTGGAATTTGTAGCTGTGCAAGTGCAGGGAGAAAATGTTCATAATTATGCTATAATGTTTTTATGTCTTGTTTGTACTATTTGTTATAAATGTACCACAACCGAATTTCTCTTTTCGAGATAATAAAGTACTCTTATTCTTATTCTTATTCTTATTCTAAATATCTATTTTTGATATATTTTCTGATCCCCTGTGACCTTGACCTTCGTGAGCGGTCACTGAAATTGGTATGTTTAGAAAGGTCTTGCCACAAAGTATCCTTGGGCCAAGTTTGAAGACTGTAGCTTGAATAGCTTCCAAGAAAACGCCAACGTTAAAGTTTATCACGGACGACGGCAGACGGACGACGGACGACAGACGACGGACGGACGACCACTGGCCCAGAACTTTTGCGCGTGCGTCAAAACCTGGTCATTTCATCTTCAGGATGCAATGACCTAAGCTACACCAACATCTTTTATACTGTTTGTGTACGTGTACGATGCATGTCGACATCTATCTTGCAGACAGGAATCGCTAAAGCCTTCAAGTCCTGACCGGAAATCAGCACAAGTTGAGGAGGAATTCATATGGCGCTGCGGTCCATGCAACACAGTGTGCGTGCAGACGTGATCATCAGTTCCCGTTGATCTTTTGCTTATGGAGGGGGGAGGGGTGTCAGTTGCACGAACGAGAGTAGTCCTGCGCCGGCCAATAAACAAAGAGCTCCGCTATAGCGGAGCACCTTGCTTAGTGGCTAGACCAAGACTAAGCTCACTCGTGCAACTGGCCCTAGGTTTGTAAGTTGCCTGGAGATCGTCGCTCGAGTGTCGCCATCTTGCCTCATTTGCATACAGATCTGATCAGAGCCGTGCGCAACGCCGAGATTCATTTCCTCCTTTTGCATTGAAGAGCACTGAAAATAGGTGGCATCACTCTGCCTGGGTCCTATTCACAACTCCCCCTTTCTGCCGTTTTAGGCAACTGAACGTGCGTATTTGAATGACGCAAACAGATTGTTTTGTGGGTTTTGGATAACGTCTGAGAATAAGATATTAGACCGAGTCCAGACACACTGCCTACACACAACGGCATATGCTCTCTCTCTCTCTCTCTCTCTCTCTCTCTCTCTCTCTCTCTCTCTCTCTCTCTCTCTCTCTCTCTCTCTCTCTCTCTCTCTCTCTCTCTCTCTCTCACCCCACCCGGGTCTGCCCTGGGGGACTTGGGTGGGGTTAGGTACTTTTTAGTTCCCAGGGTCACCCTGGTCAGCCCCACAGGGTGAGTTTTTCTCTCTATTCTGGGGCATGTGTTTCTGTCTACCCGAGGTCCATTCACCTATATTTGCCTTTTTAAAACTCGCCCTACTGTCTGCGCTGCCTGTAGCTCTTGATATTGGATGTGTGTTGCTAAATGGTCTTAGCTTTATTTAGGCCCCATGTGTTAGGTTTATTTAATGTATTTGACCGGCTGGCGACATACATTCAATGTTCTGTTTAGTTGTTTTTTTCACAAGCAGTGCAGGCACGTCCTGAGAAAGCCTTGTTGCTGTCGGGACGTTAAGCAATGTACAATCAATCAATCAATCTCTCTCTCTCTCTCTCTCTCTCTCTCTCTCTCTCTCTCTCTCTCTCTCTCTCTCTCTCTCTCTCTCTCTCTCTCTCTCTCTCTCTCTGATTAACACATTTACTAAAGGACAATCTAGCAAATCAACGAGTGTCCCCCCGCACCTCACAGCTGATGTATTTAATGAACACTTTCTTAACATTGCTAAAACCCTGTCACAGACGAACACCAGTGAGCCAAGTGAATACGTATGCTCAGAACAATTGAAACAGCACAGTCAGATAAACGCCGGCAATACTTTCTCAGTTCCCCTAATGACCGTCCTTGATGTAGGAAAATCTATTACCAACATGAAAAGTAAAACATCTTGTGGTGTAGATGGTATTAGCAGTAAAATCCTGAAAATTGCGCTCCCTTATATTGTTGAATCATTAACCTTTATATATAACCTTTCGATTCAAAAGAGCATGTTTCCCGATGAATTGAAAATAGCAAAAGTTACTCCTCTACCGAAAAGCAAAGATCTGAGCGACCCAAGTGAGTACAGACCTATATCAATCTTATCAGCAGTGTCCAAACCACTTGAAAAGCATATACATAATCATTTACTTCAATTCCTGGAGAAAAACCACCTTCTTAGTACTGCACAATCAGCTTTTCGGCCTAAACATTCGTGTCAGACAGCCTTAACTCTCATAACCCACAAATGGCTTACTGCCATAAATGAGTCCAAACTTTCAGGTGTAGTATTTCTAGATCTTAAAAAAACCTTCGATCTCATTAACCACTCAATCTTATTAAAGAAGTTACCTTTATATCACATTGACTCAAATGCAGTCGCTTTTCTCTCGTCCTATCTCTTAGACAGAACGCAGAAAGTGTTCTTGAATGGTAAATACTCAGCGAAAGGGCTGGTGACCCATGGTGTTCCTCAGGGATCCACCCTAGGACCGTTATTATTCAACATCTTTATAAATGACCTTCCACTGTCAATATCACACCCCGACACAAACTGTGAACTATTTGCTGACGACACATCATTACATGTATCTGATAAAAATGTTTCAACCGTGAGCGCTGTCCTCCAACATAGTTTATAATAATAATAATAATACTGTTATTATATAGGCGCTTTTTCTCAATTTTGGGGAAATCGACTCAAAGCGCCGCGCCTGAAACCCTCACACACTCACGAAACAGACACGGATTTTACGCCATTTAAGATAAACACAGTACAAGACAAACGAAGGGCCAGTCAGCTACTGAAGTTACAGAGATTTTTGATCGCTTGTATTTGAAATTTGTAAAGTGGCCTGAGACCGGTACCAAAGTGTGGGGGGTGGGGGGTGGGGGGGGGGGTGGGGGGGGGTGGAAGAACCGGAGTACCCGGAGAAAGAACCCCCGACGGTCCGCCCGAATTAACGGTGACACTTACCAGAGGAGAAAAGTCCAACGCCGGAACCCGGTATCGAACCGCGCACCTTTGGCATTGGTGGCAGGCGCCTTAACCACTGCGCCACGGACCGCACTTGACCAAGTGTCAACTTGGTGTGAAGAAAATCATATGATTATTAGTATTCCTAAAACGAAAAGTATGTTGGTGACAACACGCCAAAAGCATCAACGTGGTTTGCAACATCTTGAGCTGTCCCTTCACTCTCAGCCCATAGAGCAAGTGTCAAAACATCGTTTGTTAGGAGTGACAGTCGACGAACAGCTCAGCTGGGAGCCGCACATAGAAACTGCCTGTAAAACTATTTCAAAGAATCTATTTTTATTATCCAAATTAAGTCGTATAGTTGACATTGATGCTCGAAAACTATTCTTTAACGCACACATCAAGACACATTGTAATTATGCTTCCAATATCTGGGACGGCTGTGGAGACATTCATTTGAAAAAAATTAATTCCCTTTACCGGCGAGGTATTAAGCTTATTCTTCCTGGTTCGTCCCCTACTGATGAAAGACTGAAGGCACTTAATATTCTACCACTCAGTAAACAATTGGAACTTAATAGATGCTTACTTGTGCAAAAAATTCTAAACGATGCCGCCCCTCCCTATCTCCGTGAGCTGTTTTTTTTCCGGTGCTAAGTCATGGAATAACTTGCCCTCGCATTTAAAGTATATTTCAAAGTTATCTATCTTCAGAGCTCGCGTCCATAAATATTTGCTGTCGATGTGAATGTCCTATTTTTCTGTTTAGTATGTTGCTCCAGCACAGCAGATTGCTGCAGATTATGTAATAGTTTGACTGTCTGCATTAACATGTCAGGTTCATACACGTACATATATTGTTTTAATTCTTTTTGTATTTTTTTTTTTTTATTTTTTTTTTCTTTCTGATGGTGGGGGGGGGGGGGGGGGTATGGGTACTTATATATATTTTATCTTTTGCTGTATCGTCTTATGTATTTTTATATGTGTAGAGTAGCAGGACAGTTTGGAAGATAGGCATTGCTATGCCTAAAACTTTTTATCCTGAATAAAAACGTTTCATCATCATCATCATCATCATCTCTCTCTCTCTCTAGACAAGACAAAAATAATTGTGTTTCGAAATGGTGGATATTTGTCAAAATATGAAAAATGGATTTACGGGGGAACGAGGGTAGAAGTTGTCAATATGTATAATACCTTGGGTTAAACTTTACCACACGTTTGAGTTTAAACACATCCGTCGATGACTTAGTGACTAAGGCAAAAAAATGTGTAATCGATATTTTCTGTATGTTGAAGAAAATCAACTGCGCTAGTCCTGATGTTTTTTTCAAGCTGTTTGATGCGCAGGTTGTCCCAATTTTGTTGTATGCCTCGGAAATTTGGGGTATAAAAGAGTGTGCCGAAATTGAAAGAGTCCATACATTTGCATGTAAACGTTTTCTTAATGTCAACTTCCGCACACCGAACCTGATGGTTTATGGTGAACTTGGTCGATATCCACTGTCAGTATTAACGTCAGTAAGATGTGTTTCCTACTGGCTTCGACTCTGTGCTTTACCTGTTACTATATTTGCAAATATGGCTTATCATATGCTTAAGGATCTAGACGATAAAGGGAAAGAAACATGGGTGTCAAAGATAAAGAATTTGCTTTTTCGAAATGGGTTTGGTCATGTATGGATTTCACAAGGTGTTGGAAACAGGAATGCTTTTATAAACAAGTTTAAACAAAGGATGGTCGATTGTTCCAAACAAAACTGGTCATCGAAGCTTTCTGAGAGTGAACGTTTTACTGTGTATCGTAGTTTTAAACATACACTTATCCAAGAAAATTATGTCAACCTATGTCAAAAATCTATACATTAAATTTAGACTTGGCATAACTGAATTGCAAAGTAACAAACAAAGATATAGTACTCTCAATGCTGTAACGAAAGTGTGTCCATTGTGTGCCAATGCTGTGGAAGATGAAATTCACTTTATGTTTTACTGTCCATTCTACGATAAACTGCGTGTCAAATACCTATGTAAGTTTGACCTTATGGAACTCAAAAAGAAAGAATTGTGTATCCTTGACACTACCAACCCGCAGGATACCGCATTTTACATGTAGGTCAAAAGTGGCTATTATGTGCTGGCGTAGATCGAATGGAAATGTGTGTGTGTGTGTGTGTGTGTGTGTGTGTATGTGTGTTGTTATAAACATCGCCTTATGGCTTTTATATACACCTGAATTATAAATTATGTAATGTCTCACTCCATTGTATGGACATTTTGTCTGAACAATAAACTGTCTGAGTCTGAGTCTCTCTCTCTCTCTCTCTCTCTCTCTCTCTCTCTCTCTCTCTCTCTCTCTCTCTCTCTCTCTCTCTCTCTCTCTCTCTCTCACACACACACACACACACACACACACACACACACACACACACTGCCACAGTCGCTGTAGGAGGCGGTCATGTTTTCCGTCCCGTCCGCCGCTGTGCAGTCAAGCGTGACGGGAAGTGCTTATTACACTGATTTCTTACATACCGCTCTACATTACACGATTGTTGCTAATTGTGAACGTTGTTCCTTGGCACTTCTTGGACTCTGTGGATACATTGTGATATCATTTAGCGGTGGCGATATACTTGTGTTTTGTGTTCTTAATGTACCTAATGTCAGGCATTGTGGTGTGACTTCATGAGATCGGACGCTAACATCTTGTGCGCTCCATTGTACGTTTTCTCCCTAGACTTCAAACAAAACCTATGGTGTGAAAGGACAAATACTTTCTTTCTCATCAAGTGGCGCTTATTGAGAAAATAACTGCGTGCACAGTGAGGAAAACTGTTTTTGAATAACACTTCTTTTTCCACTTGCATGTTCCGTAGACACACTGGTCACCGTGCTTTCATTCCTGTTGCGACATAACTGACAACAACCCTCCTCTCCGTGACTCAAGTGCCAGCTGTGTTTACACAAGTCGATACCATCGGATCATGTCGCAGCGAACATCCCGTCGAGTGGTCACGCCTGACTGCTTGTACAAGTAATTTCAGTTTATCTGACCAGGCCCAGCATCTTGGCAGATCTGCCATCCTAGGTCATTGGCCAATGGCAGTAAATACTTAGCGCGTAACGTCACTCCACATCCCTGCACCCTCCTCGGAGCGCCACCCCACCTCTTCATTCCCACGCTTCTTTACTCTCCATAGCCCATGAAGCTCCATCGTCTCTAGTAATCCGCCCCTGAACCCCCCCCCCCCCCACACACACACACCCTTCCCACCCACCCACCCACCCCCTCGTGCAACTACTCTTCCCTTCCCCCTCACACCCCTCCTATCATGTTGCATTCATCTCCCGTCTTGTTACGCCAGCCCATCGTACAGTCCCAAGCCCCCTCCCAGTCTCCTAATTCCAGTGATCCTATTGTAAAAGACACTCTTGACGACAAGCAGAAAGTTTTCAATGATACAAATATCGACGTCCTAAAGCGCTGGAGGAAGGCACTGTCCATCCGCTACGTCGATCTTAAACTCATCCAACTGTGGATACGAGGTAGTGTGGAAAGACACAGACTTTGATAATAAAACAGTAACTCGGATTGACTTCAGCGTTCGCACCCGTGCAGCCGGAATCCCCGACACCCTTGCCAAGACCTTTGTGCAAGTGAGAAGAGAGGGTGTCAACTGCATCACGGTCAGCCTATACTATAAACTCAACCGTAGTCTTGACACCAGCATCCTCCAAAACAACCAGGCTGGGGCCAGGAAGGCTGAAGACCTGCCAGTGTTAGCTGAAGAGGTGGAAGCAGCCGTACGCGGCCTGAAGGGAGGAAAGTCTCCAGGTGTAGACAACGTACCTGCTGAACTGTTGAAACATGGAGGAGAAGTAACAACGAAGGTCCTCACTACACTCTGTCAAAAGATCTGGGAGCAAAAGAAATGGCCAGTAGAATGGACACAGTCTCTAGTGATCCCGCTCCCCAAGAAAGGAAACCTGAAACAGTGCCAGAACTACAGAACTATCAGTCTGATAAGTCACCCTAGCAAAGTAATGCTTAGAATTATTCTCAACCGCCTCAAAACTTTCGCCGAGGAACTGCTGGCAGAAGAACAGGCTGGCTTCAGAGTTGGAAGAAGCACTGTAGAGCAGATTTTCAACTGCCGCGTCCTGATCGAGAAACATCTGCAGCATCAGCGCGAACTCTACCACAACTTCATTGATTTCAGGAAAGCATTTGATCGCGTCTGGCACGACGGACTCTGGCAAGTCATGAGATCGTTCAACATAGAGGAGGGACTGATCCAAATGATAGAAGCGCTTTACAAGAACGCCTGCAGCGCGGTTCTACTTAACAATCAGTCAGGCGAGTTCTTCAGGACGACGATCGGTGTCCGTCAAGGATGCCTGCTCTCTCCTGTCCTTTTCAACATATTCCTGGAGAAGATCATGCAGGAAACCCTCCACGACCACCATACTTCAATCTCTATTGGTGGCAGATCCCTGTGCAATCTTCGATTCGCAGACGACATTGACCTCATGGCAGGCAGCAATAGTGAGCTCCAAAACCTGACAGACAAACTTTCAAGTAGCGCAGGGTCTTATGGCATGGAGATCAGTACGGATAAAAGCAAAGTGATGATCAACACCACAAGCGACAGCAGCAGCAACATTCACATGAACGGCCAGAAGCTAGAAGAGGTCAATAGCTTCAAGTACTTGGGAGCCACCCTGTCCAAAGACGGTAGTTGCATAGCAGAGATCCGTATCAGGATAGGTACAGCAACATCCGCAATGGCCAGGCTGGACAGGATATGGCGAAGTAACTCCATCAGCTTCACCATCAAGTACAGGCTTTACAAGTCCCTCGTAGTGTCTATTCTACTCTACGGCTGTGAGACTTGGACACTGCTTGCAGACTCAGAAAAGAAAATCCAGGCCTTTGAGAACAAGTGCCTGAGGAAGTTGCTCCGCATCTCGTACCGCGAGCACAAGACCAACGAATATGTACGGAGCATCGTCACTTCCCTGGTGGGCCCACATGAACCCCTTCTGGCAACCGTGAAACGGCGCAAGCTTGCTTGGTTTGGCCACGTGACCCGACACAACACCTTGTCCAAGACTATCCTCCAAGGCACTCTCGAAGGAAGTCGTCGGCGAGGTCGTCAGAGAAAGAGTTGGGTCGCAAACATAAAAGAATGGACCGAACTCGAGATGCCAGACTTGCTTACCACCGCCCAAAATAGAACTCAGTGGAGAGCACTGTCTGTTGCTGCTGCCTTTCAGTCCCCCCAACGCCCAGTTCGGGCAAGGGACTGATGATGATGATGATGATGAGTCTTGGCGGAACCTGTCTGATTCAGGGAGTACGTGTTGAGGAGTGGGTGCAGACTGAGTACCGCCAGCTGTGCGCCCTGGTCAGGTCACTGCAGAATCTACAGTTTGATGATAGTGATGTGCTCCCACCCATCTTCAGTCACCTACTCCTGTGTTCCGCCAGCCACCATCCTGATCTATCCCTGTCCTCCAGCTTGCCGAGTGAGAAACTTGACGCTGACCAGGAGATTAACGGCCTGACCACGAGCCGTCGTCCTAGCCTGGCGCTCCCGGCTCCTGAGCTCCGCGCACTGAATTACTCTGTTCTTGCTACGGTGGTCGAGGGCGGGGCATCAACCACTACTGTTCACAGCCGGCCAGCCTCTATGTCACTCATCCCCGTGACTGACCACTCTAGTGACACAAACGTAACGTCGTGCTCAGGCGTAGATGTAATCCCTGATGTGGACAATATCTCTCCCTTTCACCCTCCTTCCACCCGTGATACTTCAAGCTCCGCACCCCTCACCGTCCACCCTCCCTCTCCCTCAGATGCGGCAAACACCCCACCCTCTCCTATTAACCCTACCTTCACCTCTGAGTTAGACAACTCCACACCCTCTCTCGACAAACCTCCGCCCACACCCATCACGTGTTCTCAATCGTGCGTGGCCGGGATCCGGCTCGCTGTTCGCCTGAGGTCACCACCAGCAGTGTTGGTTATACAGCATCCGTGAGTGACCTCGTCACAGGATACGTGTCCTCGTCACGAACCGCGGTTGCTTGCACTCAAGTGTTTGACTGCTGGCTCGTGGTCTCTGGTGTCAGCGACACAAAGCCAACCATCTTCACTCAGCTCCAAGCCCAACTTGCTTCCGTTGAATCCCTACGCCAGGAGCTGTTTCAGAACAGAATGGACATGCGGCAAAGACTGGAGCAGCTAGAGTGCCAGGTGCGTGAGATAGGTGTGATGGTGACCAACGACCTGCAGATGTCTGAGTCCTGCGTACGTGGCAAACTATCCCAGTTCCAGGACCAGCTGACCGACGTGTCAGACTTTCACTGTCAGCTATCTGATAATTGCAGGGCCTCCAATGTGCACGTGACAATGACAGCCAACTCATCCATGACCTGTACTGTCAAGTAGCGAGGTTAGATGCAGCCGTCAATAACCACGTCATCACACAGTCAACGCGGCCCGAAGCATCACCCTACCTTCCCACCTTCTCTAAAGGAGCTGAGGAGATTACTCACAGTGGCGGAGTAAACCCTCATACCGCTTGCTGTGACGCGATCCCTGTGCGAATTACCCCACCTAAGCTCATCAGGTCAAGTACACTAAGGGATCAGGTTTCTGGCGGTACACTTATAACGGTCCACGCGCCTCCGTCCGAAGCCAAGAAACAAGGGGAAATCTGCGGTGCAGGCGAACAGGAACAAAGTGAGAGGTGCCGTAATCAACTACCCCATAAACGCCCTACTCCCAGCGAGGAGAACTTTGATCATCACGTCCACGCCGGCACCACCACCATAGTCATTGGAGACTCCGTTTTGCGAAACGTCAAGGGCGAGAAAATGACTATGTACCAAGGTGAGAGAGTGCAGGTCACCGTTCAGTGTCCGGCCTGCAAACTTCTCACCTAACTGACTGGTGCATGAAGCAGCCTCAATCCCCCACGTCCAACTTGTCACCTTCCACGTGGGGGTGAAATGACTGCAAGCAGCGAGAGATCACCAGCCAGCAGTGGGAAAAGCTGATCGCAGCGTGCAAAAGGGCGTTCCCCAAAGCGCGCATCCAGGCTTCCTCCATCTTGCCAGCTGCTCAGGAAAGAAACTCTGTACTAAATCAGCGCATCTTCCCCTCTAATGCCAACATGTGCCACGTGGCCAAGAAGCTTGGCGCTACCTTTGTTGACAATACGGGCGTTTTCAGAGCCCCAAGCGGTCTTCTCCGCAAGGCGCTGTACCGCGTGGATCACAAAGTCCGTCTTCACCCCATCCACCCGTCCCACGTGAGGACCCGCAGGCTGGCCGGTAACATTAAGTACGGCGGGGAAGATGGCCACCGGAAAGCCACTCAACGGGCCGACAGATCCAGTGATGAGACTACTGCCAATCACCTCTACTCGGACGTTGCTGCGGGGCGTGCGCCTTTAGCTGCGCATCAAATAGAGGAAAAGCAGTGTCAATATCAGCAGCAGCGCGAACTGCATCAAAATCAAACAGAACCGCAGCAGCAACTACAGCAGCAAGAACCACAACACCAGCAGGAACAGACAATGTCAGAGCCTCAGAAATTACAGGATACGTCCGTTGCTCTTGTTGACTGGCAACATCACAACCAACAACAGCAACTGATGTATCCGCCTACAGCTCTGTGGAAACAGAAACTTAATCACCCTGATGGTGTTCAGTGGTACTACCCTTCACCATACGGACTCCCGCACCCGGGCAGTGGCATGTGTGTTCCATACTTTCCGGCCCTCCCCATGCCGGCTATTAATGGCGGACACTGGTCTCAGAGTATCAATCCAACACATGCTTACTGAATCGTTTTGGGTGTGATCAACTATATTAGCCACAGCTAAGCAGATTGGTTCTCTTCATTCAGCATTTACATCTGACAACGAAAAACAGTGTTTTCAATATTTCTGTATTCATAATACCTCATTATGAGGTAAGTACTAAATTTCGTGTGCGTTCTCTTCTCAGGATCGACATTTTATTTTTCTATTGTGCTCTTGTGTGTCGATAGAAGGGCTTGTCTGGCAGTGTGAGTCTTTTTCCGTCACTTCTCAACCTTGTTACCGCCTAGAGATTGATTACCTAGCGGTAACACTGTTATCCCTCACAGTAAGGCTTTAGTTGTGTACCCCCAAGAACTACCAGCAGCTACTTGTGCTTGCAGTGCTGAACTTATATTACTATTAGTGTGCCTTACTGACACGCCTGACGTGTGATAGCTGAAGCGGTGTGCACATATAGTACGACTCTACTGTGTACCATTGACACTTATAGAGTGTATTTCCTCTTTTTCCTCTTTTATTATTTTTTTAACGTAAAAAAACCCATCATATTAGCTTCTAGTGCGCTGCAGTTTAGGGTTGCTTTCGTTAATGAAAATGAAGCACCCCGTAAAGAAGCAGTGCAACCTAAAAATCGGACATCTGAATATCTACCACATCTTCAATAAGGTGTCCGATTTAAACGTTTACTTAAACGCACCTGAACCGTTCCACTTGTTTGGTTTAAGTGAAACACGTTTAAACCCTGATATGAGTAACGATGCCATAAGTATTTCCAACTTTAGTACTGTTCGGCGAGACCCTTGTATGCCTGGTCGCACTGGTATTGCCGTTTACATACATAACTCTATCCAAACTCCCGTTTACATACATAACTCTATCCAAACTCTCGTTCGTCGACGTGAAAGAAACCCCTGACGTAGAGTGTATCTGGCTTGGGCTCAAAGGTCCTAAAACCAGACCAGTCTTTATAAGGTTTTTCTATCGTAAACCGTCTGCCTCGTATGCATGGTATGACGACTTACTGCAATCCATTGAACATATTGATTTGTCTAATAGCGATGTCTTATTGCTAGGCGACTTAAAATTAATATTGATATGCTTAAATCTCACGCAGCGTGGGATTGTGTTACGACACAGCTTGGTCTAAAACAACTAGTTTCTTCCCCTATTATAATTACTCCCACATCAGCAACACTCATAGATCACATTTACTCTAACCGTCCCAAAAACGTATATAACGTTAGTGTTGCTGACCTCAGCCTCAGTGACCACTATCCCACTGTATGTTTATGGTCATCAAAACTACCAACGCAGCCTAAGCTTGGACACACCGCCATCTCTTATCGCTCCTTTAAACACTTCTGTGAGTCGGCTTTTCTAGCTGATCTTAACCAAACACAATTTAACATTGTTCACAATGAAGACAATTCTGACACTGCTTTGGATCTCTGGTATAATTTTGTCAACAGTGTGCCTAATAAGCATGCCCCTTTACGAAAAAAGAGAGTAAAAAATCATTACGACTTGGTTAACACAAGATTTTATCCAAGCGATGGAACTTCGTAATAACTTAAGAAAACAAAAACAGTTTTGTGAGTACAAGCGCCAACGAAACCGTGTCAAATCAATGGTGCGAAGGGTCCAAAAGTCTCTTTTCGAACAAATGGTAAAGGAGAACAGAGAAACATCTTCTCTCTGGCAAGCGATTAATCTTATCATCAGAGGCAACAGTAGAAGATCATCAGCTAGCCCTCTCAGCTCAACGCAGACACTTTTAACGAACACTTTCTGTCCGTCGCCCAGTCAGTAAACTCCTCAGGCAAAACGTCATGTACGTATTCATGTCCTGAGGCTCTACTTAACTTTTGTTCGCAAAGGACAGTGGGTAAGCCATCCTTTTGTATTCCCCCTTTAGCAGTGCACGAGGTTGGCAAGCTTATAAATTCACTAAAAAAAATCGTCCGGACCTGATAAGATTAGCCCCAAAATACTTAAACTTTCCCTTCCTTACACAACTGAATCACTAACCTTCAGTTATAATTTGTGTATTCAACACAACACGTTTTCTTCTGAGCTTAAACATGCTAAAGTAATACCCCTGCCCAAATCTACAGATCTTATGGATGTAAATAACTAGACATATATCAATTTTGTCTTCCTTGTCAAAACCACTTGAAAGACATGTTCACAAACATCTTTACCAGTACCTTGATACCTGTAATCTTCTACATACCCATCAGTCAGGCTTTAGATCAAAATATTCATGCCATACGGCATTAACAAGACTTGTCGACACCTGGTTAACTTCTATGAATAATTCTCAAATGATTGGGACAGTCTATCTCGATTTCAAAAAAAAGCCTTTGATCTTGTAGATCACAGCATCCGTTTGTCTAAACTTCAAGCATATTATTTTGTGCAATGCAGATGCCGAATCGTTTTTAATGCCTACCTGAGCGGTAGGAGGCAAAGAGTGTTCTTAAATGGTAATTACTCGTCCCACGGTATTGTCACGAGCGGCGTGCCTCAAGGCTCTGTCCTCGGACCATTGCTCTTTTGTGTCTTCATAAATTATCCACTGCACCTGAGTAGTAGCCAAACCTCGTGTGATTTGTTTGCGGATGACGCAACTCTTCATACGCCTGATCACAGTGTTAATGCGATTAACACACGTCTGCAAGAAAGCATGCAGGAGGTTTCTCACTGGTGCGATTCTAATTCAATGGTTCTTAATCCATCTAAAACAGAATGCATGGCGATAGCCACACGTCAAAGACATCAGCTGCGCCCACTTTCTCTTAATCTAACAGTAAACGGCAAACCAGTCCAACAGCTATCTCAACACCGTCTCCTTGGGGTCACGGTAGATGATCAACTTAAGTGGAAAACTCGCATCAGCAGCGTATGTAAACGTGTCTCAGAAAACCTTTATATGCTATCAAATTTGAAATTCATTACCGATGTAGAGACGCGTACAATTTTCTATAACGCCCACGTAAAGTCGCACATAGACTACGCATCAACAGTGTGGGATGGTTCAGGCGAAGTGCATTTAAAGAGGCTGAATACTTTACACAGGAGGGCTGCTAAACTTATCCTACCGGATCCTCAAATAGCAACGGAAAAGAAACTTGAAGTTCTTGGTATGCTTCCCCTGAAGCAACACCTTATATGTAACAAAACCATCTTTATGTATAAGTTGTGTAAACAAAAAGGGCCCTGTTATCTTGGACCATTTTTTTCAGTAATTTCCTCAGGACATCCCAGACTGTGGCGGCACTATTAGGTTCCGCGGCCTCGCATTGACATCTTTAAATCTAGTTTAACATACTCAGGTAGTACTTTCTGGAATTCGATTCCATGTAACCTTAGAAGTATGTCCCTGCCCTCCTTTAAAGACGGACTCTTCAAATATCTAAAATAATCCAGCTTTACAGCGGAAACTGCATGTTCTCAGTGTACATATATCGGCATGTGCATTGACTCCATGTCTGACAAGTAATACCTGCTTTGATGCACTGGCAAGTGTGTATGTGTGTGTGTGTGTGTGTGTGTGGTTGTGTGCATTCGTGCGTATGGGCGTGTGATCGTGTGTGTGTGTGTGTGTGTGTGTGTGTGTGTGTGTGTGTGTGTGTGTGTGCGTCTGTGTGCTTGTGTGCGTGTGTGCGTTCCTGCGTGTGGTTATGTGATCGTGGGCGTGTGTGCGTGGTCTGTCATAATATGGCAGATTGTACACGCGTACGCGAGCACACGCACGCATGCGCGCAAGCACGCGCACACCATGTGCACGATTTATGCAATTTATGTTGGAGTTTTTTTTTTCATTTTTTTTATTGAGTTGTCTGAAGGTTTCTCAACACATTTCTTTACTTTTTTTTATCGCGCTGTATTCATCAGTATTTTGTCTGCTAGCATATAACTGATTTTTATACCCGTGTCTACACTGCACGCATGCTAGTGTGCGTGTGTGTGTTTGTTTGTGTGTGTGTGTGTGTGTGTGTGTGTGTGTGTGTGTGTGTGTGTGTGTGTGTGTGTGTGTGTGTGTGTGTGCTTGTGAGCGAGAGATAGAGAGACAGAGAGAGAGAGACTGTATTGTCATCCCATACATTTTTATCGTCAGGTATGTCATTGTTACTCTGACCAAAGAATGTGTATGTGCGTGTGTGTGTGTGTGTGTGTGTGTGTGTGTGTGTGTGTGTGTGTGTGTGTGTGTGTGTGTGTGTGTGTGTGTGTGTGTGTGTGTGTGTGTGTTTGCGTGTGAACATGCGTGCGTGTGTATGTGTGTCTAACTAGTTATGTCTTAGACCATTGTTTCGTTTATGATAATGTTGATTAGTAGTTTGTAGCAACGGCAAGTTTTAAAATTGGTCTTGTAACCAAATACTTCTACCGTTGTAAAATAAAAGTTCATTGTTCATTGTTAATTGCTCTCTCTCTCTCTCTCTCTCTCTCTCTCTCTCTCTGTCTCTCTCTCTCTCTCTCTCTCTCTCTCTCTCTCTGTCTCTCTCTCTCTCTCTCTCTCTCTCTCTCTCTCTTGTTTCTTCTTTTTTTATTTTTTTCCTTTTTTTAAATTTTTTTTCCCCTACGTAATTTGTGCTGAGGAGTGTTATTTTCTTTTTTTGTATTTGTTTATTGTTACCTTAGTATCATTTTCTGTCCTGTACTGCGTGTGTCTGTACTTATTTAGTTATGATCCTTGTTTGCGTTAAATATTTTTTTTGCTTGTCTTCAGTATATTTCATGTTGTAGTATGTTAGCAACGGCAAGTTTGAAAAATGACGTATTTGTATCTGTCAAAACTTCTACCGTTATGTAATAAAGTTTCATCATCATCATCATCATCATCATCATCATCATCATCTCTCTCTCTCTCTCTCTCTCTCTCTCTCTCTCTCTCTCTCTCTCTCTCTCACACACACACACACACACACACACACACACACACACACACACACACACACACACACTAATAATAATAATAATAATAATAATACCGTTATTATATAGGCGCTTTTTCTCAATTTTGGGGAAATCGACTCAAAGCGCCGAGCCTGAAACCCAACACACACACTCACGAAACAGACACGGATTTACGCCATTTAAGACAAACACAGTACAAGACAAACGAAGGGCCAGTCAGCTACTGAAGTTACAGAGATTTTTGATCGCTTGTAATTTGTAAAGTGGCCTGAGACCGGTACCAAAGTGGGGGGGGGGGGGGGTGGAAGAACCGGAGTACCCGGAGAAAGAACCCCCGACGGTCCGCCCGAATTAACGGTGACACTTACCAGAGGAGAAAAGTCCAACGCCGGAACCCGGTATCGAATCGCGCACCTTTGGCATTGGTGGCAGGCGCCTTAACCACTGCGCCACGGACCGCCCCATAACATACACATACATACAAACACGCACGCACGCACGCGCGCAACTAAGCGCGCACGCACGCACGCACACACACACACAAACACACACGCACACACACACACACACACACACACACACACACACACACACACACACACAAAAGATCTCAGCTGTGTGTTTTCATTAAAACCGTTTATTTACTACGAATATCCACGGTAAAATCCTGTCCCAGAATAAAGGGTAACCGTTCTGCGCGTAACGTCATTGTACACCACGAAGCTGATTCGAAAGACTTGTCACCGAATAGCGTCTGAATAATGTTGATCCCATCTGGATTCGAACTCGCGAGCTTTCCGACGAGAGTCTAATTCTCTGCCACCGGAGCCATCAAGCTCTCTCTTGTCAAAGAGAAGAAAATCTGTAATGACATAATATTATAATAAGCAACATTGTGCCGATAACAGGCAGATGTGATTACGCGACCCGAATCAAAATGTCCGAGTCATAAGAAGAGGATATTTTGAATCGGTCAAGTAATCACATCTGTCTGTTTATCGACACTGTATCGAGCAAAATGACAAAGCATGCTCAAAGACACAGCTGACCCGGCAGACCCCTCCCCTGAAACACTCTGGGAACAACTGAAAACTGCTATTGCAAAATCCTCTGCGGAAGTATTGGGTTTCCATAAAAAGAGGAACAAAGACTGGTTTGACGAAAACGACGTAGAGATCCAGAAACTCCTAGCAAAACAAATTGATCCGCCCATCAAACCCACCTAGCCCAGCCTTCCTGCCCTGTGAAGAAGTCTGCCTTCCGCCTCGTCTGCAGCAGTCTCCAGCGCAAGCCCAGAGAGCTCCAGAACGAGAGGTGGACCAAACTCGCACAGAGGTCCCAGCTTTGTGCTGACAACGGTGACTACATGGGCTTCTACGAAGCACTGAAAGCAGTGTATGGCCCCAGGCACCTGGTACAAAGTCCCCTGCGAAGCGCTGATGGACAAGCACTCCTCACAGAAAATACCTCTATCTTGAACCGCTGGTCGGAATACTTTCAGAACCTCTACAGCGCTGAGCGCACTGTTCAAGAAGCAGTCATCCCCTAAATCCCACACCTCCCAGTAAAGGTTGAAATGGACGAACCGCCCACCACTGAAGAGACCCTCACAGCCATCCACCAGCTGAAGAGTGGCAAAGCAGCAGGCATTGACGTAATCCCGCCAGAGATCTGGAAACATGGAGGCCCAGCACTGCACAACAAGCTCAACGACCTCTTTCTCTGCTGCTGGGAGAAAGGAACACTACCAAAGAATCTCCGTAATGCAGTCGTCATCACCCTGTACAAGAACAAAGGAGAGACGTCTGCCTGCTCCAACTATCGTGGAATTACCCTGCTGTCCATTGCCGGGAAAATTCTGGCAAGGCTGCTCCTGAATCGGCTGGTACCTGCCATCGCTGAAGATCACACCAGAGGGCCAGTGTGGCTTCAGAGCCAACAGGAGCACCACCGAGATGACCTTTGTGCTGAGACAGCTTCAAGAGAAGTGCCGCGAGCAGAACAAAGGGCTGTACGTAACGTTTGTCGACCTAACAAAAGCGTTCGACACTGCGAGCAGGCAAGGCATGTGGCAGATCCTGGAGCGACTTGGCTGTCCCCCAAAGTTCCTCAGCACGATCGTCCAGCTACACGAGGGCCAGCAAGGCCAGGTCAGACTCAACAATGACAGAACCATTCCCCATTCCCAACGGTGTGAAGCAGGGCTGCGTGCTGGCACCGACCCATCTTCACCATCTTTTTGAGCATGATGTTGAAGCAGACCACAGTGGTCCTCGACGATGACGACGCAGTGTACATCAGGTATTGTCTCGATGGCAGCCTGTTCAACCTCAGACGACTGCAGGTCCACACCAAAACCCTAGACCAACTGATTCGTGAGCTGCTCTTTGCTGATGACGCTGCCCTCGTTGCACACACACACAGAGCCCTGCAGCGCATCACGTCATGCTTCGCAGACGCTGCCCAGCTCTTTAGACTCGAGGTCAGTCTGAAAAAGACAGAGGTCCTCCATCAGTCGGCACCCAAGGAAGAGCATCGCCCTCCCCACATCACCATCGGCGAGTCTGAACTGAAATCAATGCACCAGCACCAGTTTACCTACCTTGGCTCGTCATCACGTCAGACGCCAAGCTGGACAAGGAGCTGGACAGCAGCCTGACAAAAGCGAACAGCGCTTTCGGGCGACTATTCAAGCGGGTGTGGCACAATCAACAGCTAAAAACAGGCATCAAGATCAGCGTGTACAGAGCTGTCGTCCTCACCACCCTGCTGTATGGTTCCGAGTCCTGGGCCCTCTACCGCAGCCAACTACGACTCCTCGAACGCTTCCACCAGCGCTGCCTGCGTACCATCCTGGGCATTCACTGGAGTGACTATGTCACCAACGTCGAGGTCCTTGAACAGAGCTGAAACTGTGAGCATCGCGGCTTTGCTGCTGCGGACCAGCTCCGCTGGGCGGGGCATGTCTCCAGGATGGAGGATCATCGCCTACCCAAGATCACCCTGTTCGGCGAGCTCGCCACTGGACTCCGAGACAGAAGGGCACCAAAGAGATACAAAGACTGTCTGAAGAAGTCACTTAGTGCCTGCCAAATCGACCACGGACAGTGGTCTTCGCTTGCTGCGGACCGAGAAACCTGGCGCTCCACCATTTACAAGGGACTCTCGCAGAGCTGCCTTAAGGACAAGCGGCTCAGGAGAAAAAACAAAGATGACGCAACTCAGAACCCTGGACAGACCTCCCCCTGCAACGACTGCAGTCTAACCTGCCTGTTCCGGATTAGCCTCCGCAGCCACGAGCATGCCTGTAGACGTCGTGGGCAACCCCTATAGAATCTACGTTCGCAAAGTCAAGCCAAGTGAGACAGTTTGTCTCGACTGTCGGGTACGATTAGCTCAATTGTAACCTGTATGCCCTAGGTGTGAAAATCAGATAATTTTCTGCACCACTATTTTCAAAGTCATTTGTAAAACAGCTAACTGTTACTTGGTAGTCGTCGTCGTAGTATGACACACGCACGTAGGGTTATTGTAACGAAACTTCACTCAGCTGCAACTCGTCACACGTGGCATAATGTTGTAGACCACACTGGAGTAACAGTTCCGACAATATTGTTTTGCAGCGATGCGATTTCCGCACAATGCATTCACAAATGCACCAACACTGATACACTGTCTCCTCTACAATGCATCAACACGTTTGACACGCTGCGTCTCTCATACAATGTACACACATATTTCCTAACACGCTCTTTTATTTTATTACTGATTTCCAGAATAATCCAGTAAATTCGCACAACATAAAACCAATCAGAAAAGAAAACGTAACCCAAACTTATTAATATTCATTTAAAAGAACATTCCTGAACTAATTACAAATTCCCACTACCATTTAAGCGCCTTCGATACAATGTTACAAAATGTTGGCGACAATTTTGACGTCATATCTGAGGTCACTAGAAAGATCGCGACCCTGCTCGAACCTTCCAGTCTAATGTAGGTCAAACTTTACAACATTGTAGCGAAACTATGCGTCACAACAAAACTCCGATCGCAATTCACCGTGCAAAAAATAAAAATGAATCCTACTAAAAAGGCACATAATTCTTATCTAAAATAACTCAAATAAATATCGGATCTTTCTTATGATAAACACACACATGCTCTCAAAGAATAACACAACCACAAACGTAACATTACCCCCCTTTTTAGAACGAAATTTTACAAAATTTCTTCTCAAATCTCAAAACAAGATTGTGACTGTGTCAAACATCACAGAATAATAAACATTAACATTCTCACATCAAAACCTAAATTAAATAAACTGTTCTGTAATAATTGTCTCACAGTTCCTTTAAACTGTCCTGGACAAATAAAAGAAATGTTCCTTTAAACTGCTCTGCTCAGGTAATCCGCTCCAAAGTTCTGAAAATCCTTGATAGACTGTAACTTAATGTCAAAGTTCTGCAAGAACATCGCCCATTTCATGATACGTGAGTTTGTGAACTTGGCAGAATTCAGATAGTTCAAGGGTTGATAGTCCGTCTACAGCACAACTGGTACTCCCTGCAGATACAGTTCAAACCTCCTCATTCCCCAGATGCTGGCTAGGCACTCCTTCTCGATGGCAGAGTAGTTCTGCTCGGTTCAGGTCAACGTTTTGCTGGCGTAGCTCACTGGGTGGAGTTTCCCGTCATCCTCCTGCATTAGGATGGCACCCACTCCGTCTTTGGAGGCGTCGGTTCTCAGGATGAAAGTCGTCGATAGGTCGAGAAGGTGTAGAACGGGCTTCTCGGACAAGATGTCAAACCGCCTGAAAGGGTGCTGTGACAGCTGCGAAGTTCGAGATGAACTCTCGGTAGTAGTTCGCCAGGCCCATAAATGAGCGAACTTGCGTCTTGGTAGAAGGTCGTGGAGCATCCCTGTCCACGTTGTCGTCATGTAGCCCTTCCAAGCCTTAGCTTAACCGGTGCCCGATTAAGTCTACGTTGTCGGCCCCAAGAATACACTTGCTTGGTCGGATGGTGAAATTGGCATCTGACAGACGCTGGAACAGCTCTCGGACGGCCTTGATGTGATCTCCCCAGGTCTTGGTATGGATCAAGATGTCATCCCAGTAAAAGACCACATTCTGCATAATTATCTTCTAGGATCTTTTTCAGTCCTCTCTTCAAAATGGCACCACTGTTCACCATTTCAAAAGGCATCTTTAAAAACTCCCAATGACCGTTGGGTGTGACGAACGCTGTCTTTTAGATATCTTTCTCTGCAACCTCGATTTGCAAGTACCCTTTGCTTAGGTCAATTTGGAGAAGAATCGGTCTCCACTGACCTTCTGGAAAAGGTCTTCCGCTGTAGGCATGGGCTCTGGGTCGAAGACTGTCAGGTTATTGAGTTTACGGTAGTCCACATACACGCGGTTGGATCCACCTGGTTTCTTCACGATGACTACTGGGGACGCATATGACAACTTGGACTCCCTGATGTCTCCCAGGACCAACATCTCCTTGATGTCTTTCTTCAGTTCTTCCCTCGTGTTGTAAGGTAGACGATATGGAACCAAGTCGTTTGACGTCAGATTAACGTCATGCTGGATGGTGTTTGTTGTCCCTGGGTCAGATGTAAACCGATGCTTGAACGCCGTAGTTAGGACCCTCAGCTATTTTTATGTGCCTGGGTCAAGTTCTGACCAAACTGGATGTCATCTACAGCCTCCTGGTGGTGAAGTTCATCAAAAGTGAACAGGCTTTCGTCGTCTAGTCTCTCATCAGCAGCTAGACGCACCGATGCCGCTTGTTGTGGTTTGTCCTGATGACCTCTCTCGATGTACTTCTTCAGCAGATTCGCGTGGTACGTCTTCATCTTGTTGTTGACCTTGACTCTGTAATCGTTAATGCCAACCACTGTGTCAACCGCTTACGGTCCCTTCCACTGCATTATGAGTTTGTTGTTGTTGGTGGGGAGAAGGACCAACACCTGGTCACCTGGCTGGAACCGAAGAGGTTTGGCTTTACGGTCATACTAATGTTTCCCCTTGTTCTGCACCTTCGCCAATTCTTCTCGAGCCATCTTGAGGGTATCCTCCAGCTTCTCTCTCAGATCGAAAACATACTGGTAGCTGATCTTCACCTCAGGCGCGTCCATGGTCCACATCTCCTTCAGGATGTGCATGGGCCCCCTTACAGTCCTGCCGTACAGTAATTCAAAGGGGATAACCCTGTCAAATCCTGGGGAACTTCACGGTATGCGAAGAGCAAGGCATTTGTTGTATCAATGCCACAACCCTGGCTGCTCAGCACTTAGTTTCTTCAGCATAGCCTTCAATGTTCCGTTAAACATTTCCACCAAACCGTTACACATGGGGTGGTACGGGGTCGTAGTGAGGTGTCGGATGCTCAACGGGCGAGTGATTTCCTCCATGCGTCTGGTTCTATACCTGCGTATTTTTCTGTGGGTGCCTGATAGGCGGGGACAGGGGATCTACCTGTTTGTCTGTCCCGCAGTGCTGAGTAATTGCCCTTGGTATGTGTACAATTCTACCAGCGCTAACATCACCTATCTAGTTTGTGAATATTTGAAAACGCATACAGGAGCTCTAGATCTTTTCCATTCCCACGCGCGTTACTATTCTTAGACTGAGGGTCACATGACCGGTCTCATGATTTCATCAGAAGTATTTGTCCACCGCAAATTTACAAAACCAAGATGGCGTCCGGTCCCGAGTGGGTCGATTCGAAGATTAGCGTCAAATGGTGAAGCTTTGCTTCAAAGTTGCGACGTACTTTCAGGTAGCAGAACAGCTTTAGACCCTATTTTCTTCCTCCTTTTGTCAGGTATTTGTGCCCCACCACTCGTACACGTTTTTAACATAGCCGCAGGGACTCCAAGAGCTGTTCCTTGGTATGCGCCGGCTTGGTCTACGAGATATGTGCCAGACCACAGAGCTTACGAATGGCGGGAATCGCCGTGTGTCCGTCTTTATTTCTGTGTGCCAGTGTGTGTGGATCAGAGGGTGGGTTAGAGTAGACGGAGATGAATCAGAATGATAAGTTTGAAAATAGGAACATCTTTGGGCTGGGGTCCCATCTTGTTTAATTAAATTACGCGTTGACCAAAAATGGCAGTTGTCACAAAAAGCGGTTGATTCCCATTTGAGTCATTTTTTTTTTTTTTTTTTTTTTTTTTTTTTTTTTTTTTTTTTTTTTTTTTTCTTAATACATACTTTGCATACATCTAGATTAAAGGGAGATATTGAATGAGTGCGTAAGCCAGCATTGTACCTCTTCAACCTTTTAAATAAAAACTAATTCATTTTTGCATGTTTTGGATCCACTATATACTCCCATCGATTGATTGTACATTGCTTAACGTCCCGACAGCAACAAGGCTTTCTCAGGACGTGCCTGCATTGCTTGTAAAAAAAAAAAAAAAAAAAAAAAACAGAAAATTGAATGTATGTCGCCAGCCGGTCAAATACATTAAATAAACCTACAACATGGGGCATAAATAAAGCTAAGACCATTTAGCAACACACATCCAATATCAAGAGCTACAGGCAGTGCAGACAGTAGGGAGAGTTTTAAAAGGGCAAATACAGGTGAATGGACAAAGGGTAGACAGAAACACATGCCCCAGAATAGAGAGAAAAACCCACCCTGTGGGGCTGACCAGGGTGACCCTGGGAACTAAAAAATACCTAACCCCACCCAAGTCCCCCAGGGCAGACCCGGGTGGGGTACTCCCATCGAACAGTCAGCCCTGGAAGAGGCTGTCTGGAAGCCTTTCTGATGAGTGACTTGCAACATTAAATTCGTCACACGGCGTCTTGGGACTAGCGATGCCATGACGTGAAGCTTATAGTGACGTCACTTTACTGCTCGTGCTATTCTTCTTCAGAGCTACACGAGCCCACAGAGCCTACTAATGGCGGGAAGCGCCGTGTGTCCGTCTTTATTTGTGTGCGCCGGCGTGTGTATTGATCAGAGGTTGGCTTAGAGAGGGGGGCGGGGGGGGGGGGGGGATGGATCAGCATAATAAGCCTACAAATATGAACAACTCTGAATGTTCCTATTTTTTTTTTTTTTTTTTTTTAAAGCATGTGAGCTCCAAACATTGCGGTAGACTTTTGGATGAAATCCTTATCATGTTCAGATTTGCGCTGGAACATAGCGAACTTACCCCTTCAGCGCCATTGTGGCACTGTGTGTACTACACGTGCTAGTAAAATCACGTCACCACAAAACTCTTCTACGTCACAGTCTATGGCGTGCATAGTCTGGAGTTCACGTCAGACTTGTGAAATGTTGCAAAGGAGTGACATGGCATAAAGTTTCAAGCACATAAGCCGAAGGGAACTTTACAGTTCAAAACCAAATGTTTGCTTCAAACAGAACCCAGCAAATCTTACACTGCTGAACATGTTTCATCGCGCAAATTCCCTCTCGCACGCCTCCAATGCTGGAGAAAATAGGCGGATACGGTGCCTTAGATGCGTCCACAAACATTAATAACTTTGTCTATTTATGAAACTGGATGTGATACTTTAGATATGATACTTTAGATGCGTGTTTCACTTTGTCTCTGTCTAGATGGTGTATGTTGTGTGCCACGTATTGGACTGTCGACTGACTCAGCACGCAGACTTCGTTTGACTGTGTAGACAGACATCAGTGCTTTTATATAACCGTACGTGTTGTTGAGTAAAGTCTACTTGTAATTAGAACACGGATAATGACGGAAGATGCCAGCAGGTTTTTTATATAACCGTACGTGTTGTTGAGTAAAGTCTACTTGTAATTAGAACACGGATAATGACGGAAGATGCCAACAGGTTTTTTATTTAGTCATTTTCTAAGGTTGACACTATCACTAGCGGACATCAGTGTCATGGTGTCGTTAATCTCAATAGTATTGCGATTCGATTCGCGTGTTTGCTGCTGTCTGTACTCCGTTTATGTGTGTATATGGGAACGAAATTTCGAGCGTACGTCCACACTAAGAAGTATTGCATTACTAGTGCGCATAAGGAGCCTGCCAATGTGACAGCATGAGCATAATATTTAGCGCCTTTCTATTGACAGAGGCAAGCATTAAGATTGCGTCTTTCTGGCATGTAAGGGAAGGAAAGTATATCAAGCACGTGCATGAATATTAATTTAATTGCTATACGATATATCAGCGCATTTGTCAAAGACGGGAAATTTTATGGAGTGGGTACATAACGTCGGTAAATGACTATTCAACAGATAATATAATAATGATAATAATAATAATAATAATAATAATAATAATAATAATAATAATAATAATAATAATAATAATAATAAATAATAATAATAATAAGGATTTATAAGACGCTTATACATGGTACAATATGCTAGTCGCTGTACATAGAACCAATGAAAAATAAATAAATAACTATATAAAAACTACACAGGAAAGTGACAACCAAAAACCACAACACAGAGATCAAGAAAATACATAGATTAAGAAAAGTTTAAACACCGCCACATTGTGCGCATTCTTTACTTGTTTGTCTAAAACCTGTTGTTTGAGCAGGGTGATTGTTTCCTCAAGAGTATAAGGACAAACAAAAGAATGCCACATTTTGGAATCATCGGAAACACTTTAGTTAAAAAAATGTCGCATTTCTTTTGCTCGTCAGTGTATGTTCACTGTAAAAAAAAAAAACTTCGCCCAGGACTTTGTCACGCTTACATTTGTATGCTCGGTTATTTTTCAAATGCAGAAGATCCCAGAATCCTGCCCCGTGTAGATAAGGCATTAACTCATTCAAGGCGCCCAGCATCAATAGCTACGATAGCGTAGTATAGCGTTGCAACTACTAATACAGGCGCCGTAACTGAGTTAAGTGCAACGTTGCGATAATTGTTTTAAGTCCCTTGTATATATAGAAGAATCGTTTTTTAGGATGAGTGGCGGTGGAGGCACAATTCACAATACCGGCGATGAAAACTTAGCGAAGTCGGCGAACAAGAGATTTGTTACACTTGAAAAAAACTTTTTTATAACTTTTGAAATAGACCACATTTTCTTAGTTGTTCAACTGCAGATTAAACATTGATCTTTCCTTTGTAAAATTTGACAATAATCTGCAATAAAATCGGATAAATATGCGTGTTGTGAAGGTTTATAAAACACAAGCCAAATCAGCAGCGAACACAAAGTTTGTCGCAGACTGTGGTAAATCTCCATTAACTCCGAAACTACAAGATGTTTTTGAACCGTAATTTCAAAATCTTCTAGTCTTACACAATCACTATTACATATGATCTAAATTGTACACGCAGCAGAACAGAGAACAAGTTTAATAATGATAAAAAATAAAGAACTTTTATCTTCTTCTTTTTTTAACTGTATCTGCAGGGAGTACCAGTAAAAAAAATGGCTGCTGTAAATCTATGTTCGTAACACTGTATTTTTTTTTCAAACAAAAGTTAGTGGGGAATGTAACGCTCCTACTGGGCATCACTTCGCTTACGAACGGAGAGATAAAAGAATAAATTGAGAAGACAAGTTGATGTAAAATTTTCAGTAGATCTGGTTTCTAACATGAATCCTGCCTGAAGTGAATTTAATAGCATACCCATGACGTCATAGACAGGCACGCCTCAACCTCTGACAACTGAAGTAAAAAGATACAAATTACGTCATATCTATGAAAGCAATGAATTACGTTTGGTGTAAAGCGCCGGATGTGTATGTATATGTGTGTGCGTATGTATGTAAACACATGAATCTCGGATGTTTGTGTATGTAAAAGCTTGAAAATTGAAAAAGTTTATCTATCAGAGTTTTGGAACACATTGAAATTGGATGTCTCATTGCAGAGTTAAATAACCGTTCGTTGAAAGTCGGTTGACCCGTATTCGGTTCCGAAAATTTTCACTTGAAATCTTGCATATAGTTAGTTTGGAGAAAGACATTGAATGAGTTCATTAGCAGGCTTTATACCTTATCAACATTTTCAATATCAATCATCCCTTTGGGTAGCTGTTTTAGTCGCGATGATTCCTGTATTCCCGCTACCGACAGCCAAAGAAAGTGTAAAAAAAAGTGTACAATTTTATCTTCCGTTGAGATATAGGTATAAGATTTAACGCACCCTTTGGATCACAGTTCATTACCGATTGGTGTAGGTCGATGTAGTGGCATCACTGGTTTCTGATGTAGTAAAGAGACATGACGATCTGAAAGATCTGGCGACGAAACACACGCAAAATATGAGAATTATTTTACACACTTGACATCTTCAATATATTACGGTTAACCCTTTCTGTGCCGAGAAAATCTGAACACCACCCTTACTGCAAAAGGTATAGATCCACAAGAGCCCCGGCAGTTGCGGGGGGCTCTTGGGGTTCTATGCCTCTTGCAGACACCACTTTGAATCCATGTTC
>BTPG01000002.1:308509415-308584194 GCA_036245525.1 Semisulcospira habei
AAACAAAAAACTCATTAATACCCGCATGATCGTTTTATAAACAGTGTTTGCATAAGACTGCTGTTTGTCCCGGTCTTCGAGTAGGATTAGGTCAAATTGTGACCTGTAAGTCCAAGGTGTCAAAATCAGCAAGAAAATTGCAAAGATGATTCTCTAATACGTCAAATGTTGGTAGTGCGATGAGTGACGTATAACATCGAGTGGTCACTATGAACACGGCGTCGTGGGCCTAGTGATGCCACGAGGTAAAGCTTGAAGTGATGTCATTTCGCTGCTCGTGCTATTCTTCTTTTTTAGAATAGCTATGCTACGCCAGACCACAGAGCTTACGAATGACGGGAATCGCCGTGTGTCCATCCTTATTTCTGTGTGCCAGTGTGTGTGGATCAGAAGGTGGGTTAGAGTAGAAGGAGATGGCTTCTTGTTGCTAGACGAGCCCACATAGCGTACTAATGGAGGGAAGCGCCGTTTGTCTGTCTTTATTTGTGTGCGCCGACGTTTGTGTTGATAAGAGGTTGGCTTAGAGACGAGGGTAATGGATCAGCATAATAAGCCTAAAAATATGAACAACTCTGAATGTTCCTAAACGATAAGCGCATGTGAGCTCCAAACAATACGGCAGACTTTGGGATGAAATCCTCATCTTGTTCTGCGCTTAGAAGACCATAAATTTCATAGATTGAACATGGATTTGGGCATTAAAGGATTAGATGAAGTTCATCACCAGTCACATTCTGTACATACCCATTTCGTCTCTGCTCAAATCTGTGACTACTTCATCAAAATTTAATTAGGGCAAAAACACACATATCTGGAAGGTATGAAATGCACTTTCTTTTCCCAATTCATACTTAAAATGTCTATTCTAAATTTCTTGTTGCTGCTTTGTAGTTTGGCGTGCCAATTTAGGATAATATCATCAAAATGTCTATTCTAAATTTCTTGTTACTGCTTTGTAGTTTGGCGTGCCAATTTAGGATAATATCATCAAAATGTCTATTCTAAATTTCTTGTTACTGCTTTGTAGTTTGGCGTGCCAATTTAGGATAATATCATCAATTAAACTATTTTCAACTATTCTACAACAATGAGTCGGTGTGTGTGTGTGTGTGTGTGTGTGTGTGTGTGTGTGTGTGTGTGTGTGTGTGTGTGTGTCTGCGTTTATCTGCATGCCAGTGTGTGTATGTATGTATTTGTGTGCCAATATGTGTGTGTGTGTGTGTGTGTGCGCGCGCGCGTGTAAATGTGTCAGGGTGTGTGTCTGTGTGTGTGTGTGTGTGTGTGTGTGCGCGTGTGTGTATATGTATGCCAATGTGTGTGTGTGTGTGTTATGTGTGTGTGTGTGTGTTTGTCACGTGTATGTATGTGTGTGTTTGCCACGTGTGTGCATGAGTGTGTGTGTGTGTGTGTGTGTGTGTGTGTGTGTGTGTGTGTGTGTGTGTCAGTATGTGTCAATGTGTGTGTTTGTGTGTGTGCGTGTGCGCCTGTACCTGTATAAAGATCGTACTGAAGACTATGATGATGGCAGTTTTCTGGGCGGTACTGAGCGAGTTTACAAAATCCTCGAAACAGCCCTGCAAAAAGGAAGATATACGAACGGAAATGTCTCTTGTTGTTTCATATGATCCATAATTATAATTATTTTGATCTTCATGACCATGAATTTTCAGAAATGTCTCCCAAATGATTAAGATTTTTTTGTTAATGCTAGGATACAGTGTTTAACCCCTTGACTGCAGAGAAAAAATGAACACCATCCAGCTGCAAGAGACATAGATCCTCATGAGCCCCCGCGAATGCGGGGGCTCATGAGGATCTATGCCTCTTGTCGATTCCAATTTGAACCCATATTTCAGAAACAATAATGTACGTGCAGTGGCACGGAAGGGGGTTAATCTTCTGATGTGCAAAGCTTTTCTTCCCAGGTGACCATAGTACAGTTCGTTTGCGTACAGCATGTTCTCGTGTTTTTGTTTTGTTATTAACTTTTAAACCGCACCGAACATACTATGAATTTTCCCCCTGTAGCAAAACGCCTTCGGGCCCACAATGGCCGCAGTGGGCCCGCGCACAGCCGTGGGCAGGCCCACTACTGTCGTCGTGGCCCGAAGGCCTTTGCTTACTGGATTACCTGGGAAAACTGGACTTTAACTGAACCCAACCATTCCGTTCTCGCCGCATATATATATATACACATACACCCCGCAGCATTTAGACGGCTTCTAGTACATGCTTTGTGTTTGCAATTTCAGGTTACGCCGTATGCCTACCTGAAGAGCCCCCCCCCCCCCCCCCCTGGGGGCGAAACCGGTCGTAGGCGGCAAAAACTTTAAATCTACTCAGCAGGTCCAATATATGTTGGGAATATTTTCTATCTTCCCCCCTTGGGGGGAGGACGGGATATTCTCCAGCGGGTGGCGGGGCGCCTCGGGGTAGTCCCTACTGCTTTAGGTGTTCAGTGGAAGGCTCAAAAGATCTAATAAGCGATGCAGTCACAAAAGGGCAGCTGATGTCCTGATGACACAATGCAAGCTTACCAGCCTGGAATCCCATGGCATTAGCACAGCATTCTCAGAATTTAATGAAAAATTATATATATATATATAATATAATAGCCGCACCATATTTCAGGAAAATATGGGTGATCATGAGGATCTATACCTCCTGCAGTTGGTTGGTTATCAGTTTTCTTGGCAAGAAGGAGTTTAATCTATTGTTTACGTCGGAACACGTGCAAACTCTGACCCGGTTTCTGAGGTATGTCCGAAGAACGCCTTTTTAGATTAAGTAACACTTCCAATCGTCACCCCTACTACCACCCCTATGCCTCCCCCCCCCTCCCCCAAACACTCACCTTTGCCACAGGCACGAGCCCGCCCTCGCCCCCCTTCAAGGCACACTCCATCACTTCAGCTGAGTAACCTGCGGGGGTCATGGCCTGCAAATCCTGCACTTCTTCCAGGCTTTCATCCAGGCCTTCCACGCCTAAGTTTTCTTTGGGTTTTGTTGCCTTGTCGCTGTTGTTGCAACAGACTGGCGGCACTTTCAGTCGCTGCTGTGTTCCTTCTCCCATGTCGAAGTTCATGTTCTCCGCATCTTCGAAATCCTTCGGGCCGTTCACCCCGCAGCATTTAGACTGCAACGATCACAACGATCACTCTAAACTTGTTATAGGCCTTTTTGTTTTCATAGTTATGATTTCATGTTTAAACATATACCGAGCAGCAAAAGAAATGCGACATTTATGGAATCATCGTAAACACTGACGTGTTTCCGATGATTCCAAAAGTGTCTCGCATTTTTTTTTGTTCCTCTGTATAATATACCTTTCATTTTAACCTTGAATGGTGGTGGTTTACGAGCCGAGACTTCCTTATGCTAGAGAGGCGCACGCGTACAGGTGATCATATTGAATAAAGACACGTTTTCAAGAACGCATGGTCTTCTATAATATATTTTGCTCTACATTTCTGTAAAGATTGAAGTAGTCTGGATAATAAATCTGGAAATTACGGCGTTCCGCAAATGGACAAAATGATGATTTGTCGAATTTGGGCAAATTTTTGGGGATGGCACTCAAGAAAAACTGAAATATTGTAGACATAACTACAGCATCATAAAACACAGGACACACAGCAAAACATCTGCCGTACGTATGTCGGATACACTAGCCGTATTCCAACTCTGAAACCGAGATTTCAGGTACGTTTTTTATATGTCTTATCGACAGCTAGTGAGTTAAAAGTTGCGATAGTAAGATTTAGTTTGGTTGTGTAGCGTTCATTTGGTTCAGTTATGGCGGTTTAGACTGTGTTGAGATAACCGGGGATTTTTCTGTGCACTTATTTACCGGGATGGATAACTAAGGAATGTGATGTGTGTATGCCTAGGTTGTTTTCGAAGGTAGTACGTGGGTGTGTTAAGTATAATCTTTTCCTGTGTACGAAGAAGTGTATGGCGCGTGCGTCATGTTATAGTCTTTTTCAGTGTCAGTGACTGAGTTATGGTGTGTTGCAAATCTAGTCTGTTTTATGAAGCACGAGTGTGTGAATGAACGTGTAGATTTATTTGTACAAGCCAGGTTACGTAATGTACCTCATATCATCCAATATGTGTGTTAAGCAAGTGTTATGACATTAGACCTTTATTGTACAGAGTTCTTGTGCGGAGCGAGAGACTTGATCCAGTGATGTCAAAGTTAACAGAGACTGCCGCTGTCACTATCATTCAAGTATACGCTCCAACAGCAGATCATGATGATGAAGAATTAGAAGAATTTTACGAACAACTGGACAACATCATCAAGAAAACACCTAAGAAAGACATTCTGACTGTCCTCGGTGACTGGAATGCAAAGATCGGCCCTGACGCTTACCAACAATGGGCAGGAACAGCTGGCAAGTTTGGCCTTGGAGAAACAAACGACAGAGGCCTGCGACTTTTAGAGTTCGCACAGAGTCACCGTCTCACCGTTGCTAATACCCTCCATCCACACAAGAAGTCAAGAACAGTGACATGGCAATCGCCAGGAGGCCTGGTCCATAACCAGATTGACTTCATCTTGCTGCCTCGACGATTCAAACCCAGCGTTAACAAAGCACAAACGAGGTCCTTTCCTGGCGCTGATATTGGCAGCGACCACAACCTCGTCCTTACTAGCCTCAAGTTGAAGCTGGCATTGAAACGAGATAGCAAGAGCCCTCGCATCAGATTCGACCTCCAGAAGCTAAAAGACCTGGAAGTAGAAGAGCTCTTCCAAGCCCAGGTGGGAGGCAGATTTGCAGCCTTGGGTACTTTGGACTGCGACGTAGACACCCTTGCTGGAAATATAAAAGAGGTGTTACTTTCTACAGCAGAAGAAGTGCTGGGGAAGCAGAGGAAGCGCAAACAGACCTGGGTCACCGATGATATCCTCGATCTCTGTGATGAGAGGAGAGCCTGGAAGAAAAAGAGAGGCCAAGACCTCACATTAGCAAACAAGTACAGACTTGTCAACAAGAAGATCAGGAAGAGGATGAAAGAAGCCAAAGAAGATTGGATTGAAGACCAGTGTTGTAGCGTGGAAGAGGGCATGGCAAACGGCAACAGCAAGAAGGCTTATGAAACGCTAAGGACCCTCACCAAGACTCAACAGCGAACAGCCACAGTCATCGAAGACAGCAGCGGCCAACTCCTTACGGAAAACACTGCTGTACTAAACAGATGGACTGAGTACTGCCGAGACTTGTATAACTACAAGGCTGAGCCAGACACCAGCATCCTCCAAAACAACCAGGCTGGGGCCAGGAAGGCTGAAGACCTGCCAGTGTTAGCTGAAGAGGTGGAAGCAGCCGTACGCGGCCTGAAGGGAGGAAAGTCTCCAGGTGTAGACAACATACCTGCTGAACTGTTGAAACATGGAGGAGAAGTAACAACGAAGGTCCTCACTACACTCTGTCAAAAGATCTGGGAGCAAAAGAAATGGCCAGTAGAATGGACACAGTCTCTAGTGATCCCGCTCCCCAAGAAAGGAAACATGAAACAGTGCCAGAACTACAGAACTATCAGTCTGATAAGTCACCCTAGCAAAGTAATGCTTAGAATCATTCTCAACCGCCTCAAAACTTTCGCCGAGGAACTGCTGGCAGAAGAACAGGCTGGCTTCAGAGTTGGAAGAAGCACTGTAGAGCAGATTTTCAACTGCCGCGTCCTGATCGAGAAACATCTGCAGCATCAGCGCGAACTCTACCACAACTTCATTGATTTCAGGAAAGCATTTGATCGCGTCTGGCACGACGGACTCTGGCAAGTCATGAGATCGTTCAACATAGAGGAGGGACTGATCCAAATGATAGAAGCGCTTTACAAGAACGCCTGCAGCGCGGTTCTACTTAACAATCAGTCAGGCGAGTTCTTCAGGACGACGATCGGTGTCCGTCAAGGATGCCTGCGCTCTCCTGTCCTTTTCAACATATTCCTGGAGAAGATCATGCAGGAAACCCTCCACGACCACCATACTTCAATCTCTATTGGTGGCAGATCCCTGTGCAATCTTCGATTCGCAGACGATATTGACCTCATGGCAGGCAGCAATAGTGAGCTGCAAAACCTGACAGACAAACTTTCAAGTAGCGCAGGGTCTTATGGCATGGAGATCAGTACGGATAAAAGCAAAGTGATGATCAACACCACAAGCGACAGCAGCAGCAACATTCACATGAACGGCCAGAAGCTAAAAGAGGTCAATAGCTTCAAGTACTTGGGAGCCACCCTGTCCAAAGACGGTAGTTGCGTAGCAGAGATCCGTATCAGGATAGGTACAGCAACATCCGCAATGGCCAGGCTGGACAGGATATGGCGAAGTAACTCCATCAGCTTCACCATCAAGTACAGGCTTTACAAGTCCCTCGTAGTGTCTATTCTACTCTACGGCTGTGAGACTTGGACACTGCTTGCAGACTCAGAAAAGAAAATCCAGGCCTTTGAGAACAAGCGCCTGAGGAAGTTGCTCCGCATCTCGTACCGCGAGCACAAAACCAACGAATATGTACGGAGCATCGTCACTTCCCTGGTGGGCCCACATGAACCTCTTCTGGCAACCGTGAAACGGCGCAAGCTTGCTTGGTTTGGCCACGTGACCCGACACAACACCTTGTCCAAGACTATCCTCCAAGGCACTCTCGAAGGAAGTCGTCGGCGAGGTCGTCAGAGAAAGAGTTGGGTCGCAAACATAAAAGAATGGACCGAACTCGAGATGCCAGACTTGCTTGCCACCGCCCAAAATAGAACTCAGTGGAGAGCACTGTCTGTTGCTGCTGCCTTTCAGTCCCCCCAACGCCCAGTTCGGGCAAGGGACTGATGATGATGATGATGATGATGCCGCTGGAGGAACGTGTCGTGAGGACATTCAGTCACCGATCGAGGAGTGAGAGACTAGAGACTTGGTACTGGTGTCAAGCCTTCAAAGTCAACAGAGGCTGCGCTAGAGGCTCTTGTCGAGAGGTCGTCCACAGCTCAGAGAGTGTGGGATAGCTTCAGGAATGTGACGAAAGAAACTACACGCCTAGACGTGGAGCAACGTGGGAACGATACAGAACGGTAACAACCAGTTGAGCAGGTTGGATAATAAGGACAGTTTACCTAACCTGTCTTTTATTATATTGTGTGTGTGTGGATGTGAGTGTGACGTGCTCGTGTTGATAATTGTAATTGTGTATGTTGTAAAGAGTATGTTTTGTTAATAGGATTATACGCTGGGCCACAGAAAAAAAGAAATGATGTTTTGCGTTCATACTGCACGAATGCGTCCGACTGAGAGTTAGTGTTGTTTGTGTATGTGCCCGTTGCGTTTGTGAGCCTATGCGTGCGACCAGTTGAAAGTCTGCGTGTGTTACATGGTCACATATTCTTTTGCCGGCAATATCTTTGACACCATTGGACCGATCTGGCTCAGACTTGGATTAACGATAGTGCGCAGTGACAGGATATGCTGAGAACAAGAATTAATTCACTGGCTCTAATGTCAAATGGCGGGCCAAATCTAACCATGCTCAATACTAAGCAAATGGTTTTGTAGTATGGCTACAATACACAGTCAAAAATATCAAAGAAACACAACACGTACACTGCGCTATCGCGTACACAATTCCTAACGATGTGTTTGGCAAGGCACCGCGAGCGGCGCACGTTATCGCTAACAGTCGACACGAGCGAAATCCGAGAAGCAATGGTCATAAGTGCTATCGGCCTATCACACAGAGGAACATCTGGTTCACTCTGTTACACATATATTGGCGTTTTCTTTTTATGATAATCCTCTTGATAAATGTGCTTGATGGATATGTACAAAAGAATTTTTGGCCAAACATGAATAAATTACGAAACTATCCCGAAAGTTGGAATTGTGACATTTAAAATTGTTCGCACGTCATAATCACACTGTACGTGCATGCATGTATTTTTTCCGCAGTACACCAGAAAGCATGGGACCGATATAGTTAAAACTAAAACGGATGACAGTTTTGGGTGTAAGGAAGTGTTATTCACAAAAAGGAAACTGATAAAGATTAATAATCAAGGTGAAGGGCGTAGCAACGGGACTTTGCTTTTCCTACACTCAAAATATCAAAATGACTCAGTGAAGGAGACTGGGACAGGGGGAGGTAGGGGGGGGGGGGGGGGTGGGCGAGGTTGGAGAAAGAAAGATGATATTTTCACCGGACAAAAATTCAAAAGTCGGAGGAGAGGTGGGGGGAGGGATACGAGTATCTGCAACAAATGGGTGGTGGAGGGGAGGAGGTGGAAGGATTCCACCATCTTCTCTAAGGAGGGTGGTGATTCCAAACTCCCCCAAAAAGGAAAATTATTTTATTATATTTGGGCCACCTGGATGGGTAGGTGGGGTGGGGGAAGGGGGGGGGGGTCCAGTACCCCGCCTCCCGCCTCTCCTCCCAGCCAATACTCACCCGAAATCTGCTTCTGAGAGTCACACGTCGGACTTCTATGTCACGTTCCGCCTGGTGTTATATATTTGAAACAATCTGTACTTTGTTGGTAGCTACGATTTATCACAAGTATTACTTCGTCATTAAAAAAAAAAACGATTTTACCGTAAAGAAATTGGCATTGTGGTAAACGCATTACGTAGACCCGCTTTTTATGCTCACGAGTCGGACGACGTACAACCAGGGTTTTAGAACTGTGTCGTACACTCAACAGATATGTATACAAATTGCACAAATTTTGATCTGGATCTGGAAATTTGAATGACGTTTTAATTTATCCAAGTTACTGAAAGCTTTCTCAATTAGCGGTAAGCCCCAACAAAGTACGCAACTGTATAAAAAGTTGAAAACATGTCTGTACTGACTGTCCTCCAGACGCTCGTTGTAATGACCAAAAGTAGACCTAACAAATCCAATAACATCTTTGGGAAGGGAAAGAAATAAACGCCATCGCCGTATAAAGCACTTTCACAAGTCAAATGATTTAAATGGAAGTGATTGGAAAGAATAGGTAACAAGAGTGCTGTGAGAATATGCGCAGAGCGTCAAGCTGCCGAAATGGAAGTGATTGGAAAGAATAGGTAACAAGAGTGCTGTGAGAATATGCGCAGAGCGTCAAGCTGCCGAAATGGAAGTGATGGGAAAGAATAGGTAACAAGAGTGCTGTGAGAATATGCGCAGAGCGTCAAGCTGCCGAAATGGAAGTGATGGGAAAGAATAGGTAACAAGAGTGATGTGAGAATATGCGCAGAGCGTCAAGCTGCCGAAATGGAAGTGATGGGAAAGAATAGGTAACAAGAGTGCTGTGAGAATATGCGCAGAGCGTCAAGCTGCCGAAATTATGGCCAGGGTCCGTATGCATGTCACGCCATTATCCGTGCTAATGAGCCATTTTGGTTAATGGTCACAAATCTGCCATCTAACGGAATGCATGACCTGTTTTAGCGGCCTAATGATTCATTAAATTTAATGCCGTTGTACCCCACCATTGGTGGTGGTGGTGAAAAGCGTAGGGACCGCCAATACATGTTGTAAGATGCACGGGAATTTCGTGCTTGGGTGGCTATTTTCAGTTCTCGTTGGATGTCTGCCCGAGGAAATGATTGATTGTACATTGCTTAACGTCCCGACAGCAACAAGGCTTTCTCAAGACGTGCCTGCACTGCTTGTGAAAAACTAAACAGAACATTGAATGTATGTCGCC
Organism: Semisulcospira habei; assembly: GCA_036245525.1. Classification (NCBI taxonomy): domain Eukaryota; kingdom Metazoa; phylum Mollusca; class Gastropoda; family Semisulcospiridae; genus Semisulcospira; species Semisulcospira habei. Next base: position 308,519,103 of record BTPG01000002.1, read on the forward strand.
AGCCGGTCAAATACATTAAATAAACCTAACACATGGGGCCTAAATAAAGCTAAGACCATTTAGCAACACACATCCAATATCAAGAGCTACATGCAGTGCAGACAGTAGGGAGAGTTTTAAAAAGGCAAATACAGGTGAAGGGACAAAGGGTAGACAGAAACACATGCCCCAGAATAGAGAGAAAAACCCACCCTGTGGGGCTGACCAGGGTGACCCTGGGAACTAAAAAATACCTAACCCCACCCAAGTCCCCCAGGGCAGACCCGGGTGGGGTGTCTGCCCGAGGAATGTATTCGTGAAATATTGTAGCTGTTTATAAAGAACGAACTGCGCATGCGCCCATTTGTCAAATCGGAAAGGATTAGCCCTTAACTAATGCACGGTTTTTTTTTTACAACGTGCATTCCAATTAGATTCTGTACAATTGGTCCATTTACAAATGACCGTTTAGTCCTAATGTTTTAATGATGCAATGTGCATATGGCCCCTGGAGATCGCGGACGCTCAAATGAGCGGAGGATGGGTCTGTCGTGCATCTACAATTTTGAAGTAATCACGAACATATTTAGTGCTTTTAAAAGCTGAGACTAGCGTCTTCAAATCTATGAGGATCCCCCCCCCCCCCCCCTTCTTGATTTTCGCTTAGCGAAATTTGGTGCCCAATCGAAAACTGTCCACTGTCAGCTGAGTGGGGATCGTCTTAGAAATATTAAGGAGCTCACGCTGCTATCAAAACTATTTTCGTATTGGCTGTGGGCGCAAAATTTGGATGTCACGATTGAATTGTAAATGCCATGTAAATAAGTTTCATTGCTGAATCGCAGCGAGCCGCTCATGACGTAAAAACTAGGCCACGGCGTTTTGCGGCTAAGTCCTAAACGACGCGGTCACGTAATCGGCCGATTTCCACACGTAAAATAAAGAAAGCTAAGCAACATATCCGCAAAATTCTTTTGAAGGTCAGACAGTTTGTATTTGTTTACCAATATCTATCTCCTTGATTGGATTGAACCAACATTTCTCTTTTACAAGTGTCTGAAATGGCCATGTTGTGAAGAGCACAGCGCTAGTAAGCGTGAGTCTCTGACACCCAAGTTCTGGCTCCGAGGCTCTGGCGAAGAGCCGGAACTGTGTGTCGGAAAGCAAGTCGAGGCTTGTAAATTATCATCACCATCCAAGGCGTCAACATATACTAATGGTCAAAACTTAAAGGCCACTTTTTATCGCAGACGCACCGACAACACCACACAAATAATGTAACAATACATGAAGTCAGTACTTTGCTAATTTATTCAGTAACAATTTCATTTAAGTTTTGAGTATATCAAGCAATTGTAACAACAGCAGTACGTTAGAATGTTCACCCACCCCTCATTTGAAAAGTCACACAGTCCAGTCAGTAGCGAGTGTACCCACCGTTTGCAGCCAATCCTTCAATGCAGCGTTGACGCATGGAGTTCACCAGGGTTCGGAGAACATGTTGTGGGATCGCTTCCCACTCTTGATGCAGGAACTGAGTCACTGAGGTGGGGGACGTCTTCAGGTGGGGGGTGGTTGCTGACTACACGTTGCCCCAGCACGTCCCAGAGCTGCTCGATGGGAGCCAGATCAGGTGAACGAGCTAGCCACTCCATCCTCATGATGCCCCGTTGTTCAAGGTACTCATCCACCACACGGGCACGATGAGGCCGAGCGTTGTCGTCCTGCAGAACAGCATTGTCGCCTTTGGCTTGGAGAGCTGGCTGGATGAGGGACTGCATAATCTCAACCCGATAGCGCAGTTCAGTCAGGGTGCCTCGGATGACGTGGAGGGGAGTCCGGCCTTCCCTGCTGAAGCCTGCCCAGACCATGACTGAGCGTCCTCCGTAGTGATCCACCTCTTGGACGCATCTATCTGTGAATCGCTTGCCCTGGCGTCTCCAGATCCTCACCCTGCCGTCGTTGAAGGACACAGTGAACCGTGACTCATCAGTAAACAGAACCTGAGTCCACTGGAGTCTGTTCCACCGCACACGTTGACGAAATCAGGCAACCCGGGCTTTGCGATGAGCTGGAGTGAGGGGCATTCTCACTGCTGCTCTGCATGAAGCCAGGCTAATTTCGCGCAGACGTCGGCAGACTGTGCTTCTGCTGACGTTAACGTTTGCAGCTTGCATCAGTGGACGTTGCAGAGTGGTTGACGTGACAGTTCGGTCGCGCAGAACCGCCACACAGAGGTATCTGTCCTCCCTTCTGTTGGTGCAGCGCGGGCGTCCTGAGCAGGGTCATCGTTCTGCCTTTCTAGTTTCTTGGAATCGTGCCAGCAGCCTCTGGATCACTGAATGGGACACCCCAAGACTTCTCGTCCGGAAATTCCATCCTGCAGCCATGCTAGCGCCCGGCCGTGATCTATTGGCGTTAGGCTTCGTCGTGGTGGCATGGTTAGGAAAGTGACAATTATGCCCCTACTGTACCGGTATTTGTAGCGAAACAGAAGTGCTCAATGTTCACGACTGACCCCTTTAGCACGTGCATCACGACTTTTTCCACCTGCCTGCCTTTTGGTGCGCTTGCCAATATCGCACAGCTTTTCACAAAAACTGACATGTTTCACGTGCATTTGACACGTTCGTGGAAATTGATGAATTGTTGTCTATTGTTCCTTGTACAGCGGACTGTCTAAGGTCAACCTTTAATCCATCTGGATCGAAGGAACATTGTATTTTATTAGCGTACTTGCGACGATAAACAATGACACAAAAAGTGGAGTGGCCCTTATGTTTTGACTATTAATTAGGCGTACACAGGAACGTATCCTGTAGCAGACGATACTGACAGATAACCATCCGGAACATTTTGGAAGCCACACTGCCTGCATCTGTATTCCATAACAGCAGTTGCCACAGCCCTATTCCACATGTGCACATGGAGTGTGGCTGTCATATGTATCATCCAGTTATTTGTCACTATCATCTGCTACAGAATAAGTTCGTGCGTAGGCCTACGTAGAGATGATAAGGGTTCACTTGTGACTGCATTGTATCTCATGTTCCGCGTGCACTGCCGGCCAATATGACTCTGCGTGCCTTATATAGGCCCAGAGCTGACGGAGTTCAAACTCCGCCAAATCAGTGAGCGGTTTGACCGATGTATCGGTAATGTAGAGCCCTACCTGGGTCCCAAAACACGTGCGGGGCGGAACAAAAAGACTGAACCCCAGCTTGTAACCCACAGTCGTAAGATCCATGGTTCATATCATGCCGGCCGACAGTTTGACTGACTCGATAGAGCAAACACGAGCGGTTTACTTTTCTTCTTTTGTTTTTACTTTTCTTTTTGTTTTGTTTTTCTCATAATAACCCTGAAAAGGCATGTGACATCACAGCTGAGACGTCAACAATTTTTTTTTTGTATCGAGTTTCAACTTGACGTTTGCGTTATGAAATTTGTATCGGGTTCCTCAGTCCGCATTTTGTTTCAGAATTTACGTCCAATTTGGCTCTTGTCTGAGTTAAGTATTCCATAGGCTTCATGGCCACAAACCCCGGCAGGCAGGGCAGGTCGCGGAACATAATAAAGCACGTCTGATAGCATTCGACACACAGGTGACACAAATTATCAAGCAGAAAAGATTGTAAAGATGAAAATGCAAGCCGAAGATAAAATATGTACTTGTAATATCAAATAAATTCACATTTAGGAAATCTTCAAACATTGTATCATTAACCCATTCAGCCCTGACGCACTAAAGCAGGAGATGGGTCGACCATGATAATTCAAGGCGCCAAGCTAATCTGACACTGCCCTTGAATTATCATGATCGATCCATCTTCTGCAACTGGTGCATCGTCATTAAATGGCGCCTCCAAAATTTGGGAAATACGGCCGTCGGGATGAATGAGTTAACACATTATAAAGACGGACAGAGAAGTGGGCAAGCAGGCAGGCAAGATGACAGACAAGCAAGCGGGCAGACCGGCAAGACACGCAGACAGACAAAAAGACATGCTAACGGATAGACAAGCTGACAGACAAACAGGCTGACAGGCAAAACACACAAGCAGTTAAGCTGACAGGCAGGTAAACAAATAGGCAAGACAAGCCGACATACGAACAGACTGACAGGCAGGCACACAAGCAGACAGTCAAGCCGACAGGCAGGTAAACAGATAGACGAGACTGGCCGATAATCAAACAGAAACCGAAACAAATAAACAGACAAATAAGCCGACAGACAGACAGCCAGCAGTGGCAGGCGCACAGACAGACGTGTATGTATGTCTTGGGGCCAACAAGGGCGGCAGCGGGCCTGCGCTGGCTGACTGTGGCCGTCGTGGGCCGGACGAGGTTTTGATCAACTGACCAAATCCATCGCTGAGTTCATGAGTTTAGAGAAGGGAGATGTTCCGGCAGGTGTGTAGACCTTCTTCACCTTGAGCAGCATCTCTGCCTTCACTCTGTCCACCAGCTGTGCGCGCACACACACACACACACACACACACACACACACACACACACACACACACACACAGAGAGAGAGAGACACACACACAGACAAACACAGACAGACACAGACACACACACACACACACACACAAAGACACACACACACAGACACACACACACACACAGACACACACACACACACACAGACACACACACACACACACACACAGACACACACACACACAGACACACACACACAGACACACACACAGACATACACACACACACAGACACACACAGACACACGTACGCACGCACGCACGCACACACCATCACACACACACATGCACGCACACACACACATACACACACGCACGCACATACACACACGCACGCACACACAAACGCAAGCAAGCACGTATGCACAAACACATCCACACACGCACGCACTCGCACGCACACACACAACCCAGTCAACACTGTCTTATGGGTCCCATATGGGCCCCATGCGGGCTGACATATGGGACCGATATGGGCTGCCTATATGGGGCCCACATGGGAATGTGCAAATAGGTCCCAAATGGGCCCCGTATGGGCCGACATGATGTTGCCAGGATAAATCCCAGATGCCCCCCACATGTTCCCAGGATAAATCCCAGATGCCCCCACCCCCCAATTGTTCCCATGATGGATCCCAGGATGTAACCAGGATATCCCCCAAATACTTCCATGATGGATCCTAGATGCTCCCAAGATATCCCCCAAATACATCCATGATGGATCCTACATGCTCCCATGATGTATCCCGGATACTTCCATGATGTATCCCGCTTACTTCCAGGATGTATCCCACATACTACCAGGATGTATCCCGCATAATCCCAGGATGGATCCTGGATGCTTCCAGGACGCAGAGAAGAATCCAGCTGAGAAAGAAACACACTTAGAAAAGACAACACAATTTATTAATATTTTGTGTATTTCAAATAGACAGCAAAGTATACAATTCAGTCGCTACTTGTCAGCGAAGAAGCATATTAGCTGACAAGTAGCGACTGAATTGTATGCCTGTTTATGTTGAAATACCCAACATACTAATATATTGTGGTGTAAATGTCTTTTTACGCGTGTTTCTTTCTCCTTTGGATTCTTCTCTGCATTTTACACACTTGGCAGTCACCATTTTGGTCTGGAGTTTACTGGATGCAACCCAATTTGTGCTTGTACAATATCCATGTATCGCTTCTTGTTCTTCAACTTTCACATAAACACACGTGCATGCATGCACGCACACACAAACAGCACCATCATCACAGAGAGAGAGAGAGAGAGAGAGAGAGAGAGAGAGAGAGAGAGAGAGAGAGAGAGAGAGAGAGAGAGAGAGAGAGAGAGAGAGAGAGAGAGCACAAACATAAACTTTATAGTCACATATACGCACAAGACATAAAATAATGCAGAACCTTCATTGGATTTATTTTTGCAGTTGTATTACATGTGTATGATATTTTATTACATTCCTCTAGTGAAAATGTAATGAGATATATATAAGTGTGATATACGTCTGAAAAAGAAAGAGAACACAGAAGTTGTAAAACGCTCAGCGAGTTATGTCTTACTCATAACACACACACGGTGTGTTGTGCCTCATATCACACTCAGTGTGATACATCTTCTGCATGAACACATTCTTTCTACTTTGGCGTCAATATGAGATATACAGTCTGCAAGCCAAGTGGAATAGCAACAGAACAAATCTACACTGGATACATTCACACCTAGGACAGTGCATTAACCCTTGGTAAAGTCCTATTATCCAAGTAGTTGGGTAGAATTAATTATGCCTAAATAGGTCTGCAATAAATTAAGCGAAGTTGATTCCTTCAGCGTTAGTTTACCTGTCTGTAAAAATGTCACAGCTTGTAGCTTTGTGTTTGTTTCCGACAGAAATCTGAAATGGTGGTGTAATAAATAGATCGCTCCATCTCTCTGTATTTTCTTGGTACCGGTCCTGACTGCCAGCTGGCTGTTGTGTCCTGGACTTGTTTTCATGTGGACTCCGCGTTGTGCTTCTGTACCCATTCTGAAAAAAGTTGATACTTTTGCATTAGTTTCCACTGGCTTATTTATACAAACTTTACCAATCCCTGATGTTTGATCCCCCACTTCCCATGTAATTTGTACTAGAAAATTATTTGTACGAGAAACAGACACAGCAGACCAACAACACATCACACCTAACTCTCCAGCCTTGACTCTGAATACAATCTGCGGGACTCGAAAAGTTGGATCACAACATAAAAACAAATCTCTGTTACATGCCAGTAAATCCACTTTATGATGACATGCATTGTTCTCAAAATCTTAATATTATTATGCATAATGCACACATACTTTAAGGTCTTACAAGTCATACAGCACTGACAATACAGAGTGTGACATGCATACAAAATTAAAAGCTTACCAAAGTGTGCTCATGTGATGATGGGAAGCCAAACTTGTTTCTCCTTCATGCTGTAGCAGAACAGACAGGACCCGTCTCACGCAGTCGTCACAGTCTTCCTTTTGGTCTCAACCCCAAACTGCTCCCAGATGTGGTACCTGGTAACAGATGTATACATCATTACATGTATACAGGAATGACAGAAATAATGCCATTGAAGGTGTGAAAAATGTTGTTGGTTCATACTGGCTGACAAAGTGAAAGGATGTGCCTCCTCCAAACAGAAAGTGCTTTTTTTTAAATACTGAATACTCAGTTTTTCTTGAATGTTAGAAAACCGTATGTAGCCTGCAACTAGTTGGGATGGAAACTAGTGTCACCTTGGTCAGGTTTTTATCTATTTCACCTTCATCTGTGTCCGACTCGAAAGACTCTGTCAGAACTTTGGTCCACGTATCTGCAGTATATTCGTCCGTCTGAAAGATCGTCAGTGTTAGAGTCAATAGAAGTAGAAGAACATTCTCACCGCCTGCAGCCGACGTGCAAGGTCTAGTCAATTTCCTGCTTTGTTATCAGTGCTAGTAGCTTGCGAACAATCTAGTGTATCCTCGTCCCTCTTCGAAGCACTAACATCGCTATTGCTAACCATTTGCCATCTTACTGCACCCTCTGACACACCAACCGGCCTATTTTGGCATCGTCGGCGTCTGTGTTGTGGCCCCTTCTCTGCGGGTCTTTCGCCTTCTATCGTAAGACTGATGCTCAGTCTACTAGCCATGTTCTTTAGTAAGCACCAAATAATGAAAATAAGTAAATTATACAGGCTTACCTCTGTTTTATTTTGTGCTGGAAGACTTGAGAAGCACAATCAGCATAACTGAATTGAAGAGAAACGTGCGTTCGAAAATGGCGGGCTTCCTTTTTCAGGTCAATCCCAGATTCCAGAGCTCTTCAAGAACTGATCGAGGTAAACTCCCAAAACCCCGTCGCGCCTAAAACTATTGATGTAAATAAGTTAATTGAAGGACCAAGTAAATTAATTTGAACCATCGGACTCGGAAGCATACGAGGATCTATGCTGTATCAAACGGAAACTGACATAGCGGCTGCAGTCTGAGTGTTCTGCCGCAGACAGGCACGCTCGCAGCGCGCGAGGCTGTGCTATTTTTAGGTGCGTGATAGCTACCAGGCAAGACAGCGGGGTTAGCATGGCAAGCATGAAATGGGGATCATGTGGGGGGTAAGCGGGCAGCACGGATCGTCGGGTCAGCGGGCTTGTAACCTGAGAATGACGGGCTGAATCTCATTAACGCATCGAGGCTCTGACATGTTCAGAAGATAGATCGACCATGATGGTTCAAGGGTAGTGCCAGAATAGTTTAGCACCTAGAGTGATCACGACCATGTGAACCGAACGGAGCCGGTAGTGCCAGAATGCTTACCGCCTTACCGCCTACCATGATAGTTCAAGGGCTGTGCCAAAATAGCGGAATGGCACTTCGGAGTGAACACGACTCATGTTCCAGAGTGGTATCGAAATAGCTTAGCGCCTACCATGATAGTTCAGGATGACAGCAACATAGCTTGGCGCCTAGTGATAATGTTCAATTCAAGAGTGGCGCCAGAATAGCTTGGCACCTAGAAGGATCGACCATGTTGAAGGGTGGTTCCAGAATAGCTTAGCGCCAAACCATGATAGTGAATTCATACGGGTGATGCCAAAATACCTAAGCTCCTAAATGCACAAACTTTTGAACTGTAATGGGTTATGTCCCACCTGTACTAAACTATGATGAAGTCTTCGGTGTACAGCTCCAAAATGTGCTGTTTTGACATCACCCTTGAACATTTTTTATTGTTTAGTCTGCTAAAAATACGATACTTTCATGGTATAAATTGAAAATGTTCGCCTGTCATACCGTTCTGTCTGTTCATAAAGATATGTATGATTGTGTTAATCCTACGGATGTCACTGAAACACTGACTGAATGTCAGATTCTGTTTACATTATTTGTTAAATAGAGTTGGGCACGAAATAAAAAGCGTCTGCATAATCAAATACTCAGCTCCGTTTTCAGAGTTCATGTTCGTCGGTTTGTCTGTCAGTAGATCTACCTCTTCTGTCTTTCTGTCTATCTGTTAGTGTCTCTGCCGGTGCCTGTCTGTTTCAGCCTCTTGTCTGTCTGTGTTTTTGTTTCTTCTGTCTCTGTGGCTGGTGCAGTGATAATCACATGATTATTAGTATTCTAAAGACAAAGAGCTGGTAAGTCACTACATGTCAGAAACACCAGCATAGCCTACCACTCTCCTTTAACACTCTCCATTGATAGCCAGCCTGTAGAACAAGTAACTAGGCATCGCTTATTAGGTGTTATAATGGACAACCAATTAAGCTGGAAACCGCATACTGACTCAATATGCAAAACAATCTCCAAAAATCTGTTCCTGTTATCAAAACTACGCCATCATAGTTACTACTGATATCCGTAAACTCTTTTTCCATGCGCGTATTAAAACGCATTGTGCCTATAGTTCTACCGTCTGGGATGGATGCAGCGAAGTTCACATGAAAACAGTTAATTCCTTGTATCGTCGGGGCATTCAATTAATACTTCAAGGTCCTACTTCGACTGACGAAAAATTAAAATCTCTCAAGTTACTAACATTGAATAAACAGTTTGAAGTTAATCGCAGTGTTCTACTGCACAAGATCATGCACGGAAAAGCCCCACCCTATCTAAGAACTATATATTTTCGACAAAAATAGTAAAACACGAAAAATAGTTCAATCCACCTTCCAAAAATTAGATTAGACATCTGTAAAACCAGCCTGTCCTTTTCAGGACTAAAGCGTGGAATATTTTACCTCCACACCTGAAATCAATTTGTAAGATTCGCGTCTTCAAAGGTCGCCTCCATAAAATAATTTACTTCAGATGTAATAGTATGTTCGGCTCCCGTATGCTACTATTACTATACGGTTAGTGACAAGTTTCATTATCAAATAATATTCTACTGTTGTTGCAGATTATGTAATAGTTTGACTGTCTGCATTAACCGTCAGGTTCATACCTGTATATATAAAAAAAAATTATTTTAATTATTTCTTCTTTTTTTTTCTGAGGGTGGAGGGTGGGTGGGTGGGGGGGGGGGGGGGAATGGGTCTTTTTACTTATATATGTTTTATCTTTTGCTGTATCGTCTGATGTATTTTTTATATGTGTAGAGTAGCAGGACAGTTTGGAAGATGCATTGCTATGCCTACAGCTTTTTATCCTGAATAAAAACGTTTCATCATCATCATCATTATCATCATCATCTCTCTCTCTCTCTTTTTAAATGTTTCGAGAGACGAAAAAGAGAAACAACGATATGTCTCAATGATTGATTGATTACTACTTTTGTGTCACATAATACTGTCTTTTTATAAAAACTGTCTTTTCAACTTGGAATGTCAATATACCCCAGGTAATATTCTTGTTGTATTGAACTGATATAATGTATATGCTCTCCATATGAAAATGGACAAAGTGCCAACATCAATAAAAACTCTTGACTTGACTTGACTCTCTCTCTCTCTCTCTCTCTCTCTCTCTCTCTCTCTCTCTCTCTCTCTCTCTCTCTCTCTCTCTCTCTCTCTCTCTGCGGCGCGCGCGCGCGCGCACGTGTGTGTGTGTGTGTGTGTCGGTGTGTGTGTGTGTGAGAGAGAGAGAGAGAGAGAGAGAGAGAGAGAGAGAGAGAGACTAGTAGTGTGTCAGTCGGAGCCGGTGTTGTGCAGTGGGTGTGCGTGTAGGGAGAAGGCAGTCCTAAGAACTTATGTTTTTGATTTCATCCACAAAGTCATATGCACATAGTGTACTGATATGGGGCAAGGGAGATGGATCAGTCGCGTAGGGACACAGAGATGTAAAAACAGGGAACAAAATTAATGTACGACTGATTTCCATGTCGACCAAGGATATTAGAGAACGGCATAGCCAATACTTTCGCGATTCCGCCTTAGAAATAAGGCACCATGTACAAGATAACCGTCAAAAACTTTATCCTCCGCAAGCATAGCACAGTCATAGTCCTGTCTAAACTTACGTAATGTAAGATAACATTCATGTGGTTGTGCCGTAAGGAAACAGAAACGCTTTTAGCCCACGTGGTTATTTTATAATGTGTGTATTATTTTCAGTTGGAAATGCACGCCAAGTACAAGTCCGTACAGTTCAGACGCCTAGCATTCCATTATCCTTATCTCTGCCAGGTGTTACTAAAAGGCACTGAGTTTAATATACAGGCTATAGCATAAACACAGTGCGGCGGTAGCGGTTAGTGGAACCCGCAGTATGGCGGGCGGCCTCCACGCTAAGTGCCAGATAGCCTCTCCCTATATATTCACGTCTTTTTAATTAGAAATGATGGGTGCGGCCATTTTGAACATGACCTTCGACCTACTGGGGACGACTTCCGGTTTTGCTTGCAAACATGGAAGCTGTGAATACAAAACCCTACACAAGTTCCCGATCTAGCGGCCGACATTGCGCAGTAAAAGGTTGCACAACAACGAAAAAAAGCTGTATGACTTGTTGCAAATGCCATGTTTTGACCACAAACCTTTCATTCGCCGTTATTGTTCGTGTTTGAAACCTTTTTGTTTGTAAAAAAGTGTATCACATCGCCCGCACACTATCCGATGAAATGGCCTGTTTTTTATCGGCCGGCCGTACACACTCGAGCGACACAAGTCAGTCTGAATTTTTATGTCTAGTTCATGTGTGTTTCGAGGAAGTTTTGCTTTAAATTGCCGGTACTCCTCATCGTCAGCGGACCAAACCGTGGCGGAGATAGTTATTTTGCGCAGCGTTTTGTTGCACATATCAAAATCTCCGTTGAAGTTCTATCCCCATATTTTTGGTAGGGATTGGGACTACCGACTCTAAGGCCTACCTACTGATGCCAGCAGGTTGTTGTCTCACTCACGCCCTGATATTTTCATACGGTTTTTGTATCATGGACGTGTGTGATCTTCAACTTTTGTGTAAATTATTTTTTTGGGTTTTTTTGTTTTTTTGTTTTGTTTTGTTTTTGTTTTGTTTTTCCTCCAACTTTTTATGTTCTGTCAGTACAATAGTGAAACTTATTTTGTTCTGTTTTGTCGGTACAATAGTGAAACTTGTAGTAATGTACCCAGTAATTCATATTTATTGTCATGCTGATAAACTTAAAGAGTTTGTTGGCAGATTGTCAAATTTGTTGTGTTTGTGTCATGAATTATCCTTAGAATGCATTACTCGCAATTCTTTCATTGTTTTCAGTATTATTATATTAATGTATACATGTATGGTGCAGCAATACAAGTTTTGTTGTCTCAAACATTTCATAAATAACATGAGAATATTTTGCCACCCAAAAGTAGAGACCAAACAAAGTGCAGAAATAGTGTTATTAGCATGAGATACACTTGAAAACAGAACACTTAAATAACTACATGGCTACACAAAATATCTATGCATATACACGAAAACTTCGCAAAAAAATTTCCAACGCGCACACGTAAACACTTCTCTGAAAGGCCAAACCGGAAATGCTACACAGCCGAGCAACCTGTTAACCGACCCATTTGAGAATATTACCGTTTGGTAAAAAAGAGGTGAATACGCTCTATGGCACAACCGGCGGTGACGACGGCCCGAGAACAGGTGTCAGACGGCAGGGGAGAGCGGGTGGTGGTCTGGACTGTCAGCAAAAATGGCAAACAACTTATGGCTCACGTGTTTAACTAATCCATATATTAAACTCCAGTCACTCTCTCTCACCAACCCCCCCCCCCCCACCACCACCACCACCACCACCATCACCACCCCCCCCCCCACCCCCACCCCTTTTCCCGACCTCACTCTCTCCTTTCCACCGGTGCGCCCCTGTTCTGACATCATCGCCCCTCTCGGCGGATTAATGAGCGGGCCAGAGTTCCGGACCAGAACTTAGGCATGGATTGGTCAGAACAGCGCGCACCGCGCCGGCTCTGCATCCACCCACACTCTCTCACTATCACGCCTCAATCTCACGCTCAACTCCACACTACTTCCTCACGCTGATACACCGAACCAACACTTTTCCTGTCAGTTGGGCAATGTGATGAAGCTCTATGCTCGGGCATAGTGCTCATTTAGTAGGATTAGTACGGTACGAATTTTGTTAACGAGTAGGATTAGTACGGTACGGGTTTTGTTAACGGTTTGTTTGTGGTGGCATTCGACGCACGGGAAATCTGTAAGACATGGTTAGCACGGGTTTTTTTTAGTGAGTTCTGTTTAGTGAGTTCTAGGCGGAAGCTGTGACTGTCAGAGGGCTAGTTTGGTTATTGCGGGCTGTCTTGTCGTATGGAACGGTTGTGTTCGAGTTACTTAGCTCGCATTCCCTGACTCTGAAGCCTAGATTTCAGGTATGTTTCTATAAACTTAGTATTGATAGTTGTTTAGTTAAAGACAGTATGCGTGGTAAGATTAATGTGGTTGTATAGCGGTGTTCCGGTTTGGTTTAGTATAGTATGTTTAGAATTCGGTGAAGTAACCGGTGTTTTTGTATACAGTTGTCTACCGAGTTAGATGACTAAAGGAATATGAAGTGTGTATGTCTAAACCGCTATGAAGATAGTACGTGGTTGGTTAAGCATAGTCTTTTCCAGGGTATAGAGTAATGTATAGCAAGAGTGTCAGTTAGGCTATAGTCTGTTTCAAGATAGTGACTGATATATGGGGGTGATACGAAGATAGTTTATGAAGCACGTGTGTGTGTGTGTGTGTGTGTGTGAATGAACGTGTGAGTTATTTGTATCAGCCAGGTTACGTGACGTTTCTCATTGATCCAATATGTTGTGTGTTTAGCAAGTGTTACGTTGGGACTTTTGTTGTTATCTATTTAGAGTTCTTGTAACAAGAGTGGAAGACAGACGCCGAGACGTCGAGTCGCAGGTGGGACCTACGTGAGGTCATCCCTCCAGCTCTTCTAAGAGTGAGTCTGACTGGGAACCAAGACACCCCAGTCCAAGCAAGAACTGAGTGTACCGTACGAGAACGAGGACGTCTGTGCCCAAAGAGACAGGACGGCAATACGCGTACGACGAAGGACTTTCACGCCTAGACGTGAGAAGGACCAACGTAACCAGGCAACAACATCAAACAGGTTGGAGACATTGAGAGACTAAAACCTAGCCTGGCAAAGATACTGTGATTTGAGTGTGTGATAGAGAGCCTTGTATATATAGTTTGATAGTCTTTAAAGCGTTTTCTTTTCTTTTATAGTGTATAAAGGTTACTTTAGAAAGGGAGCCCGTGTGTTGTGTTTTACCGCATGAATGCGCCCGTCTGAGTCAGTGGCGGTGTATGCGTCTGTTGCGTGAGAGTCTGTGCGTACGACTGTGGGCAAGTCTGCGTGCGTTACAGGCAAAATAACGGAGGTGTTTTATTTCCCGTGACTCTCACTTGTCAAACATGTAGTACAACATCTAGGTCCCCCCCCCCTCCCACCCCCCACCCCTGCAACACTACACACAAACTAAAAACAAAACAACAAACCCGAACACAAAAAGGACCTCTATAAAACACCGTGCGCACGACTGAGCGGGCAATTAGTGTATAGTACTATCTCATAATAAAACAACACAAATATAGAGTTAGTGGCGAGACTTATCATGTGTTACAAAGAGCATGCATATAAAAAATTGATTGATTGATTGTACATTGCTTAACGTCCCGACAGCAACAAGGCTTTCTCAGGACGTGCCTGCACTGGGTGTGAAAAAAAAAAAAAAAACCCACCAGAATATTGAATGTATGTCGCCAGCCGGTCCAATACGTTAAATAAACCTACGACATGTGGCCTAAATAAAGCCAAGACCATTTAGCAACACACATCCAATATCAAGAGCTACAGGCAGCGCAGATAGTAGGGAGAGTTGAAAAAAGGAAAATACAGGTGAATGGACCAAGGGTAGACAGAAACATATGCCCCAGAATACAGAAGAAACAGAACCCACCCTGTGGGGCTGACCAGGGTGACCATGGGAACTAAAAAGTAGTTACCCCACCCAAGTCCCCCAGGGCAGACCCGGGTGGGGGCATATCAAAAAAGAAATTGAGGACACTTTATAGGCAGCAGATTACAATGGTGGTTGCTTGGGGCTGGATGGTGGGCTTTTAAATTCTAGTTGTCGATTGCGGCTGCTGCCTTAGCAGAATGACTGGTGTACTGCTCGGTACCGTTTCTCAGTCACCCCTGTACCGCCCACACATCTACCTCCACTACTCTCAATCCTCCCACCCAATCGCTCATCCTCGCCTAAGCATTCTCACCCCTTCAACTCCAGACATGCCCACCCCCCCCCTCTCTCTCTCTCTCTCTCTCTCTCTCTCTCTCTCTCTCTCTCTCTCTCTCTCTCTCTCTCTCTCTCTCTCTCTCTCCACAACCTATGGGCCCCCCGCCTTTTGTCCCGGCTGGTCGGCCCATGTACCCGTATCCTTCTTACTTTTACCCCCACCCCCTCCAGTGCCAGCCCTCAGCCTCACGTGGGCAGCTTAGTGACAGTGACTTTGCAGTGTTGTTTAATCTGCTTGACAGGATCAGGCCACGTGCCGGACAGTAGATAGTGCGATTCTAGGCGTCTGGTGTAATTTCTTGCCCAGGGTTTATTGACAGATTTCTAGTGTGCGATCGGTTAACTGCTTATTTGGAATAACAATTTTGACGAAGTTGATATTTCTTTCTTTTATTTTTTTGTATCTTCTTTGCAATAGAATAGTGTGTAGTCATAACATTTATTCACCTTTTTTCAATTACCTTTTTGTCATAATCAATTATCTTGTACTTTGCATTTATCAACAAGTGAAAACTGTGACACGTAACTTGTTCTTTTTGTGAGACAGTGGCACCGACGTGGACACGTGCGTGTATGTACTGTGAGAACCTTTGAGTGCCCGTGTGTGTATCGACCAATTTCACTTCCAACCGGTTTTGTTCATTATCTCTTATTGACACTTCATACACTAAGTGAATACTGTCTCTTCCTGTAGTTTTATTTGTGTACGAAACCCTCCTTGTCACAAAGCTTCCTTTTTATTTTATAATTATATACCTCTTTAAATAAGACAATTTTTGTACTTTTATATACTTTGACGTTCATAGTGATAGTATGCCTGACGGTGGTACAAAAAATGATTTATTTTGTGGTGGTGGACTTAAAATAGGTCACCTGAATATCTATCATCTTGTCAATAAAGTGCCAGATCTCTGTGTGTTTTTGAACCAGCCCGAACACTTCCACATTTTTGGTGTTTCTGAATCAAGACTTAAGAACAAAATCAGAAATGCTTCCATCTCTATTCCTAACTATAAAATATTTCGTAAAGATGCCGATTTGGCTCAACACACAGGGCTAGCGATTTACATGCATACGTCTGTAAATAGCTACGCCAAGCGGCGTCTAGACCTCGAATTTACCAAAGTGGAGTGTATGTGGCTCGAGTTAAAAACACCACAGTCATCACCTATACTAATCGGCTTTGTCTATAGAAATCCGGCAGCCGGCTGGGATTGGTTTGATGAGTTTACAGCTTTGATGGACAAGGCAAGTCGGAGCAAATGTGACATATTTCTCCTAGGTGATTTCAACATCGACCTATCTAGACCTAAGGGATCAAATGCAGCATGGACCATGACCACATCGCTATTTGGTTTGACACAAATAATTAAAGCACAAACTAAAATCACATCTACATCATCAACGCTCATTGATCATATTTATGTTACCAACAAGGACAGAATAACTAGTGCGAATATCCCGACCTTAGCCATTAGTGATCATAACCCGGTATGTTGTACAATTGCTCTGAAGCTTGATAGGCCAAAGAAAAACAAACACACAACTATAATGTATCGTTCTTATAAAAAAATTGATAGGGATAAATTCATGCACGATTTGCACAATACACCTTTTGATGATGTATACTGCCACACTTGCCCTGACAATGCCTTGTCTTGCTGGATGAGTCTGTTCCTCGGAGTCCTTAACAAGCACGCGCCCCTCAGAGTAAAACGCGTTAAACATGCTACCATGCCGCCCTGGTTAACATTGGACATTAAAAATGCTATGTCGCTCAGAGACAAACTTAGAAAAGAAAAACGCTTTGATGACTACAAAAAACAACGTAATCAAGTAAAATATCTGGTAAGGGCTGCAAGAAAAGCATTCTTCAATCAAATGATCTCAGAAAACCGTGACACAGCATCCATTTGGAGAGCACTAAATGCTATTACTAAAGGAAAAGCAGCCCCAGAAATACCATCTCATTTAACTTCAGACAAATTTAACAAATATTTTCTATCAGCCGCTGAAAATCTAGCCCAATCGGCATCAAATATCAGTACGCAATATAGTATCTCAAGTCTTCTGAGATCTTTCAGCGAAGCAACAAATACAACACAAAAATTCGTAATTCCTAATATATCAATAGCAGAAATCGGTAAGTATATTTCTGACATGCCGAATAAGAAAAGTAGAGGGATTGATGATATTGATAACCAATCACTAAAATGGTCGTTGCCTTACACAATACAATCCCTTACATACATTTTTAATCTGTGTATAAATAAAAGTTATTTTCCTACAGTCCTGAAGCAAGCAAAGGTAGTTCCGATCCCCAAAACTAAAAACCTTGAAGATATTCATAATTACCGACCGATCTCTTTGCTCTCAGCCTTGTCAAAGCCATTAGAGCGGCACATTCACAAGTATCTTCTTAATTTCCTTGAGAAGGGCAATTTACTAAACATTCATCAGTCCGGTTTTCGCCCGACCCATTCATGCCAGTCAGCACTCACACATATTGTAGATTGCTGGCTAGATTCAATTAATAAAAATTTAATGTCGGGAGCAGTTTTCCTAGATCTTAAAAAAGCTTTTGATCTTGTGGACCATGAGATTCTCTTACATAAGCTTACAATATACCACATGGACGAAACTACAATAACTTTTCTCATTTTCCTATTTGGAAGACCGAAAGCAAAAAGTATATGTCCATGGTCAGTACTCTAGGCAAGGCCATGTTAAATTTGGAGTTTCTCAAGGATCAATTCTAGGACCCCTCCTATTTTTACTTTTTATAAATGATCTTCCTTTACATATTTCTGACCCTAACGTTAATTGTAATCTCTTTGCGGACGACACGAGCCTTCACGTTCCTGGTAAGAACAGTCATGATATTAGTCGTCGTTTACAATCCAGTCTTGACGAAGTTTCTGATTGGTGCTGTAAAAACCACATGGTACTACATCCTGATAAGACGAAGAGCATGTTAATCACCTCACGACAAAAACATCAACTTCACCCCCCTTCACTAACGCTCAGTCTTAATTGCCAACCTATTGAACAAGTTCATGAACGCAACTTCCTTGGAATATGTATAGATGAGCAACTAAGTTGGGAGAAACATGTGACTAATATATGTAAGAAAATATCAAAAAATATTTTTCTTTTATCACAATTGAGAAGTGTGAGTGACATAAATACACGAAAAATGTTTTTTCATGCACACATTAAATCTCATGTTGATTACATCTCCACTGTTTGGGATGGTAGCGGTGATGTGCATATCAAAAAACTAAATTCACTATACAAAAGAGCCATTAAACATGTAGATATAAGACCCATTCCTACCGCTGTAAAACTGCAAAATCTCAAACTTCTTGGCCTTCGTCAACAACTCGTTTACAACAAGTGCATACTTATGTTTAAAATTCTCCACAAGAAAGCTCCACAGTATCTAACAGCTAAATTTACTCCACGACAGTGTGAAAGGTCCTCGAGGAACAGTACTCTTCGATTACCACTACCTCGCATTGACTTATTCAAATCAAGCCTAGCCTTTTCGGGACCACTTTTATAGAATTCACTTCCTCAACATTTAAAAACACTAACCCACCTTTCCTCCTTTAAAACAAAACTACACATATACCTGATGGAAACTGCTTAGATATATTATTTTTATCCTGTCATTCTGATGAAAGGTTATGTAAATGTATATATGTTAGTGCGTGCATTTACACGGCTGTAAAGGTGTGTGTATGTATGTTTGATTCTTGGTACTTTGTGCTTGTTTTTGCTGTGCTATGATTTTTCTCCTATGTAATTTGTGCTGAGGAGTGTTACTTCCTTTTTTTTGTATTTGTTTATTGCTACCTTAGTAGTATCATTTTCTGCACTGCGTGTGTCTGTACTTATTTAGTTATGTTTTTTTGTTTGCGTTAAATATTTTTTGTTTGTCTTCATTATATTTCATGTTGTAGAACGTTAGAAACGGCAATTTTGAAAAATGACGTATTTGTATCTGTCAAAACTTCTACCGTTATGTAATAAAGTTTCATCATCTCTACTGCTACCTTTTCTACCGAAGTACTAATTGTCGGCTAATCACTTGTAATGCGTGTGAGCGTTGCTTGTGAGTATCCGATACACTATCCCTTAGCCTTGATAATTGGAAATACTAATTATCGGTTACTCATTTGCAGCGCGCATGAGCGCTGCACGTGACTATCTGGTAATAATCCAATATCTATACCCCTCATTTGTCTTGATAAAATCCGAAATAGTAATTACTGGTTACTCATACGCGGCGCGCATGCGCGTTGCTTATGACTATCTGATAATTATGTAATGTTAGTTGTGTGCACACGAAGAGACGTTAACCGCGTTACATATGGAAGTTTGAACGGTGCCTTTATCTCAGATTACGACTGGACACTTGATTATAGTTTGTGACTATCATCAGACTTTTCCCATCGGAACATTTCATTTTGCCTTTTTATGTCGTTAGTGTGTGTGCACGGTCGTGCCTTAGTTTGTGCGCTGTGGTGCCACATCTATACTAAGAATCAGAGGTCACTTAAAACCTCTGCACTCAAACCGCTGGGCGAGTGGTAAATAGTCTTTTCCGCTGGCTCTGTGGTATAGATTGTGCAGATTCGTTGACATTATCAGCGCAAAACTGGACATTATCTTGTTTGCAGTGAAAACGCGCTATTGCTTTAATTTGTTTTCTTGCACTGTCAGTTTATCAAATTATTTTATGTAGTTCTGTTTGACGGTTCACCTTTACCTATCCGGTTTGCACTGTGTGTATGATTGTTACATTTGTGTGTGTGTGTGTGTTTCTTTTGTGTTGTGAGGCAGTTTACATTCTTTTAGTGTTATAATCTTTTATGCCTGTGCTAGCCTCAATGGCGAAAGCGAGCATAAGGGAATGTACCTTACGTGTAGGCCTTTAACGTGTTTCATCTTTACAATAAGATACCTGACTTAGCTTGTTTTTTTAACAATCCCACACCGTCACCGTTTCACTTGTTTGGCGTCACTGAGACACGCTTGAGCTCGAACATCAGTGATGAAGCCATTAGTATCCCTAACTTTTCTGTAATCAGAAGAGATCCTTCCTCCCCAGGCCAAACAGGCATTGCCGTCTATATCCACCAGTCTATTCAACACTTAGTCCGTAGACGGCAAGATCTAGAAGCCGCAGATGTTGAGTGCGTGTGGATTGAAGTAAAGCGTCCTTTTTTTGGCTCCATCATACGTAGGCTTCTTGTGCCGTAACCCGGCGGCTGACTTTAGTTGGTACGACCATTTCACCTGTAACTTAGATAAAGTCTGTAAAGTAAACGCCGACATCATTCTAATGGGTGATTTCAATATCAATTTACTGAAACCCCACACCGCGTGGGAAACAACATCTTCCTTATTTGGACTGGTGCAGCTGGTGCAGTCACCCACTAGGATTACTGCTGCATCGTCCACTCTTATAGACCATATTTATACCAATAACCCTAAATCTGTGACTGACGTTTTTGTTCCCGACTTGAGCATTAGCGATCATTTCCCTGTAGTGTGTAACTGGGCTGCGCAAATTCCAAAGACTGAAAAGAAAGGTCATATCACCGTAACATATCGCTCTTTTAAACATTTTAACCAAAACGCATTTTTACATGATCTTAGTAATGTATGCTTTGACTCAGTAACCGAGTCCAACGACCCAGAGGTTGCTCTATCTGTATGGTACAGCATTTTCCTTGGGGTACTCAACAAACACGCACCCCTCAGGGAGAGGCGTGTCAAAAGCGCGGTACTACCCTCATGGATTACAAAAGAACTGATGCAGGCCATGGCGTTTAGGAACACCCTCAGGAGAGAAAAGAAGTTTTACGAGTTTAAAAAGCAGCGTAATCGCGTCAAGTATATGTTACGTGAAGCGAAAAAAGCCTTTGTAAGAAATACTATTAAAAACAACAAAGACGGGTCTGCTATTTGGCGCGTCCTGAATTCCCTTACCCGAGGCTTTAGTGCATCCACGGTAATCCCTAGTGATCTATCCGCTGACATGTTTAATAATCACTTCCTGTCTGTTGCTGAAGTTTTCTCAACACAAGGAAATGTCAATGATAAGTGTTTCGATATTTTAATTAACTACTGCAATCAGAAGACTGTGACTCCTTTTAGCATTCCATCGATTGCAATACATGAAGTAGGTAAATTCATAAGTAGTCTCGCAAACAAGAAGTCATCAGGCCCTGATGACATAAATCCTAAAGTTCTGAAACTATCCCTACCTTACATTGTTGAATTGCTGACATACATCTACAACCTATGTCTCCATCAGAGTGTATTTCCTACACAGCTTAAACTTGCAAAAGTAATTCCACTACCGAAATCCAAGGACAGGAGAAATCTAAATAATTATAGACCGATTTCGTTACTGTCCGTGTTAAGCAAACCTCTCGAGCGACATGTACACAAACATTTGTCTCATTATTTAGAGACAAATAATATGCTTCATCCCTTCCAGTCTGGATTTCGTCCGAAGTATTCCTGTCATACAGCGCTAAGCAGACTTGCAGATAAGTGGTTATCTAACGTAAACAATTCGCAACTGACGGGTGTTATTTACCTTGACTTTAAGAAGGCGTTTGACCTGGTTAACCACGACACTCTGATAAGCAAACTTAGTCATTTAAAAAACGTCTCAGCAGTTTCCTTCTTTAGTTCATATCTAAAGGAAAGAAAGCAAAAGGTTGTAGTTAATGGATCACACTCTGAAGTGAAGGAGGTTAAGTTTGGAGTACCTCAAGGGTCAGTGTTAGGCCCTCTTCTATTTTGTTTATACATCAACGATCTGCCTCTTCACCTAACGTCAGAATCTATCGAATGTGACTTGTTTGCTGACGATACGTCAATCCACACGGCAAATAAAAACCTTAATGTGTTTGCAGATGACTTACAACAGAGCCTTGATGAGGTGTCCGCTTGGTGTGAACGTAACTCGATGAGTATCCATCCAGCAAAAACTAAGTCAATGGTAATTGCGACACGCCAAAAACACCAATTGTGACCCTCTCTCACGAAACCAGTCTTAACTCGCAGCGAGCCGATCGGCGCTACACGCAGTAATATGTGGTGGGGGTGAATCTGGGTCATTTTCACTTTTTTGCAGAAATGTATTCTACATACACCAAAGTATCGTATGGTTAAAATCTTTATCATGAAAAATGCCATTAAATAGGTTAAAATGATTTTAAAAGTCTGAGCTCGGCCCCAATTATTCTTTTGTTTTGTGCAAAATGACCCATTTTTAACATAACAGAACACGTTGCATCACCTACAGAACCCCATCAAGTTATATACCGTTGGAAAGGCCTTTGTCCGCACTTTCGCGGGCTTGGGTCGTGTTCTACATTAAACGGATGTGTTCCTCCCAAATAAGGAAAAAAGGGCGTACACAAATGTTCAATTCTGACCAATCAGAGAGTAGAACTCTTAGCTGCATGGTAACGATGAAGTTACACGAATTCTCATTGGCTGAGACAAGACTAAGGGACACAACTGCATCCTGTTCCGCTGTTCACTTTTCGTCTGTTTACAACACGCGAAAATGAAAGCAAGACTCGATTAAACTATTGTAAATCAGGCAAAAAAACGCCTGCAGATCAGAAAGAATTGAGCGACCTGATCACAGACTATTTCGTCGCCGATTCTCATCACGACGATAGCTTCTCATACAACGATTTTGAGTTTGAATCGGCCGATCGAGAAACAAGCGAAGAAGCAACGGCTGCCCATCACACAGTCTTCAACTCTCAATTCAACACATGGATCGAGGTATGTGCATCATTTCTGAATGCACCCCACCCGGGTCTGCCCTGGGGGACTTGGGTGGGGTTAGGTATTTTTTAGTTCCCAGGGTCACCCTGGTCAGCCCCACAGGGTGGGTTTTTCTCTCTATTCTGGGGCATGTGTTTCTGTCTACCCTTTGTCCATTCACCTGTATTTGCCTTTTTAAAACTCTCCCTACTGTCTGCACTGCCTGTAGCTCTTGATATTGGATGTGTGTTGCTAAATGGTCTTAGCTTTATTTAGGCCCCATGTGTTAGGTTTATTTAACGTATTTGACCGGCTGGCGACATACATTCAATGTTCTGTTTATTTTTTATTTTTTTCGGAAGCAGTGCAGGCACGTCCTGAGAAAGCCTTGTTGCTGTCGGGACGTTAAGCAATGTACAATCAATCATTTCTGAATGCAGATGTATGATCATTAGTGTGTGTGTGTGTGTGTGTGTGTGTGTGTGTGTGTGTGTGTGTGTGTGTGTGTGTGTGTGTGTGTGTGTGTGTGGAGTGTATGTGTAGAGTGTGTGTTTGTGTGTGGAGTGTGTGTGTGTGTGACCAACTCTCAACAGAAGATGAATAGGCTAATTGTACTACTAATGGCAATACAGAAATGGCTCACATAAACAGACAGTTTAAAATGATTTTGTACTATTTTGTTCAGATGCAAAGGAGTGGATGATCCCCAGCATTCTGAGTGAGTGCATGCGGAACGGACTGAAGACAGTGCAGCATGAACGCTGGGTATGTATTTTAAGCACTAAACAGAATCATGCAAATTCATGTGTTGTGTCTAGTGAGCAATGACAGTTTATTTTCATCGACTTCATTATTGTTTTTCTTTCAGTTTTCTGACTTCATTATTGTTTTTGTTGCTGTTTTCTGACTTCATTACTGTTTTTGTTTCTGTTTTCAGTATCAGCCAAGAATCCTGACACGCCTTTCAAAGTACAACCAGACACAGGGACTGATGCCAACATGACGAAAGGCTGGGGGCAAAAGAACAACACCCTCAGCTTGACGATCCACGACACAGACCGCGTGGTGCGCTTTATTTAAAAAAACTGTGCATAGGAGGACAACGAGTAGCTTGAATGGGATCAAGACTGTTGGACGCTTCAGGTTCAGTCGCCATGGAGAGGTGTTTTAAGTTTTACAAGACGACCCACATCACCGACGCTGAAGAGGACAAGGTGCTGGCTGTTCCTGGCCATGTTGCTCACTTCCCCCCCCCCCCCCCCCCCCCCCCCACCATGGCACTGGCAGCCATCATACCAGTTCCTGGACTTTTCAGAGACATACAACAGTACCTATTTCAACACATTCAGGACTACGCTCGAGACGACAAGTGTGACATTGTGTGCCCTCCTCCTCACAGCTGATTTCCAGTGTGCAAAGACAACTGTCTGGTTACTGTGCTTATGTGGTTACTGTGCTTGTGTGGTGTAGTTTGCTGTGCTTGAGTGGATAATTGTATACTGAAGGGAATTGTTTGGTGAAGCGGTATGCTGCCTGCAATACGTGAGGACTTTCCTTTTTTACATTTATTCTGCAACCTGTAAGTAAATATTGTGTTTGTTTTTTTAAGTTGTTGCATGTTTACAAATTTATATATGAATGTGGAACTACTAATACTCAGTTTGTAGATTTGTTTTTAGCTTTTGTGACTTCAATTTGCAGGGTAGTGGTAGTAAATAGTATTCATTTCAGTCTGGGACAACAGCCAGCCGACTGTGACTTCTGTTTTGCATGTTTTAAGGATAATTTCTGTCTAGTGTCCTTTTCAGTTTGAATCAATTATAAGTGGGTTTAAATGACAAACAATGAAACAAAGTGATTGGCAACTTCATAAATTGGATGTGAATTGTATTCAGTCTTTGTAATGATGGTTTTTATTTTGCCTTGGTGATGGTGGTTTTCACGTTCCTTGAACGCATCCGCAATCTAATTTTAGATAACATTTGCCACTAAATAAGAGTGCTACACAGCATTTTCATACATGTTTTGCCTAAATATATTATAGCAATATACTTTTATGCTCAAACAGAATTGAAATTATTTATGCCTTGAGTTTGATAGCAAAATATGAATCTTCAGATACCGACAAAGCCACCGAACTTTCTGTACTCCAAAACCCAAAGCCCGGCATCCAGACGCTACTACTCGGCGATTCGATACTACGCGGCCTTCATGGAGACCTGATGTCTGTCACTGGCACAGACAAGGCGCAGGTCGTGTCAGTGTCAGGCCTCGACAGAGCCGGCATCCTCCAGCACCTTCACGATGCCGACCTCACGAATGCAGTCACCGCAGTCGTCATGCATGTCGGCATCAATGACTGTAAGCGTGGGTTCATCATCGGCAAGAAGGGCTGGAAGGATGTGATTTCTGCTGCCAGACGAGTCTTCCCCAAGGCAGAAATCTTCATCTCATCCATCCTGCCCACGATCAACGAACGTCAGCAGCCGGATCCATGCGTCACAGACACCAACCTTTGTCTCAGGGAGGTGTGCCACTCGCTGAAGGTCAACTTTACTGACAACGACCAAGTGTTTTACACACGGACCGGCGAGGTAAAGAGCGGGTGGTTTAGAGACGCCATCCATCCAAACAAGCGGGGCACCAGTGCTCTCGCTGTAAACTTCAAGCGGGCGTACTCTGGCCGTACCTCCAACAACGTAACCCGCCCCACTGAGGCTAGACACTAAAACCCACACCGCCACGGACAGCTAAATGTACCCGAGCATGGCGGTAAATACGGACATCCCGGCCCTAGAGACCAAAGGCCTCAACACAGTCAGCGCCCTCAGCACGCAGCCAGTTCAAGCTTAGCGCCCCGATTCCGCCAGGAGCAAGCTGTGACGAAAGTCTTCAGAATGGCGCCCCGATTCCACCAAGGGCAGACTTTTGCAAAAGACTCCAGTCAGAACGATCCGAACCATGCTGACCGTACACCAGCACCGTTTGCGTATGGCGGTGGATCAAAGGCCGGAGCTGCTCCAGAACACAAGCCACAGCAGCCCGGCTATGATCGCATATCAACACTCATGGGCGCCCCATCCTACATGGCAGGCGGTCGACCTGTGTATCCCTACCCCAACCCCCCCAACTTTCCCCTACCTCCCGCCGCCCCCACCCCCTGGAGTGCCGCAGCTTAGTGAGAGTGACTGTCCGCCTTGTTTTCGCTTATTCAAAAGTTCAGGCCCACGCGCCGGGAATTAGAACACGCGTCCCTAGGTGATAGCCATTTCGACATTCTTTGATAAAGTTCCACTGTGCGCGTTTTGTGGACCAGCTCTCTCCCTCTCTCCACCTTCAACTCGACAGCACCCCCATCTCCCTCTCTGACTCGGTCAAGAACCTTGGCGTTATCCTCGATTCCTCTCTTTCCATGACCAGCTTCGTCTCCGCCACGGCCCAGGCATGTTATTTCCACCTCCGCCGCATCAGTCAGATCAGAAAATACCTCACTACCGAAGCTGCCACCAAACTCGCTGTCTCTCTCATCTTATCTCGCATCGACTACTGCAACTCTCTCCTTTCTGGCCTTCCTCACTCCACCACTCTCACTCTCCAGCGCGTCCAGAACAATGCTGCCCGCCTCGTCCTCAGAAAGAAAACATCCGACCACATCACTCCCCTGCTCAAGCTCCTTCACTGGCTCCCCATCCCCCAACGCATCCAATACAAGATTCTGTCTCTCTGCTACAAACCCCACCCGGGTCTGCCCTGGGGGACTTGGGTGGGGTTAGGTATTTTTTAGTTCCCAGGGTCACCCTGGTCAGCCCCACAGGGTGGGTTTTTCTCTCTATTCTGGGGCATGTGTTTCTGTCTACCCTTTGTCCATTCACCTGTATTTGCCTTTTTAAAACTCTCCCTACTGTCTGCGCTGCCTGTAGCTCTTGATATTGGATGTGTGTTGCTAAATGGTCTTAGCTTTATTTAGGCCCCATGTGTTAGGTTTATTTAACGTATTTGACCGGCTGGCGACATACATTCAATGTTCTGTTTATTTTTTTTTTCACAAGCAGTGCAGGCACGTCCTGAGAAAGCCTTGTTGCTGTCGGGACGTTAAGCAATGTACAATCAATCAATCTCTGCTACAAATCCCTGAACAACTACGCTCCTGCGTATCTCTCCAACTTACTTCACCCCTACACTCCTCCCCGCTCCCTCCGCTCCGCATCTGACCCTCTCCGCCTCCTCATCCCCCGCACCAAACTCAGCACTTTCGGCCCCCGCTCTTTCTCAGTATACGGTCCAACCACCTGGAACACTCTCCCACTCTCTCTCCGTCAGAAACACTCGCTCTCCTCCTTCAAGTCTGCCCTCAAAACTCATCTCTTTCAACAGTTCTAGCACTATATCACCACACTCCCCAGCCCAAGCTGACCGTCCTAATGTATCTTCACTATTTGTGTTACGTGAGTCATTGTCTAAAGCGTGCGCATGCGTGTGCGAGTTGTGAGTGCGCGCTTAGAGTTATAATTATTATAAAATAAGCGCATTATAAATACCGTAATTATTATTTTAATTATTATTAATTCCCAGTCTGCTATTATCATTTCCCGATTTAAATATACTTTTTTCACTAGCGATTTTTAAAATTATTATAGTTGTACCATTTTCTTAGACTTTAAATTTGTTTGTTTTTCTTTCTTCTTATTTTTAAGTCGTCAAAATAGCTTTGTGTATTATGGACTTTGTCGCAGGTGAACGTGCATAGTTCCTTGACAAGTCATTTTTCATTTGTTTTCTTTTATAGTTGCTGACTTTGTTATTTTTTGTTGACATAACCAAGCAAGAAAACCGTAAACATTCTGCTAAACTTAGACTAAGCGCGTGATAAACATTGTGATTCTTGTAATACATAATACCGTTATTCTTCGCCGTGTATTGTTTTATTGAGCTTTTTTTTAAGCATTCTATAAATATTGATATTAGTTGATTTTGTTTTTTATTTTTTTATTTTTTATTTTTTTTGATTATTTTTTGTGACCATAATTATTTGTATTATATCTCTCGCTACATTTGCGTTTTTCATCATCATCATCAGTCCCTTGCCCGAACTGGGCGTTGGGGGGACTGAAAGGCAGCAGCAACAGACAGTGCTCTCCACTGAGTTCTATTTTGGGCGGTGGCAAGCAAGTCTGGCATCTCGAGTTCGGTCCATTCTTTTATGTTTGCGACCCAACTCTTTCTCTGACGACCTCGCCGACGACTTCCTTCGAGAGTGCCTTGGAGGATAGTCTTGGACAAGGCGTTGTGTCGGGTCACGTGGCCAAACCAAGCAAGCTTGCGCCGTTTCACGGTTGCCAGAAGGGGTTCATGTGGGCCCACCAGGGAAGTGACGATGCTCCGTACATATTCGTTGGTCTTGTGCTCGCGGTACGAGATGTGGAGCAACTTCCTCAGGCACTTGTTCTCAAAGGCCTGGATTTTCTTTTCTGAGTCTGCAAGCAGCGTCCAAGTCTCACAGCCGTAGAGTAGAATAGACACTACGAGGGACTTGTAAAGCCTGTACTTGATGGTGAAGCTGATGGAGTTACTTCGCCATATCCTGTCCAGCCTGGCCATTGCGGATGTTGCTGTACCTATCCTGATACGGATCTCTGCTATGCAACTACCGTCTTTGGACAGGGTGGCTCCCAAGTACTTGAAGCTATTGACCTCTTCTAGCTTCTGGCCGTTCATGTGAATGTTGCTGCTGCTGTCGCTTGTGGTGTTGATCATCACTTTGCTTTTATCCGTACTGATCTCCATGCCATAAGACCCTGCTCTACTTGAAAGTTTGTCTGTCAGGTTTTGCAGCTCACTATTGCTGCCTGCCATGAGGTCAATGTCGTCTGCGAATCGAAGATTGCACAGGGATCTGCCACCAATAGAGATTGAAGTATGGTGGTCGTGGAGGGTTTCCTGCATGATCTTCTCCATGAATATGTTGAAAAGGACAGGAGAGAGCAGGCATCCTTGACGGACACCGATCGTCGTCCTGAAGAACTCGCCTGACTGATTGTTAAGTAGAACCGCGCTGCAGGCGTTCTTGTAAAGCGCTTCTATCATTTGGATCAGCCCCTCCTCTATGTTGAACGATCTCATGACTTGCCAGAGTCCGTCGTGCCAGACGCGATCAAATGCTTTCCTGAAATCAATGAAGTTGTGGTAGAGTTCGCGCTGATGCTGCAGATGTTTCTCGATCAGGACGCGGCAGTTGAAAATCTGCTCTACAGTGCTTCTTCCAACTCTGAAGCCAGCCTGTTCTTCTGCCAGCAGTTCCTCGGCGAAAGTTTTGAGGCGGTTGAGAATGATTCTAAGCATTACTTTGCTAGGGTGACTTATCAGACTGATAGTTCTGTAGTTCTGGCACTGTTTCAGGTTTCCTTTCTTGGGGAGCGGGATCACTAGAGACTGTGTCCATTCTACTGGCCATTTCTTTTGCTCCCAGATCTTTTGACAGAGTGTAGTGAGGACCTTCGTTGTTACTTCTCCTCCATGTTTCAATAGTTCAGCAGGTACGTTGTCTACACCTGGAGACTTTCCTCCATTCAGGCCGCGTACAGCTGTTTCCACCTCTTCAGCTAACACTGGCAGGTCTTCGGCCTTCCTGGCCCCAGCCTGGTTGTTTTGGAGGATGCTGGTGTCTGGCTCAGCCTTGTAGTTATACAAGTCTCGGCAGTACTCAGTCCATCTGTTTAGTACAGCAGTGTTTTCCGTAAGGAGTTGGCCGCTGCTGTCTTCGATGACTGTGGCTGTTCGCTGTTGAGTCTTGGTGAGGGTCCTTAGCGTTTCATAAGCCTTCTTGCTGTTGCCGTTTGCCATGCCCTCTTCCACGCTACGACACTGGTCTTCAATCCAATCTTCTTTGGCTTCTTTCATCCTCTTCCTGATCTTCTTGTTGACAAGTCTGTACTTGTTTGCTGATGTGAGGTCTTGGCCTCTCTTTTTCTTCCAGGCTCTCCTCTCATCACAGAGATCAAGGATGTCATCGGTGACCCAGGGCTGTTTGTGCTTCCTCTGCTTCCCCAGCACTTCTTCTGCTGTAGAAAGTAACACCTCTTTTATATTTCCAGCAAGGGTGTCTACGTCCCAGTCCAAAGTAGCCAAGGCTGCAAATCTGCCTCCCACCTGGGCTTGGAAGACCTCTTCTACTTCCGGGTCTTTTAGCTTCTCGAGGTCGAATCGGATGCGAGGACTCTTGCTGTCTCGTTTCAATGCCAGCTTCAACTTGAGGCTAGTAAGGACGAGGTTGTGGTCGCTGCCAATATCAGCGCCAGGAAAGGACCTCGTTTGTGCTTTGTTAATGCTGGATTTGAATCGTCGAGGCAGCAAGATGAAGTCAATCTGGTTATGGACCAGGCCTCCTGGCGATTGCCATGTCACTGTTCTTGACTTCTTGTGTGGATGGAGGGTATTAGCAACGGTAAGACGGTGACTCTGTGCGAACTCTAAAAGTCGCAGGCCTCTGTCGTTTGTTTCTCCAAGGCCAAACTTGCCAGCTGTTCCTGCCCATTGTTGGTAAGCGTCAGGGCCGATCTTTGCATTCCAGTCACCGAGGACAGTCAGAATGTCTTTCTTAGGTGTTTTCTTGATGATGTTGTCCAGTTGTTCGTAAAATTCTTCTAATTCCTCATCATCATGATCTGCTGTTGGAGCGTATACTTGTATTATAGTGATGTTGTGCGGTCGGGCGGAGATGCGGATGGAGATTAGTCTGCTTGACACGGGGGTGCAGCTGATGACAGTTCCAGCCACCTCTTTCCTTACGATAAAAGCTACGCCATGTTCGTGCTTGGTTTCTTTTCCGCTGAACCAGATTTTATGGCCTTCATCTGTTGTTGTTTCTCCGAAGCCTGTCCATCGAACTTCTGCAAGTCCTACAATGTCCCAGCGATAGCGCTTTAACTCGTGGGTGAGTTCCTTCACTTTGCCGCACTGGTAGAGTG
Source organism: Semisulcospira habei (assembly GCA_036245525.1). Lineage (NCBI taxonomy): Eukaryota > Metazoa > Mollusca > Gastropoda > Semisulcospiridae > Semisulcospira > Semisulcospira habei. The sequence goes on from BTPG01000002.1 coordinate 308,550,103, forward strand.
TGCGAACGTTCCAAGTTCCGATAGTTATTCCTTGCGTGGGCAGCTTGATGGTGGGTTTGGTTCCAGTAACACACTTGTCGCCCCCACCCTGGAGACCTCCAATGGGGTGCGCGGTCGTTGGTGATCCGGGCCCCGACCGATCCGGCATGTTATTCTTATTCTGTTGCTTGTCCATCAGTCCTTTGCGTTTTTACCGATATGCAAAATCGTAATCTAAATACTGTTCCGAAACAAACAGACGAACTGAGAATTGGCCATCTGAACATATACCATCTAGTTAACAAGGTGCCCGATTTATCTGTGTTCCTAAACACGTCCTTACATTTTCATATTTTTGGTGTGTCCGAGTCAAGGCTTAAAACTCCATTTCTGTCCCAAATTTCTCAGTACTCCGGAGAGGTGCCTCAAGCCCTCAACACACTGGACTAGCTGTATATATACATAATTCAATACTTGGTAACGTCAAACGGCGACAAGACTTCGAGTCAGCTCAAGTGGAAAGTGAAGACATCTAAATCACCCCCCCCCCCGTCCTCACTGGCTTTATTTATAGAAATCCCGCAGCCAGCTGGGACTGGTATGATGACTTCGTAGCAATGATGGATAGCGTAAATCAAAATAAAGCTGACGTTGTGCTTTTGAGCGATTTTAATATTGATCTTTCTAAATCTAAAGGGTCCAAAGCTGCATGGGCGTCAACAACATCACTATTCGGTTTAGAGCAGTTAAATAAAACCCCCACTAAAACCACATGTACATCTTGAACCCTGATTGATCATATTTATGTGACAAATGATGATAAAATATCGAATGTACATGTTCCCTCCTGAGCTGTCAGTGACCATAACCCAGTATGTTGCACAGTCTCCATGAAACTAGACAAAGAGAACAAAAAGAGACATAAAACAATTAAATATCGTTCTTTCAAAACATTTAATAACGGCGACTTTCTCGGGATCTGAGCAATACTCCTTTCAGTGACGTGTATAACCACACTTCTCATGACAGTGCCCTGTCGTACTGGATGGATCTATTCCTTGGGGTCCTAAATAAGCATGCGCCCATTCGAGAAAAACCAGTTAAGCACTCTACCCTGCCACCATGGTTAACAGTAGATGTCAAACAGGCCATGTCATTTAGAGACAAACTTAAGAAAGAAAAACAGTTTGATGAATATAAGAAACAACGAAATCGTGTTAAATACTTAGTGAGAGCGTAAAAAAAACAACACTGTTCTTCCAGGAAATGATTAGGGACAAAAAAAGATACAGCATCGGTGTGGAAAGCCCTGAACGTTATAACAAAGGGAAAATCAGCCCCTGAAATACCATCCCATTTGTCAGCTGATATATTAAATAACCCACTTCCTATCGACAGCTGAAACACTTGCTCAGTCAGCTGCAAGTAGTAACGCAGAGTACCAAGTTCCTAGTGTACTGGAAAAGTACTGTGAGGCCAAAAATATACTGCAGACATTCATCATTCCTGATATTAGCGTCGCTGAAGTCGGCAAATGTATCTCTAGCATGCCGAACAAAAAGTCCACCGGGATGGATGGTATAGACAACAACATTCTGAAAATGTGACTACCATATACGGTAGAGGCACTCACTTATATCTTTAACCTCTGTATAAAACACAGCACGTTTCCAACTATTTTCAAAGAGGCCAAGGTAATTCCAAACCCTAAATCAAAGGATCTTGAAGATGTCAATAACTACCGTCCTATCTCACTTTTGTCGGCCCGGTCAAAACCCCTTGAAAAACACACACAAAAACACCTCCTCGATTTTCTAGAAAAGGGCAATTTCATAAATATTCATCAGTCCGGCTTTAGACCGAAACACTCATGTCAGACAGCACTGGCACACATTGTAGACAGCTGGCTGGAATCAATCAATAAAAACCTGATGTCTGGAGCTGTTTTCTTAGACCTACAAAAAGCATTTAATCTTGTCGACCATGACATTCTCTTAATGAAGCTAGACCATATAAGTGAAACTGCCATAGCATTCTTTAGATCATACCTAAAAGACAGAAAACAAAAGGTATTTACCCATGGAAAATACTCTAAACAAGGAAAAGTTAACTACGGTGTGCCCCAGCGGTCGATCTTGGGACTTCTATTTATAATATTTATTAATGATTTGCCTTTGCATATTACTAACACTGATGTCAACTCAACCTGTTTGCGGACGACACGAGCCTCCATGTTTCGGGTAAAAAAAAAAACAGCTGACATTAACCTTAGCTTACAAAGTAGTCTCAGCGAGGTTTCCGACTGGTGGAGAGAGAATCATATGGTTCTTCATCCAGGAAAAACAAAGAGTATTTTAATCACTACACGACAAAACCACCAACGCCGACCACAGCCATTACATTTACAACTGAACGCTAAACCAATAGAACAGGTCACAGACCGTAAATTCTTGGGAATACACGCTGACGAACAATTATGTTGGGAGACGCATATAAATACAGTCTGTAAAACCATTGCTAAAAACACTTTCCTGTTGTCCCAGCTTAGACAAGTAACGGATACACATACTCGTAAACTGTTTTTTCATGCCCATATCAAGTCTCACGTTGATTATGTCTCCACAGTGTGGGGCGGTTGTAGTGATGTTCACATGAACAGGTTAAACTCTATATATAAAAGAGCTGTCAAAATGATAGATACGCGTCCCATTCCTACCACAGACATATTTAGACATCTAAACATACTCGCACTGCGCCAACAACTTAATTTCAACAAATGCATCCTCATGCACAAAATATTAAATAACATGACACCGCAGTATCTAACCACCAAATTTATGCCACAGCAAGAACGCGAACGGACCTCAAGGAACAATACTTTACCCCTACCTATGCCTAGAATTGACCTCTTTAAAACTAGTTTATCCTTTCCTGGACCGTTTGTATGGAACACTATTCCTGCACATTTGAAGACTATGGCCTCCCTTGGAATCTTTAAAATGAAACTGTTCGATTACTTGATGAGCCAAACATAACAACACTTGGCATTTAAACAAACCCTGATGGTTAATGCTTTCATGTAATATATGCATTTATCTATATTGTTTGTTTGTGTGTGCGTGCGTGCGTGCGTGCGTGCGTGCGTGCGTGCGTGTGTGTGTGTGTGTGTGTGTGTGTGTGTGTGTGTAGACAAAAGATCTGAAATGGGTCACTGTCTTTACCATCCTTATGGAAAATGGGTGTGTGTAAATATCTGGGTGCCCAAGTCAGACACCCATTTTTTTCTGAGGGTTGTTTCTGCATTGTCTTGGGGTAAAGATTCATAAAAAATAAAAAGATCAGTTTTTCTCATTTTGGCGTTAACACATGCACTTTTGTGTTTAACAGACACGCCTGTAGTGTTTTTGAAAACTTGTCCCTCCCAGCAATGTGTGTGTGTTGTGCGCACAGAACCCTGAAAATGGGCGTGTGTGTGTGACATCACCCTTCTCAGCTATAAATAACTTCATAGCTGATATGGGTCAGGAAGGGTGTGGGAGGCGGGGGGGGGGGGGGGGGGGGAGGAAATTTTGTTGTTTGAGGGAGTAAATTGTTTATGTTCCTACAAAATTAGGTTTGTTATTTGAGGGTGTGATTGTTTTGTTAAAAAAGTGTTGAGTTGTGATGTACTTCCGGGGTGATGTGACAAATTTGAGATTCATGTATACGTTCACAAGCGACTTAGCCTATACGTTTTCTATGTTTGTTTCCATGTCAGATGAAGAATATTTGATCTGAAACGTCGTTCTTTGTTTCTATTTTAAAGGGTTTTCCACCACTATCTTCTGTTTTTCTTTGACTTAGACTATAATTATATTCGTGCGCCGGGTGCTAAGAAGTGAAGTGATTGTATGAGTGCGCAGTGTGAGAGAGGACGTATAGACTTTGGGGGAGGCTGCTGTTGTCTTGTGTCTTTTGGTTCAACCTGTTGCTTTGTTTGTGGGTTTGTTGGTGTTATGCTTTTGTTTTGACTGCAACTCCTGTCAGATTGTATGCACAAATTGATTGAATGCAAATGACGTCACACAGTTAGGTGCGTCGTCTGCTGCAGTCGGTCGTTTAGTGCAGTATGTAATGCTAGGTCAGAGAAAGAAAAAAAAACACCTAATGTTGCCAAAGGGTGTAATAGTAAAGTATTGTTTGTGTGAATGCTGCGTGTTTGAGGGAAGGACTGGAAAGTCGAGTGCTAAATAAAGAGAGAAGGCGACAATGGGAAAACTATGATATCCATCACTTTTGCGTTGGAATAGATGCATAACAGTTACGACAGGCCTGTAAATAAAAACACTTTTAACGTTAACAAAAGTTGAGTATAAGGAGAGGTTTTAAAACAGTTTTAATAAAAACTGTTGCCCGACACGCTTCTAAAAACAACAGTTTCTTAGTTTTAAACCTTGCACGGCGCCATAAACGCCGCAATTGCTAATCTCAGTCTTAGCTGTCCTATAGTGTGGAATGTGGGAATTGTCCAACTGGATCCATCTGGTGCACTCCAAATGTGTATTTGTGGGTGGTTTGATGTGCAACTTGTTGCGCGCCTCAGAAATGACCTCCTAATTCCAGGGATAATTAAAATCTTTCATTCATAAGAGAGCATTCAGCAGCTCTATAAAACCCAAAGTGATGACCCACCCCCACCCCCACCCCCCCACCCCCTCCCTACCCCCTCCCCACCTTCACCCCCACCCCTTCCCACCCCTCCCCTCCCCCCACAACCCCACCCAAACAATCATTAGAAAATCAACCAGAGGTATTTTTAGTGAGGTATTTGTTCAGTGTGTGTTGTGTCATTGTGCTTTACATTTTTAATGCAGGAAAAAGAAGGAATATACATTAAGTTGAAAAAAAAAAAGAATGACAACAATCAAATAAATGTGGAAAAGAAGCATCAAATATTCCGTGAACTTTACCTTATTACAGACATCTAATTTTCTTGAGATGTTCATGCTAAAATGAATGATTTGACAAGGACACCCATTTCTATTGTAATGCCAGTTTTTGTGTGAGAGGCACCCACTTTATTGGTAGAAACCCATTTTTTTTTCTCCATCCAGTGGCTCTGTTTCTAGAAAATGTCTTTTTTATTTTAAGTTGTAGAGTTTAGTTACAAGGTGAGTTCTAAACATTCGCATCAACTCCAGAGCCCTAGAATAAATAGAAATATGGGAACCCATTTTCACATAAAATGGTAGGTAACCCACTCTGATGGTTTTGTATCCGCGCGCGCGCGTGTGTGTGTGTGTGTGTGTGTGTGTGTGTGTGTGTGTGTGTGTGTGTGTGTGTGTGTGTGTGTGTAGTGGATAGTGATTATTTAGGTAAGTACAATTGTACAGTAGGCTTGTAGGCTTCTCTGTCATGCCTGTGTTTCAGATTATCACAGTATTTATGTTAGCTGCTATGTTTAGAATTCAGAAATCTTTACAGTTGACTAAAACCCTATAAAACAGTGGCTCTTGAGAATCTTATCATGCTCATGAGAATCTGTGAGGGGGTGGGCTACTGAAAATTTAAGCCTCTTGTAAAATAAAACATGTTTTTTATGTTCTCAGGGGAAGGAAGTCAGATTTAGTGGGGTTCCTCTACTTGTAATTATAATCAGTAGAGCAGAACGTCTCATAGCTTCCCTCAGCTACACAAAGGCCACTGTGCGTGTAAGTGAAACATGATAAATACATAAAGGCCCAGCCACACGTGCCGGTTGTGCCCCGATTTTGAAGGCGATTCCGATCCGATTGCGATCGGATGACGTCAATTATCCGATCCGATCCCAATCGGCTGGGAATCGGGTGTCTAGAACCTGCTCTATCATTTCCGATCCGAATCGGTCCCGACCGAAAGCTTCAACCAATCAGAGCGCGTCTCGCAAATCATGTCGTTTCAGCACGGTTTGCAAATGGCGGAACACGCCTGTTGTGATCAGAAACCACCGCCGTTGCTGATGTTTCGCACGCCTCTTCCCGAATATGATGCAACACTGCTGATAATGCAAGCACATCATCATCACTGTCAAAACTAGCAGCCATTTTGCAGAACAGGTCCGACTTTGATCTTCGGTTCAAACCGGTCGGCTAAATAAAGTCGGGGAATGTGTGGCAGTTCACACGTTTTCGCAGTCCGGTCCGATCACCTACCGATTCGAAACTGATCGGGAATCGGCCTCAAAACCGGGCATGTGTAGTGGGGCCTTAACCCAAATGACTGAACTGTCTGGGCGGTGTCAGTTACACACAGTCAAAGATAGTGTGTGCTGAGCTGCGTATTATGTTGTATACCAGTGTGTGCGTGTGTTTGTGTATATGTGTTCTGTGTGTGTGTGTGTGTGTGTGTGTGTGTGTGTGTGTGTATGATGGTGTGTCTGCGTGTGTGTGTGTGTGTCTGTAACACAGTATGTACCATAATGTGTTTGCCTGTGTTTTATTTTGTATTAAAAGGTGGTGTGTTGATAGAGACAATTGGGTTAATAATCGAAATACCTTTGCTTAAGGGCGATGACATTGTTGATACAGGTGGGGTGGGGGGATCTGCCTTAATAATCACTGGTTGACAGCTGATCAAAAAATGATGCTTGCGGAATTATTTCCGGAATGGAATTAATATGGCTAGAAAAACAAAGAGAGGATTGCAATTATTGGAGGTCGTTAGTCTGATTGAATATTAAATAAATCTATTGATTATGGGAGGGGTGGGCTTGTGCTCTCCATCTTTCTTTTTCTAATACACACACACACACACACACACACACACACACACACACATACACACACACACACACACACACACACACAAGCGCGCGCGCGCTCAGAGTTTCGAAAGTAAACAGAAAATCAAGCGACCACCATTTAACGCTATAACTCTGTAACCCTTTAACTGCCGCTACCTATCTGCAAGAGACATTAACCCTCATGAGCTCTTGCTAGTTCTGTGTTCTTTGTGCCCGCATTTGTTCCCAGTTCATTTGTGTTAGTTACGCAAATGTCGGTCATTGTGGTGTGGTTTCAGACGTGAAATTCGTGATCACTGGCAGACGAGGGTTTAATTTATTCGAGGCATGCCGCCTCCGGATACGCGGCATATCCGGAGGCGGCACGTCTTGAATGAGTTAAGAAGTGTCATGTTTGCTGTAGTTCACCTCTCTCTGAGCAGGGGCGGATCAGTTACCACTGGGGAGGGGGGGGGGGAGGGCGGGTTCCAACTTCTTTTTTGTTGACCTTCAACCTGATACAAAAGGCCTCCCCGACGCTAGACCTTGCTTCCAGGAGCCAAAAAATCGAAAAGCGGAGGGGTTGGGGGGAGGTGGGAGAGGAGGTGCGTGCGTCTTATACTCTCACCGTTCGCCAAAATATCAAACAACGGGGGGGGGGGGGGGGAGGTGGGAGAGGAGGTGCGTGCGTCTTATACTCTCACCGTTCGCCAAAATATCAAACAACGGGGGGAAGGGGGAAGGCCGTCCAAACACAAAAAAAAGACTTTGTAATAGCATTTTAAAGAATTTTGGGTCGGGGGGGGGTCCGGAACCCCTTTAAACCCCCCACCCCGGATCCGCCCCTGCTGAGATGGCCTGAGATGGTGTGCTCGACGTTAAACCCAAACAACTAACCAAATCTCTCTCAGCGTAGTGCTTGCCGAACAAGGACACAAAGCGAACAAGGCGCTATCGCCCGCCATTTCACATTTTCTGTGTAGTACTCAAATGTCGAGTAAAAACCTAATGAGAGACAGACAGACAGAGAAACAGACGTCTGCTGTAGTTGGCCCGTGCACGTGTGTGTGTGTGTGTGTGTGTGTGTGTGTGTGTGTGTGTGTGTGTGTGTGTGTGTGTGTGTGTGTGTGTGTGTGTGTGTGTTGTCGCGGTGTTACGTGGTGGAGTTGTAGTCGAAGTATGATAAACACACCAGACGCACGCACGTAAGGTTCTTTAAAATAAACCTCGTTCAGCTGCAATCCGTCACACGTGGCTTAAGGATGTAGACAATACTGGAGTAACAGTTCCAACAATATTTAATTCAGCGATGCGATATCCACACAGTGCAATTCCAAATGCACAAATACTGATACAAAGTCTCCTCTGCAATGTCCACATTGCGACACAAAGTTTCTCATACACAGCGTCTCTCCCAATAAACTACGTGTCTCTACAACTGACAAAGCAAGACAATGTACGAACGGGCCTTCCCAGCGCCCTCCTTATATATATTACAAAATTCTAGAATCATCTACGGAAATAATACAATGCAACCAATCAGAACGAAACACGCAGCCGAAGCTCATTAAAATAAACTTTCCAGAAAAAAACTATAACAGGCTCCAAAAACTCGGCTGCTCACTTCAGCTGTAAATTCTAAAGTATAATGAAGACACATAAAAGTATGGTATCCCTATCACCACGTTATGTAAAGAAGAATCTAGACCTTTCACAAAACAATAAAAAAGGCTGCTCAATTCACGCGCACAGAAAAACAAAAAGTAGCGAAAAAGTCGCGAAGTGTTGCCAACTACCCGACGTGACACATACGAGGCCACCAGACAGTGCGACCCCCGCACCGGACTAAACACAACAAAACGAAATCGGCTCTACTCACGAAAAAAAGAAAGTCTTACTAAAAAGGCACGTGAATCGTAACCGTGATAGCTCAAATAAACATCGGATCGTTACCTACGATCAACACACGCACGCTCTCACAGGATAACACAACCACAATCGTAACATTACCCCCCCCCCCCCCCTCCTCTTAAGAATGAAATTTCACAAACATTTCTTCTCAAATTTCAAAAATACGGGTGTGGCTGTGTAAACCTACACAAAACCCTCAACAAATATAATTTCACATCAAAAATCAAATTAAAATAAACGTCTCACAGTTGCTGTAAACAGTCCTGAGCATCGAAATGTTTCATACAAATGTTCTGGACACAGAAACGTTCATTTAAACTGCTCTGCTCAGGTAATCTGCTCCAAAATTCTGCTAACCCTTGAAAGACTGCAGTTTAATGTCAAAATTCTGCAAGAACATCGCCCATCTCATAATACGAGAATTTGTAAACTTTGCAGAGTTTAGATAGTTCATGGGCTGATGGTCTGTTTGGAGAACAAATGGCACTCCCAGAAGGTACAGTTCGAATCGCCTTACTCCCCAGATGATGGCTAGGCACTCCTTCTCGATGGTCGAGTAGTTTCTCTCAGCTCTGGTCAACTTTTTGCTGGCGTAGCTTACTGGGTGGAGTTTTCTGTTATCTTCTTGCATCAAGACTGCACCTACTCCTTCGTTGGAGGCATCTGTTCTCAGGAAGAACGTTTTCAACGGGTCAGGAAGGTGTAGAACAGGCTTCTCGGTTATGATGTCTCGAACCGCCTGGAATGCTCGCTCTTGGGCATCCTCCCACTTCACTATGCTAGGTTGTCCTTTCCTCAGCAAATCAGTCAGGGGTGCTGTGACTGCCGCAAAGTTTGGTATGAACTCCCGGTAGTAGTTCGCCAAGCCCATAAATAAGCGGACTTGAAGCTTGGTCGTAGGTCGCGGGGCATCCCTGATCTTCTGCACGTTGGCGTCGTGTAGCCCCTTTAAACCTTCGCTAAATTTATGTCCATTGAAGTCTATGTTGTCAGCCACAAGAATACACTTGCTTGGACGGATGGTGAAATTGGCATCTGACAGTCTTGGAACAGTTCTCGGAGGGCTTTGAGGTGGTCCCCCCAAGTTTTGGTATGGATCAAAATGTCATCCCAGTAAAAGACCACATTTTGCATATCTTCTAGGATCTTTTTCAGTCCTCTCTTCAATGTGGCACCACTGTTCACCATACCAAAAGGCATCTTCAGGAACTCCCAATGACCGTCGGGTGTGACGAACGCTGTCTTGGGGATATCTTTTTCTGCAACCTTGATTTGCCAATACCCTTTGCTTAGGTCAATTTTGGAGAAAAATCGGTCTCCACGGACCTTCTGGAACAGTTCTTCCGCTGTGGGCATAGGCTCTGGATCAAAGATTGTTAGTTTATTGAGTCTGCGATGGTCCACACACACTCGGTTGGATCCATCTGGTTTCTTCACGATGACAACTGGGGACGCATATGTTGACTTGGACTCTCTGATGACATTCAGACTCAGCATTTCCTTGATATCCTTTTTCAATTCTTCCCTCGTGTTATAAGAAAGACGATAAGGTTTGCTGCGAGCTGGCTCGTTTGACGTCAGGTTTACCTCGTGCAGGATGGTGTCTGTTGACCATGGGTCAAGTGTAAACCGATGCTCGAACTCTTGCGTCAGGACGCACAGTTCTTCACGTTGAATCTGGGTCAGATTCTGACCGAACTGGATATGTTCTACATCCTCTTTGTGTCGGAGTTCATTATGGTCAAATAGGTTCTCGTCGTCTAGTCTTTCGTCATCAGCAAGACGCACCGATGCGGCCAATTTTGGTTTGTCTTGACCTCTCTGTAGCTCCACCAGCCTTTCTTTATTCACCACTGCTGCTTCCGTGTTGTCCGCCACTTTTAGTCTGGTGACTCTTCTTTGCTCGACTTCTCGTGGTAACAGAACATATTTCAGGTCTCCACTCTGGATCTGGATCGTCTGCGTTTCTGGCACCATCAATGTTTCCGATGATGAGGTCGTAGACTGGCGTCTTCACGCACAACGCCTTCACCTCTCCTGTCAAGTATGGGGTGTCGACACTGACTTTGGCAAGGGGGATAATCCTTACAATTCCGTCAGCCAAAATGAGGGTGGTCCACTCCTGTAGCTTCTGGTCTTCAGCTACTAGGTCCTCTCTCACGATGATGCAGCTACAACCAGTGTCTCTCAACACTCTCACTGGTGTGTCGCCGACGAATCCTGACACCACCGGCATGTTCGGCACTTCATTCTCAGGCAGCGCGATGTTTGAGACTGGTAAAAATGTAGCCCATCACCTACTGGGATGCGTCCATTCTTTTTGAAAGATTCAATCAGCTCTGGTGTCACTCGCTTTTCTCTGGATTCAAAGTCATTGGATGACGTCACATCATTGGCTAATACAGCGGCAGCTCTGTGTTGAGACGTGGTACTGCTTCTGCCTGCTATCCCACGATCTTGGTTGGATCTTCTGATGTTGTCGCCTCGGGGAATGTCTTTAGAAGAACACCGTATCGCTTTGTGACCTTTCTTTCCACAGAGAAAACATGTCAGGTTCTCCACCGGCTTGTATCTTGGGGTGTCTCTGACATTGTGGATTTCCTCTGCTGGTGCAGACACACGCTGTGGCTTACTGGACCCGAACTTCATGTTGTGAACGTCAAGGTATCTTTGAGCGAAGTCGGCCAGGGCCTTTAGTGACTGGTCTTTTTGCTCTCTGAGGTGGGCGGCCAGATCCTTAGAACATGCGCTGAAAACTTGTTCTTTGATGATGAGGTCACACAAGTCCAGCCAGCTCTATCCATTTCTCCAGAGTGAAGTCGTACTGTCTCAACAGGGCGGCTTTGAACTGTGTATAATCTTCGGCTTCTTCTCTTGGTAAGCTGGTGTAAAATTCAAGCGCTTTGCCAGTTAGAAGTGCGCTCAGTTTAATAGCCCAAGTCTCTTGTTTCCAATTGTTGCTATTTGCGAAGCGCTCGAATCGCTCCAGATAAGCGTCCATCTTATCTGAATTTTCAATGAAAGGTGGAAGTTTTGGCGCACGGACTGTTTGTTATCTGCTCGCTAATGCTGTTGCTTCATTAGTTCTCTGGCTCTGTGCCTATATCTCCATCTGCTTCAGATGAATTTCGTGTTGTCGCTGCCTCTCCGCCTCTTCTGCTTGAATTTCGAGTTTCCTAATTTCACGCTCTTTGGCTCTTTCTTCTCTTTCCAGTCTCTCCTTTTCTTCTTTCTCTCGTTTCTTTTCTTCTTTTTCTTCTCTCTCCAATCTCCCCTTTTTTTCTTTCTCTCGTTTCTTTTCTTCTTTCTCTTCTCTCTCCTTTACAAACTCGAGGAGTGGAGCTCCTTCGAGTCCACATTTTTGTCCAATTTTCAGGAATGTCTCCATTTCCGATGTCGCCATCTCTGCTTTTCACTGCTGGCTGTTTTCTCCTGCTACCCTTTCCACTGGACCAACTGAAGAAGTCCCGTCGGAGGTGCCAAAATGTTACGTGGTGGAGTTGTAGTCGAAGTATGATAAACACACCAAACGCACGCACGTAAGGTTCTTTAAAATAAACCTCGTTCAGCTGTGTAACGCACGCAGACTTGCCCACAGCCGTACGTACAGACTCTCGCACAACAGACGCATACACCGCCACTGACTCAGAAGGGCGCATTCATGCGGTAAAACTCAACACACGGGCTCCCTTTCTAAAGTGACTTTTATACAAGATAAATATACTTAAAAACGCTCACAACTATCAAGCTATATACATCACTCCTTTCCCCACACCCAGCATCCACATCACATACACATCACACACTATCTCGGCCACACTGTCTCCAACCTGTTTGATGTTATTGCCTGGTTACGTTGGTCCTTCTCACGTCTAGGCGTGAAAGTCCTTCGTTGTACGCTTCTTCCTGCCGTCCTGTCTCTTTGGCACGGACGTCCTCGTACTCGTACTGTAGCGCAGTTCTCGCTTTGACTCGGGTGTCTCGGTCCCGGTCGCTTCACTCCCTGAGTGACGAGCTGGAGGGGTGATGACCTCACGTTAGGTCTGGTGACTCGACATCTCGGCGTCCGTCGCTCCCTCTTTACAAGCACTCTGAATTCTAGGCTTCAGAGTCTTGGAATACGGGCTAGGTATCTCAAACACATCCGTCCAAGCTGACGATAAGCCCCGTACTAATATATTACTGCTCTGACAGACACAGCTTTTGCCTAGAACTCACTAAACAGAACTCACCAAAACTGCGTGCTAACCATGCCTTACAGATTTCACGTGAAGCCTCATGCCACCCGGACTATCGGCACAAACAAACCGTTAACAAAAACCGTACCGTACTAACCCTAATGTATGAGCACTATGCACGAGCATAGAGCTTCATCACAATTCCCCCTTCCTCGGGAAAAAAAAAAACCGAAACGACCGAGTTTCTTTTTAAGACTACTCGACGTACACTATCACAAACCAAGACTAACTTTGACTATCTAGAATACAAGAAGGGACTAACTGTCTAGAACACAAGAAAGCAAAAATAGTACAGCCTTAAGCCTCAGCGCACACCCTCGGATCGCACAGCGAAAGCTAAAACAAAATTAACGCGCTAAAAGCTCCAGAAATGAAAACGATCCAACGACTGCCCACACACAATCCACACAATCGCGAGACTCCAATCTCCGATCTACCTACATATTATTGGGTGCTGAGCCGCATTTCTGTCTGCAACAGAAGTACGCCGTCTCCAGCCAACCCGACTATTGGGCCAAGCCCGCTGACCGATCCCCTGATTCTGGACGGAAATAACACGATCTCTCTGCTCACGAGCACGCTTGCTCTGAGCTCTCGTCGCGACTGATGCGACTGCACCGCGAGGAACGTGAGCTCGCTTAATCGCTCCGACTCTAGCGATGACTGGCTGCACACCTTTCATGTTACCCAGAACTAAATCCACTACTGGCTCGTCGATGACACAAGACATCAGACTACCTGTGAAGAACTCCGTGTCAATCTCTATTTTAGCTAACTGAAAAACTTCTATCTTGCCTCCAAACGAAACTACTTTCTGTGTCTCCCCTGTGAACTGATCTTCTCTAACTAGACTACGTCTGACCCCCGCGGTCGTTGTACCGGAGTCACGGAGAAGAGAAGCGAGACATCCGTTTACAACCCCGTCTACCAGCGGTAGGCAACCACCTCCGTCATCTGAACACACTGCGCCCAGCTGTGGTTCCTCCCCGACTGGGACTGCAAAACTGGCTACGTGAGTGGGCTGCACCCCCCCCCCCCCTCCACCATACCAGGACTGTTAGGACATTGATGAGCCAGATGGCCGTACCCCTGACAGGTGAAACACTGAGCCCCTGAACTACTGCTAGGACACTCACGACTAAAATGACCGTATGCATGACACGCAAAACACTGGGTGTCCGAATTCGCCATACGACCACGACCATACCCACGACCAGATGCTTCTCCTCGTGCGTACAGATCGCGACCGCCATTGCTGTTACCTCGATCACCGCGTCGGAAACGCAAAGTACCTCTACCGTTAATCCGCTGGCCTCCACGTAAAGTATTGACGCCCCGGTAACCCTCAGTCGTGTTAGCAGCGACCAACCCGACTGGCGGTGTCTCGGTCCTACGCGCGAGGTTCTTCGTAGGATGCGCCATCCGAAAAGCCTCCGCGTTCTGTACTAACTCGTCCGTAGTCTTGAGGTTACGCTCCCTCAATGCTGTGGACCGTGACACCTGGCGCTCCACTATTTACAAGGCAGCTGTCTCCTTTGAGGACTCTCGCAGAGCTAGCCTTAAGGACAAGCGGCTCAGGAGAAAGAACAGAGATGCCGCAACTCAGAACTCTGGCCATACCTTCCCCTGCAGCCACTGCGGTCGAACCTGCCTGTCCCGGACTGGCCTCCGCAGCCACGAACAAGCCTGCAGACGTCGTGGGCAACTCCTATAAAATCTTCGTTCGCGAAGTCCAGCCAAGAGACGCTCCCTCAAGAATACCGCTAGATCCTTGGAAACGCTACCAAAGAATTGTTCAGCCAACATGAGATCGAACAATGCTTCGTACGTGTGGTCGATCTTTGACAGTTCGACCCAACGTACGAGCAAATGGGACAATCGTTTGCCAAATGACGCAAACGGTTCCCCTGTCTCTGGCCGACAAGCTCTCAAGCGTTCTCTAAACCCCTCCGCGTTACACTGAAACTGCTGTAAGAGACACCCCTTCAAAGTCTCGTAATCTATGTTCCCCGAAACGTTTAAGCTATGGTAAAGACTCAAGGCCTGACCCTCAAGCACAGACGAAAGCAAAACGGGCCAGTTGGCTGAAGGCCAACTCAACGCCTGCGCATGAGACTCGAAACGACACAAAAAAGCGTCAATAGAGTCCACGGACTCTTTAAACATCGGCAGTCTAGGAAAATTCCGTATGCCCCGGCCTACTGAATCACTATCTGCTCTAGACCCCGCATCCAGAGCTAACTGTAGTTGCACCTCTCTATCCCTCTCATTTTCTTCTCTCTGATAGTCTAGTCCCTTCTCTCTTAACGCATGTTCCCTCTCGTCCTTCTCTCTCTGAAACGCTAGAGACTTCTCGTCCTTCTCTCTCTGAAACGCTCTCTCTTCTCTCTGTACTTCTAACTCTTTCTCCTTTAAGACTCTTTCTTTCTCTTCTCGCTCTCTCTGAGTTTCTAACTCTTTCTCCTTTAAGACTCTTTCTTTCTCTTCTCGCTCTCTCTGAGCTTCTAACTCTTTCTCCTTTAAGACTCTTTCTTTTTCTTATCGCTCTCTCTGAACTTCTAACTCTTTCTCCTTTAATGCTTTCTGAACTTCCAGTTCCTCTTTCTTAAGCACTCTCTCTTCTCTTTCTATCTGAGCATCTAACTCTTTCTCCTTTAAGGGTTTCTGAACTTCCCTTTCTCTCGCCCTATCCTCCCTATCTTTACATTTCTCCACACAGTCAAAAAGTTTCTCATCTTACAGCCCTAACCTCTCACCTTGTTTAATATAAGCCTCTACCGGGTCCGACTCCATACTTACAGTAACAACTCCCCAAAAATGTGAAAACGTAAAAATACAAATCACAACCAAATCAACAGCAAAACTTAAAAATAAAAACTCACAACAATACCAACTACCTACGCAGAAACAGTGACCTACTTTGACTTCCAGATGGACCGAAAAATAAGAACGATAGAAAGAAGAGCAAGGAAAAAGAATACTACCTATACCTATATATATTGGAAGAAACAAGAACTGGCTCCTCGTAAGATCCAGAAAACAACAGAAACAACGGATCTTACCCCCTAGAATCGGAGAGGGGAATCTAACACATCAACATGCACATAGCAACAAAATCCTACTCTAAAATATATGCCGCTAAAACAGGGTCACCACTGTAACGCACGCAGACTTGCCCACAGCCGTACGCACAGACTCTCGCACAACAGACGCATACACCGCCACTGACTCAGAAGGGCACATTCATGCGGTAAAACTCAACACACGGGCTCCCTTTCTAAAGTGACTTTTATACAAGATAAATATACGAAAAAACGCTCACAACTATCAAGCTATATACATCACTCCTTTCCCCACACCCAGCATCCACATCACATACACATCACACACTATCTCGGCCACACTGTCTCCAACCTGTTTGATGTTATTGCCTGGTTACGTTGGTCCTTCTCACGTCTAGGCGTGAAAGTCCTTCGTTGTACGCTTCTTCCTGCCGTCCTGTCTCTTTGGCACGGACGTCCTCGTACTCGTACTGTAGCGCAGTTCTCGCTTTGACTCGGGTGTCTCGGTCCCGGTCGCTTCACTCCCTGAGTGACGAGCTGGAGGGGTGATGACCTCACGTTAGGTCTGGTGACTCGACATCTCGGCGTCCGTCGCTCCCTCTTTTCAAGCACTCTGAATTCTAGGCTTCAGAGTCTTGGAATACGGGCTAGGTATCTCAAACACATCCGTCCAAGCTGACGATAAGCCCCGTACTAATATATTACTGCTCTGACAGACACAGCTTTTGCCTAGAACTCACTAAACAGAACTCACCAAAACTGCGTGCTAACCATGCCTTACAGATTTCACGTGAAGCCTCATGCCACCCGGACTATCGGCACAAACAAACCGTTAACAAAATCCGTACCGTACTAACCCTAATGTATGAGCACTATGCACGAGCATAGAGCTTCATCACAAGCTGCAATCCGTCACACGTGGCTTAAGGATGTAGACAATACTGGAGTAACAGTTCCAACAATATTTAATTCAGCGATGCGATATCCACACAGTGCAATTCCAAATGCACAAATACTGATACAAAGTCTCTTCTGCAATGTCCACACTGCGACACAAAGTTTCTCATACACACCGTCTCTCCCAATAAACAACGTGTCTCTACAACTGACAAAGCAAGACAATGTACGAACGGGCTTTCCCAGCGCCCTCCTTATATATATTACCAAATTCTAGAATCATCTACGGAAATAATACAATGCAACCAATCAGAACGAAACACGCAGCCGAAGCTCATTAAAATAAACTTTCCAGAAAAAAATATAACAGGCTCCAAAAACTCGGCTGCTCACTTCAGCTGTAAATTCTAAAGTATAATGAAGACACATAAAAGTATGGTATCCCTATCACCACGTTATGTAAAGAAAATCTAGACCTTTCACAAAACAATAAAAAGGCTGCTCATTTCACGCGCACAGAAAAACAAAAAGTAGCGAAAATGTCGCGAAGTGTTGCCAACTACCCTGCGTGACACATACGAGGCCACCAGACAGTGCGACCCTTCCAGAACGCACCGGACTAAACACAACAAAACGAAATCGGCTATACTCACGAACAAAAGAAAATCTTACTAAAACAGCACGTGAATCGTAACCGTGATAGCTCAAATAAACATCGGATCGTTACCTACGATCAACACACGCACGCTCTCACAGGATAACACAACCACAATCGTAACACGCGGGCGCACGAGCGCGTGTGTGTTAGTGTGTTTTTTTAGTGTGTTTTTTAGTGTGTGTGTGTGTGTGTGTGTGTGTGTGTGTGTGTGTGTGTGTGTGTGTGTGTGTGTGTGTGTGTGTGTGTGTGTGTGTACGGCTATGTGTGTGGGTACGGCTGAGCGCAGGCCAACTGCGGCCGTCGTCGGCCCAAAGACCTCTTGTTATTGGAGGAGGCAGAGAGATAGAGAGAGTTATTTTGGTTTAACGCCGAACAGGCGACTAAGGCCATCTCACGGCTAGAGGGAGGGGGCGAGAGAGAGAGAGAGAGAGAGAGAGAGAGAGAGAGAGAGAGAGAGAGAGAGAGAGAGAGACCTGGTATTTGGGTGAAAAAAGGATGGCCAGCACCGCGATCTCCGTAACCAGCAAACCCACGTTACACCAGATGAACTGCACAAAGGCGACAATGCATAACACTCGCTCTGCCGTTACGCAGGAAAAGTCAGTCCCATTTTTGAGACAAGCGGGAGTTTCATTGAATAACAAAGACAAGAATGCGAAAGAACTTAACTCATTCGAGACATGCCGCTTCCGGATACGCGGCTTAAGCCGCGTGTCCGGAGGCGGCACGTCTCGAATGAGTCGAGGCTCACCTGCATGACCGATCCAAATAATGATTCGGACCTTTGTGATCTTGACTTTTTTTCACAGGTCACTAAAATAAGCAAGTGTTGACGTGTTCTAACAAAAGTAGAGGGGTTGACTTTGTACGGGATGAAGCAATGTTTTCTCTAACTGTATGCATTTTTCACACTTTTGTCAACCTCCCGGTCGGCTATAAGTCGTTTCGCGCCCTGAAAGAAGACTATGATTAACTCATTCGAGACCTGCCGCCTCCAGACATGCGGCATAAGCCGCGTATCCGGAGGCGGCACGTCTCGAATGAGTTAATGAAAGCAGCCCTCTCTCCCCTCCCCCCCCACCCCCCCTCCACCCCTGTTGGATCCCAACCTCGGCGCCGACCCAACCTAGGCCAAAGTGACATATACTGCTCATATACTGTAAGGTATAATAATTTTACAGCTTGAATTACTTTGTCCTCAGGATCTGCATAATCACGAGTATATCAGTGATTAGCCATCCCACTGGCGTACAATTTCACAACACTGGTGTGACACATAGCGCTCACGAAAAGTAAAAGATGTATTACTTTAAGCTTGAATTATTAAAATGTCCTTAAAAGTTTAATCATTAATCAGACCAAAATGGTGACTGCATTGTGTAGATGTAATGTGTTTTCCGATATTTTAGTAATTCAAGCTGAATTTATGACGTCCCTTACTTTTTGTAATCATTATGTGTCACACCAATGTTGTGACACTGTAGGCCAATGGGATGGCTAATCACTGATAAAACCGTTATTATACCTATTCTGAGAACTAGTAAAAATTCCAGCTGAAAAGTTAATGTATCCTACTATTTTTGAGCGTTATATGTCACTCTGGCCGAGGTTGGGTCGACGCCGAAATTGGGACCAACACGCCCGCACACCCCCCCCCCCCCCCCACTTCCCTCTCCTTACCACTTGGACCATTGTTTTGTGTTCCAGTAAGAGGCCCAGGCAGCCGCATGTGCAGGCGGCAAAGAGGAAAAACCCGAGCAGAATAAGTATAAGCCCGGCCGTAGCCGCCACCTCACTGGAACAAACAAACAGTTAGCAGTCTACACAGCAGGCAGCTAGCTATTCGCTAGTCTTTACAATAGTCACAGGGGCGGATCAGTTACCTCGAGGTGGGGTTCCAAATTTTTGTTTGGGACCTTCAACCTGATACAAAAGGCATCCGGCCCGACGATAGACCTTGCTTCCAACGGCTGAAATTTTCGAAAAGCGGGGGAGATGAGAAGAGACACAGCGCGGACTACGAATAAGTCCCGGAAGTGTACTATCCACTGCTCATGGCGACATTGTCAGATTTGCATCATGCATCATGGCAGTGCAAAAAGGGGGTGGGGGGAAAGTGAGAAAGAGAGAGAGTTTTCCAACTTTTTCTTTTTGATATAATGCCGACAGATAAGGGCAAGCGTTCCTGGCTCTCGACGGGGAGGGGATTGGGGGATGTACTAGAAGAAAACAGAAATGAACCCAGCAAGAGGCATATAGCTTCTAATTTTCGACGGATGATGTGGATTTTTAAACTGTTGTTCATTCTGATGGGTCGCTATACCTGTAGCTCTCGTCCTTGGCAGCACTGTCCAGCCAATCGTTCAGCGCGGTTGTGGCCTTGTTGTCCAAAGCAACGTTACTTCCAGCCCGAGACAGAAAAACGTCCAGGAAGTGACGCAACATGATGCCTATGACGAACATACCGCAACCTAGCACCTGTCACATGAAACAGAATGTAATGTCATGTCTGAAGTTAAGTGGCAGAAGACAGTCAGTTCATTTTCTTTCCAGAAAAGCGAGGTTTTTCATTGTATACTGAGGAGCAAACGAAATGCGACGTTCTTGGAATCATTTCAAACACTGATTCCCAAAATGTCGCATTTCTTTTGCTCCTCAGTATGCAACAATGGACGTTCTGGCCTTTGCCATACAACGGCAGATCTGTTCGTACCATTCCGAACCGTTTGCGGGAGTACTCCAGTGCTGTTTGTGGGAGCACACACCCACACAGATCCACTCGGAAAGTACACCACAATTACAATTCTATTTCAAATGAGATGACTACCAGATAGACCTAGGTGGGGAGTACGCCACAAATACACTTCTTTTCAAATCAGATGCCTAAAACTGCTCGGGGAGTACGCCTCAAATTCACTTGTTTTCAAATGAGATGCCTATAGCATCTCATTTGAAAAGACGAACTTGTGGCCTAGTCTCCGAGTGGGTCTGCGTGGGGATGAACACCCGCAAACAGCACTGGGTACATATATTACGCCTTTGGCCTCATGCTTGGTGGAATCATCGCGATTTAAAACCGCTACGACAGCCAAAGGGTTACGCATGTAATTACTGAACTCCATGCTCTTACTTTCGGTCGAAAGTCACAAATTAAGGAACCGTCCTCTGATGGCTACGTTACAGATCATGAGACAGAAAGACCATGATGTTTGAAGAGTGACGCCAGAATGGCTTGACGCCTCGGGGCATGACTGATGACGACACCACAACATCAACTGAGTAGCAGTCAGACTGAAGAAACAGCTAGACACCCCAACAAAGGTGGAAACGCACTTAGAAAAGACAATTACAACAAACTGTACTTTCTGAGTGCGTTTGTTTGTTGTTGTTGTTGTTTGTTTATTTGTTTTTGTTTGTCGATGTTATTGGGGGGGGGGGGGGAGTTGTTTTGTTTTGGATTGGGTGGGGGTTTTTTTGTGTGTGTTTTTTTTTTAATGTTAGGGGATTCTTTGTATTTTGTGGTCACCGTTTTGGTCCCAAATAAATGACTGTTCGACAGCCTGAACTAACCAACGTATACCTGTCTCATCGACGTCACTGACTGGTTGTGATTCGTCCGAGCCATTCTCGGAAATACTGGCTGTCTGACGTCATCGTTAGTTGGTAGGCGATGACGTCAGTTACATAAACCCTTTTATCGCCAGTGGCCAGATGCGATGTTGGCGTCTGAAACCATTGCGGATTCCCAGCCGGTTAACCAAGTCAACCTTAGGCGCAGAGGAATGAAACTGGCAAAAAGGAAGCATGATCCTCGTGTGACCCCGCATCCGCGGGGGCCCATGAGGAGCTATCCCTCTGTCATTTGGTGTTGTTCGGTATGTTCCGGTAGTCAAAGTGTTGACCGAACGATTAACTGTCTTATGGAAAACGTTAAAACCATGAGCTGATCCATGGCAGGTCTAGATTGCTAACAACGGGTTATTAATGTTGTCTTTCCTCAACAATCCATGTGAGTAGGTACACGTACGAGAGATTTTCCACTGGCTTTTGAGCATAATGGAAAGGAATCTCCTGCGTACAAAGAAGAAGTTTTCACTTCACGACAATCAAAGTTCATAACTTAACGAAAAGGCCCACTACCTCCGTAACTGTTCAAAGATACAATTCTGTAGCAGATGGTTTCGAAACGCTACACACACGTCTAGTCATGGTTTATTTAGACACATGGCAATCCAGTTCAGCATACAGCACAAGTAATCTGACAATGACGCAACTCCGTTCTGTAAATTCAACGCTCTCAGTGAGAGAAACAGCCAAAAATAGATTGACACGCTAACGGCTGCGCGGAATAAATAAGTGCGATCATGCGTGCGCTTTTCGTGAATGTCCAAGCTGCCATAGAAGACATATCATTAGGTGTGTCGACAAGGCATAACAAACACAACCAGTGCTGACATTTTTATTACGTTTTACGCATAATGGTACTTTAACCTTTTTGTCAAGCATTATTTTGAAACAAAGTGAGAACATTTATATTCGAGCTATTGCGATTTATTAACCCATTCAGCCCTTACGCACAACAGACCATGATAATTCAAGGGTAGTGCCAGCTTGGCGCTGATCGGCGCCAAGCTAATCTGGCACAACCCTTGAATTATTATGTTCGATCTATCTCCTGCAAAAGTGCATAGTCGTTAGATGACGCCTCCAAAATTTGGGAAATACGTGCGTCGGGCTGAATGAGTTAACTCATTTTGCCTGCGACACACCACAGCAAGATATGGCTCGACCATGTTAGTTCAAAGGTGGTGGCAGAATAGCTGGGCGCCTGTAGATCAGGAAGAGGATGAAAGAAGCCAAAGAAGATTGGATTGAAGACCAGTGTCGTAGCGTGGAAGAGGGCATGGCAAACGGCAACAGCAAGAAGGCTTATGAAACGCTAAGGACCCTCACCAAGACTCAACAGCGAACAGCCACAGTAATCGAAGACAGCAGCGGCCAACTCCTTACGGAAAACACTGCTGTACTAAACAGATGGACTGAGTACTGCCGAGACTTGTATAACTACAAGGCTGAGCCAGACACCAGCATCCTCCAAAACAACCAGGCTGGGGCCAGGAAGGTCGAAGACCTGCCAGTGTTAGCTGAAGAGGTGGAAACAGCCGTACGCGGCCTGAAGGGAGGAAAGTCTCCAGGTGTAGACAACGTACCTGCTGAACTGTTGAAACATGGAGGAGAAGTAACAACGAAGGTACTCACTACACTCTGTCAAAAGATCTGGCAGCAAAAGAAATGGCCAGTAGAATGGACACAGTCTCTAGTGATCCCGCTCCCCAAGAAAGGAAACCTGAAACAGTGCCAGAACTACAGAACTATCAGTCTGATAAGTCACCCTAGCAAAGTAATGCTTAGAATCATTCTCAACCGCCTCAAAACTTTCGCCGAGGAACTGCTGGCAGAAGAACAGGCTGGCTTCAGAGTTGGAAGAAGCACTGTAGAGCAGATTTTCAACTGCCGCGTCCTGATCGAGAAACATCTGCAGCATCAGCGCGAACTCTACCACAACTTCATTGATTTCAGGAAAGCATTTGATCGCGTCTGGCACGACGGACTCTGGCAAGTCATGAGATCGTTCAACATAGAGGAGGGGCTGATCCAAATGATAGAAGCGCTTTACAAGAACGCCTGCAGCGCGGTTCTACTTAACAATCAGTCAGGCGAGTTCTTCAGGACGACGATCGGTGTCCGTCAAGGATGCCTGCTCTCTCCTGTCCTTTTCAACATATTCCTGGAGAAGATCATGCAGGAAACCCTCCACGACCACCATACTTCAATCTCTATTGGTGGTAGATCTCTGTGCAATCTTCGATTCGCAGACGACATTGACCTCATGGCAGGCAGCAATAGTGAGCTGCAAAACCTGACAGACAAACTTTCAAGTAGCGCAGGGTCTTATGGCATGGAGATCAGTACGGATAAAAGCAAAGTGATGATCAACACCACAAGCGACAGCAGCAGCAACATTCACATGAACGGCCAGAAGCTAGAAGAGGTCAATAGCTTCAAGTACTTGGGAGCCACCCTGTCCAAAGACGGTAGTTGCATAGCAGAGATCCGTATCAGGATAGGTACAGCAACATCCGCAATGGCCAGGCTGGACAGGATATGGCGAAGTAACTCCATCAGCTTCACCATCAAGTACAGGCTTTACAAGTCCCTCGTAGTGTCTATTCTACTCTACGGCTGTGAGACTTGGACGCTGCTTGCAGACTCAGAAAAGAAAATCCAGGCCTTTGAGAACAAGTGCCTGAGGAGTGTCATCAGCTGCACCCCCGTGTCAAGCAGACTAATCTCCATCCGCATCTCCGCCCGACCGCACAACATCACTATCATTCAAGTATACGCTCCAACAGCAGATCATGATGATGAAGAATTAGAAGAATTTTACGAACAACTGGACAACATCATCAAGAAAACACCTAAGAAAGACATTCTGACTGTCCTCGGTGACTGGAATGCAAAGATCGGCCCTGACGCCTACCAGCAATGGGCAGGAACAGCTGGCAAGTTTGGCCTTGGAGAAACAAACGACAGAGGCCTGCGACTTTTAGAGTTCGCACAGAGTCACCGTCTCACCGTTGCTAATACCCTCCATCCACACAAGAAGTCAAGAACAGTGACATGGCAATCGCCAGGAGGCCTGGTCCATAACCAGATTGACTTCATCTTGCTGCCTCGACGATTCAAATCCAGCGTTAACAAAGCACAAACGAGGTCCTTTCCTGGCGCTGATATTGGCAGCGACCACAACCTCGTCCTTACTAGCCTCAAGTTGAAGCTGGCATTGAAACGAGATAGCAAGAGCCCTCGCATCAGATTCGACCTCCAGAAGCTAAAAGACCCAGAAGTAGAAGAGCTCTTCCAAGCCCAGGTGGGAGGCAGATTTGCAGCCTTGGCTACTTTGGACTGTGACGTAGACACCCTTGCTGGAAATATAAAAGAGGTGTTACTTTCTACAGCAGAAGTGCTGGGGAAGCAGAGGAAGCGCAAACAGCCCTGGGTCACCGATGACATCCTCGATCTCTGTGATGAGAGGAGAGCCTGGAAGAAAAAGAGAGGCCAGGACCTCACATCAGCAAACAAGTACAGACTTGTCAACAAGAAGATCAGGAAGAGGATGAAAGAAGCCAAAGAAGATTGGATTGAAGACCAGTGTTGTAGCGTGGAAGAGGGCATGGCAAACGGCAACAGCAAGAAGGCTTATGAAACGCTAAGGACCCTCACCAAGACTCAACAGCGAACAGCCACAGTCATCGAAGACAGCAGCGGCCAACTCCTTACGGAAAACACTGCTGTACTAAACAGATGGACTGAGTACTGCCGAGACTTGTATAACTACAAGGCTGAGCCAGACACCAGCATCCTCCAAAACAACCAGGCTGGGGCCAGGAAGGCTGAAGACCTGCCAGTGTTAGCTGAAGAGGTGGAAGCAGCCGTACGCGGCCTGAAGGGAGGAAAGTCTCCAGGTGTAGACAACGTACCTGCTGAACTGTTGAAACATGGAGGAGAAGTAACAACGAAGGTCCTCACTACACTCTGTCAAAAGATCTGGGAGCAAAAGAAATGGCCAGTAGAATGGACACAGTCTCTAGTGATCCCGCTCCCCAAGAAAGGAAACCTGAAACAGTGCCAGAACTACAGAACTATCAGTCTGATAAGTCACCCTAGCAAAGTAATGCTTAGAATCATTCTCAACCGCCTCAAAACTTTCGCCGAGGAACTGCTGGCAGAAGAACAGGCTGGCTTCAGAGTTGGAAGAAGCACTGTAGAGCAGATTTTCAACTGCCGCGTCCTGATCGAGAAACATCTGCAGCATCAGCGCGAACTCTACCACAACTTCATTGATTTCAGGAAAGCATTTGATCGCGTCTGGCACGACGGACTCTGGCAAGTCATGAGATCGTTCAACATAGAGGAGGGACTGATCCAAATGATAGAAGCGCTTTACAAGAACGCCTGCAGCGCGGTTCTACTTAACAATCAGTCAGGCGAGTTCTTCAGGACGACGATCGGTGTCCGTCAAGGATGCCTGCTCTCTCCTGTCCTTTTCAACATATTCCTGGAGAAGATCATGCAGGAAACCCTCCACGACCACCATACTTCAATCTCTATTGGTGGCAGATCCCTGTGCAATCTTCGATTCGCAGACGACATTGACCTCATGGCAGGCAGCAATAGTGAGCTCCAAAACCTGACAGACAAACTTTCAAGTAGCGCAGGGTCTTATGGCATGGAGATCAGTACGGATAAAAGCAAAGTGATGATCAACACCACAAGCGACAGCAGCAGCAACATTCACATGAACGGCCAGAAGCTAGAAGAGGTCAATAGCTTCAAGTACTTGGGAGCCACCCTGTCCAAAGACGGTAGTTGCATAGCAGAGATCCGTATCAGGATAGGTACAGCAACATCCGCAATGGCCAGGCTGGACAGGATATGGCGAAGTAACTCCATCAGCTTCACCATCAAGTACAGGCTTTACAAGTCCCTCGTAGTGTCTATTCTGCTCTACGGCTGTGAGACTTGGACACTGCTTGCAGACTCAGAAAAGAAAATCCAGGCCTTTGAGAACAAGTGCCTGAGGAAGTTGCTCCGCATCTCGTACCGCGAGCACAAGACCAACGAATATGTACGGAGCATCGTCACTTCCCTGGTGGGCCCACATGAACCCCTTCTGGCAACCGTGAAACGGCGCAAGCTTGCTTGGTTTGGCCACGTGACCCGACACAACACCTTGTCCAAGACTATCCTCCAAGGCACTCTCGAAGGAAGTCGTCGGCGAGGTCGTCAGAGAAAGAGTTGGGTCGCAAACATAAAAGAATGGACCGAACTCGAGATGCCAGACTTGCTTGCCACCGCCCAAAATAGAACTCAGTGGAGAGCACTGTCTGTTGCTGCTGCCTTTCAGTCCCCCCAACGCCCAGTTCGGGCAAGGGACTGATGATGATGATGATGATGTAGGCTCCAAGCTATTCTGCCACCACCCTCGAATTATCGTGGTCGATCTGTCTCCTAAATTGTAATGCAATCCTCAGAGGATAACTCCAAAATGGCACAATGAGTTAACACTTCACTGTTTGGCGTGGGCGGCCCCAACGTCTCGTGCCAACCATGAAAATGAATTCAAAAACAGGGCACCGAATAGGGTCTGAACACATCTGTATTCGAACCCGCGATCTTTCTGACGAGAGTCGAACGCTCTGCCACCTGAACTACCTAGCTCCCCCTGTCCAATGGAAAATGATCAAAGAGTAGAAGACGACAAAAATCTTCACTGTTTGAGAAAAGAAGGTTCACTTTGTCCGGTCGGGTAGCAAACAGACAAACAGTATAATTATAATTGTAACCAACACAATGTCTTCAGAATGTTAAAGGTGGTTGGGAGACCACCTTTAACATTCTGAAATTGTGATCCGTCCGAGCCATTCTCGGAAATACTGTCCGGTCGGGTAGCAAACAGACAAACAGTATACATAATAATTGTAACCAACACAATGTTTACACATGTAAACATTGTGTACATGTTTACATGTACACAATGTAAAAGAAAAAGAAGATGGATTAAATGTCCCGGCGCCTCCCAGTGCGACAAGGTCTTCGGGCCTACGACGGCCGCAGTGGGCCCGCACACGGCAAAGCCATGCACGGACCCCCTGCAGCCGACGTGGGCCCAACGATGTTTTGCTACCTGAGCATTTTCTCTTACAAAATATATCAAGAATATTCCTCTTTTTCTTCTTCTTCTACTTCTTCCATTGCAGCAACCGCCTTCATGTTGCTGAAGATTACGTTGCCGTGTTGGATAATGCGCAGTAAAGAAAAAGAAGTATTTCAGGATATACAACAGCCTGGACTCAAAGGAGTCTACTTTGGAAGACTGTTCCACTCGGGGGCGGGAGGAAGGGGGAGGGGGTGTAGTTCTAAGAAATTATGGCATTAGTCTGAGGATAGTGCGGCAGGAAGAAATTGGGTACGTGAGAGGATGCCATGATAATTCAAGGGTAGTGCCAGATTAGTTTGGCGCCTTTAGGCGCCAAACTAATCTGGCACTACCCTTGAATTGTCATGGGTTTGGCAGGATGATCTGGCTGGTGGCTTAGACGTGTGTGTGTGTGTGTGTGTGTGTGTGTGTGTGTGTGTGTGTGTGTGTGTGTGTGTGTGTGTGTTGTGTGTGTGTTGTGTATGTGTGTGTGCATAGTGACAGAAGCCAGGTAATTGTATTCCAGTCACTGTAGTGGGTGGAGATAAACAGACTTACCATTAGTAAGAAGTTGAACAGTATGATAGCAAGCTGCAGAAGATCGGTGATAATATCACACATTTTTGATTTTGCTATCCTTACCAACGACTACAATCAAAACAAATCTTTCACGAAGTCTGCTACTGGGACGCCCAGCTCCCCACCAGTTTTCGATTCCTTTTTCAAGTATTATCCATACTAATTTAGACCTGAAAAGACTCGTCATACGAGGATCTGCCGCTCGCGACGTCATGGAGGAACTTTGAGGTCGTTCGTAATGTTTTTTTTCGATGTGGTGACATCATCATTGTGGCCGTGCTACTTTTCTTTGTTATTCTGATGTCACCTGAACAGAAGATGTGACGCGAAATGTATATGAATGAGAAGAAACACAAAATTGACGTCAGTTAAAAGCGTCCAAATGACACCCACAAACCAGATACAGTCTGTACACAAACCAAGGGAATTACTCAGCGCTGGACAGACAAACAGTTAGATCCCCTGCCCCCGCCTATCAGGCACCCAATCGCCAGCCCACAGAGAAATACGCAGATATAGACCAAGACGATCATCTGCATCCTCAAAAAGAATGCATCAGGTCTTTTATATAACCCATGTTTTTCTCCGGAACTTAGGAAGTAGGCAGGAGAAACATATAATTATACACAAACACGAAGGTGCATTACTATATGTGGTCGGGTAAATACCCTGATTTCCCACAGTAGATGCACAGAACATTACACAACAATGTAACGATACAAATTTGCCTCGAGTTATAGATAATCACAAACCAGATAGGTGAGGCTAGCGCTGGCAGAATTGTACACAAACCAAGGGGAATTACTCAGCGCTGGACAGACAAACAGTTAGATCCCTTGCCCCCGCATATCAGGCACCCAATCGCCAGCCCACAGAGAAATACGCAGGTATAGACCAAGACGATCATCTGCATCCTCAAAAAGAATGCATCAGGTCTCTTATATAACCCATGTCTTTCTCCGGAACTTAGAAAGTAGGCAAGAGAAACATATATACATAAACACGAAGGTGCTTTACTATAAGTGGTCGGGTAAATATCCTGATTTCCCAAAGTAGATGCACAGAACTATCTTGGCTTGACTTCGCGAACGAAGATTCTATAGGGCTTGCCCACGTCGTCTGCAGGCATTTTCGTGGCTGCGGAGGCCAATCCGGGACAGGCAGGTTCGACCGCAGTGGCTGCAGGGGAAGGTCTGGTCAGGGTTCTGAGTTACGACAACTCTGTTTTTTCTTCTGAGCCGCTTGTCTTTAAGGTTAGCTCTGCGAGAGTCCTCAAAGGAGACGGCTGCCTTGTGAATGGTGGAGCGCCAGGTGTCACGGTCCGCAGCA
The DNA here is from genome assembly GCA_036245525.1 of Semisulcospira habei. Lineage (NCBI taxonomy): Eukaryota > Metazoa > Mollusca > Gastropoda > Semisulcospiridae > Semisulcospira > Semisulcospira habei. The sequence goes on from BTPG01000002.1 coordinate 308,579,255, forward strand.
AGCGAAGACCATTGGCGGTGGTCGATTTGGCAGGCACTAAGTGACTTCTTGAGACCGTCTTTGTATCTCTTCTTTGGTGCCCCTCTGTCTCGGTGTCCAGTGGCAAGCTCGCCGAACAGAGTGATCTTGGGTAGGCGATGATCCTCCATCCTGGAGACGTGCCCCGCCAGAACTATACTATACTTGAGAAGGTATGAGGTAATTGAAGTTGATAAAGTGCATGTCAGATAATTTAAATTTCTCCGTATGTGTTTGTCATCCAGATTTTATACTGGTTGAAAATGAACTGTGTGATTTTTATACACTTTATCTCATCACATTCTTCAGGTAGGGGGGACTTCCTTCACATGATTATTGTGTCAATCTTTGCCTGTGGATAATCCCTACTGTGATGAGCATGAGTTCAGAGCCCAGTTGCATGAGCGAGCTTAAAGCGATCTGCTCCAAAGCAAGCTTTTATTTCTAAAGTATGTAGATACAACAGGTTATAAGTGTTGTCTTACATAAACTAAGACTTTTCAACCCTTCTTGTCACAACCCATGTGAGTTGGCACCCGCATCAGAGATTGCCCACTGTCTCTTGGGCATAATAATTTCAACCCTTGATAGGGTATACTGTTCAGTGTTTAAACTCTCTCTTGGCTTGACTTCGCGAACGAAGATTCTATAGGGCTTGCCCACGTCGTCTGCAGGCATTTTCGTGGCTGCGGAGGCCAATCCGGGACAGGCAGGTTCGACCGCAGTGGCTGCAGGGGAAGGTCTGGTCAGGGTTCTGAGTTACGACAGCTCTGTTTTTTCTTCTGAGCCGCTTGTCCTTAAGGTTAGCTCTGCGAGAGTCCTCAAAGGAGACGGCTGCCTTGTGAATGGTGGAGCGCCAGGTGTCACGGTCCGCGGCAAGCGAAGACCACTGGTGGTGGTCGATTTGGCAGGCACTAAGTGACTTCTTGAGACCGTCTTTGTATCTCTTCTTTGGTGCCCCTCTGTCTCGGTGTCCAGTGGCGAGCTCGCCGAACAGAGTGATCTTGGGTAGGCGATGATCCTCCATCCTGGAGACGTGCCCCGCCCAGCGAAGCTGTGTCCGCAGCAGCAAAGCCTCGATGCTCACAGTTTCCGCCTGTTCAAGGACCTCGACGTTGGTGACATAGTCACTCCAGTGAATGCCCAGGATGGTACGCAGGCAGCGCTGGTGAAAGCGTTCGAGGAGTCGTAGTTGGCTGCGGTAGAGGGCCCAGGACTCGGAACCGTACAGCAGGGTGGTGAGGACGACAGCTCTGTACACGCTGATCTTGGTGCCTTTTTTCAGCTGTTGATTGTGCCACACCCGCTTGAATAGTCGCCCGAAAGCACTGTTCGCTTTTGCCAGCCTGTTGTCCAGCTCCTTGTCCAGCTTGGCGTCTGACGTGATGATGCAGCCAAGGTAGGTAAACTGGTGTACAGACTTCAGTTCGGACTCGCCGATGGTGATGTGGGGAGGGCGATGCTCTTCCTTGGGTGCCGGCTGATGAAGGACCTCTGTCTTTTTCAGACTGACCTCAAGTCCAAAGAGCTGGGCGGAATCTGCGAAGCAGGACGTAATGCGCTGCAAGGCTCTCTCTGTGTGTGCAACGAGGGCAGCGTCATCAGCAAAGAGCAGCTCACGAATCAGTTGGTCTAGGGTTTTCGTGTGGGCCTGCAGTCGTCTGAGGTTGAACAGGCTGCCATCGAGACGATACCTGATGTACACTGCGTCGTCATCGTCGAGGTCCACTGTGGCCTGCTTCAACATCATGCTGAAGAAGATGGTGAAGAGGGTCGGTGCCAGCACGCAGCCTTGCTTCACGCCGTTGCGAATGGGGAATGGTTCTGAGAGGTCACTGTTTAGTCTGACCTGGCCTTGCTGGTCCTCGTGGAGCTGGACGATCATGTTGAGGAACTTTGGGGGACAGCCTAGTCGCTCCAGGATCTGCCACATACCTTGCCTGCTCTACATGGTGTATAAAAGGGCGCCATCTTGTTTGTGCGACCTACCACGTGTTTTTCGCTCCCAGTATTATAGTGGTGTTTAGTTGGATGTACTGTGTTTCGTGTGCTGAAAGTCTCCTGAGTATCGTATAAGAGTGCGCTGATGAGGATTATGCTCGTGTTTTGTCGGATCTGGTTGCTGTTTGAGTTGTATCGTATTGAATTGTGTCTGTCATTTGAATTTGTTTACGTCGCCATTTTGCTTCTTCCGCAGCGTGGGTTCGCCGGGCCTTTCCGCCGCACTGTTTTCATGTGCTGCGTGCTAGTGTGTGAAGTGTTTACTGTGTGAGTCTGTTTGCCACCCGTGGTTGCATCTGCTGCTTGGTTGTTGTAAACTCGTTCGTGTTCCTACCGTTCTATAGGTTTACGTGTGCTCTCCCGTCGACATCTCGCCCTCCCCACTTTCGGCGCCATTGCCCGATCTCGCCGCTGACCTACCGGAAATCAGGTCACTCCCCTACCACACCGCTCACACACACACCGGCACACACACCGGCACACACACCGGCACACACACACACACACACACACACACGCACGCACACACACACACACACACACACACACACACACACACACACACTTACTCACACACACACACACACACCCTACTGAACCCTCTTCTCGTCTTCCTCTTTCTTGTCCTCACAAACAATCATGCTCATTAAATACACACGCCAACAACTGCTATCTCTACGTCGCCACGCCACCTACTGCGCGGCCGGTGCCACTGACAGTGTTGCAGATGCCTTACGCGGCATCCGATCGCGAAAGAGAGACCACAGGGGCGGAATTAGCAAAAGGCGGGACTCACCACCACAAACACAACCACACACTTCTTCCCCTTTTCCTATGCCCTTCCACCCCATTCCGCCTCCCCCCAACTCCTCGATTTCTCCACCTCCCTTTCTTCTTCTCCCATTTCTTTTCCTCTCTTGCTAATCTACCGCTCCCTGTTCTCCTCGGCCGCCCCCTCCCCCTTCCTCCTCTAACCCCCTCCTCCTTCGCCTGCTTTTTCTTCCTCGTCCCCTCTCCCCCCTTTCTCCTCCCCTTCGCCCTCCCCCTCCCTCTACCTCAGCTTTTCCTACTCCCCTCCTCCTCCTCACCCTCCCCCCCCCCTCACCCTCCTCTCGCATCCTCTTTCTTGCCCGGTTCTCCTTCCCCGTCTTTTCCTCCTCCCCCCTCCCCCTCCTTCCCCCCTCCATCCTCTTTCCCCCCACTCCACCCTCCTCTTCCTTTGTCCTCTTCTTCGTCCGTTTCTTCTTCCTCTTCCTCTTCTGGCTCATCCTACCTAAAAATGTGTCTGTTCAATGCACAGTCTGTCTGCAAAGATGGCAAAGCCGACGTGATTTCAGATTTCATTCTAGACAATGACCTAGATGTTGTCGTGATCACCGAAACGTGGCTCCGCTCAGCTGGCGATGAACTCGTCATCGCCAGCGTCATTCCGAGTGACTACCGCCTGGCCTCCTTCCCGCTTGCTTCCAGAGGGGGTGGCATTGCCATCATCTACAGGGACTGTCTTTCTGCTCACCTCTCCTCTCAGTCTTTCCCTTTTGCTCATCCCTCCTTTGAATCTGTCGAGGCCGTAGCAACACTCCCTGGCCAGTCCCTCATCTTCTCATGTATCTATCGCTCCCCTCCAAGCTCTCAAAACAAACTCACAAACTCCATGTTCCTCACCGAGTTCGATCTCCTCCTCGACCACTACAGCACACGACTTGGAAAACACATCCTTCTTGGCGACTTTAACTTCCACTTCGACAAACCCGACCACCCTGACACAAAACGCCTTTGCACGTCACTTTCAAACCACAATCTTACACAACACATCACTAAATCCACCCACCGACTCGGCCACACCCTCGACTGGATCATCACCCGCACCTCCAATCGACTCTTCCTCGACTCTGACACCTCTTCTGTGCTTTCCTCCGACCACCTCGCTATTCTCGTCGCATTCAACCTACCTCCCCGAAAAAAAAACCAAGCTCTTTGTCACTCGTCGCAAACTAAAATCGGTCAACCGAGAGAACTTCTTCGACGAAGCTGTCGACCTTCTCTTGGACCCCGCCCCCTCTCCCGATCTTGCATCCCATTTCGACTCCTCCCTTCGAAAACTTCTAGACACCCATGCCCCTGTCACCACCTGCTCCATACCCAACCGACTCCCAACCCCCCCCCCCCCCCCCCCCCCTGGCTCACTGACGACATAGTTGAGGCCAAGCGCGAGCGTCGACAAGCGGAACGCCGCTGGCGCTCATCTGACCTCACCGTTCACAGACAGATCTTCCAAACCACCAGATCCAAAGTCTGCAGAATGATCTCCGACTCCAAACGTAAACACCTTCAAAACAAAATCATGGAATCCACTTCTTTCAAAACCCTCTACGCTACCTTGAACACACTCCTAGGCACTTCTAAAGACTCTCCTCTTCCCATCACACACAGCAAAGAAGAACTTCCGTCCGTTTTTTCCTTCTATTTCTCCGACAAAATCCAAACTCTGCGCAACACACTCGACACTCTGCCTTCTCCGCCTTGCCTTCCTGACCCCCCCCCCCCCCCCCCCACTATTCCGGCACTCCCCTCTCGTCCTTCCGCCCCGTCTCTCAGGATGAAGTCCTCAAGACCACAAAGTCCATGCCTTTCAACACCTGCGAACTAGACCCCCTCCAAGCTTCTCTCTACTGGGGCGGCCTCTCAAAACTTTTGCCCTTCATTACCGACATCATCAACACATCTCTAGAGAATGGCTCCGTCCCCGATATCTTCAAGTCTGCCATCGTCCGTCCTCTCCTCAAAAAACACAACCTCGACCCAAACGAACTCAAGAACTACCGCCTAGTCTCCAATCTCTCTTTCCTGTCCAACCGCCGTGAGATGGCCTTAGTCGCCTGCTCGGCGTTAAACCCAAATAACTAACTCTTTCCTGTCCA
>BTPG01000002.1:308584694-308782194 GCA_036245525.1 Semisulcospira habei
GCGATGATCCTCCATCCTGGAGACGTGCCCCGCCCAGCGAAGCTGTGTCCGCAGCAGCAAAGCCTCGATGCTCACAGTTTCCGCCTGTTCAAGGACCTCGACGTTGGTGACATAGTCACTCCAGTGAATGCCCAGGATGGTACGCAGGCAGCGCTGGTGAAAGCGTTCGAGGAGTCGTAGTTGGCTGCGGTAGAGGGCCCAGGACTCGGAACCGTACAGCAGGGTGGTGAGGACGACAGCTCTGTACACGCTGATCTTGGTGCCTTTTTTCAGCTGTTGATTGTGCCACACCCGCTTGAATAGTCGCCCGAAAGCACTGTTCGCTTTTGCCAGCCTGTTGTCCAGCTCCTTGTCCAGCTTGGCGTCTGACGTGATGATGCAGCCAAGGTAGGTAAACTGGTGTACAGACTTCAGTTCGGACTCGCCGATGGTGATGTGGGGAGGGCGATGCTCTTCCTTGGGTGCCGGCTGATGAAGGACCTCTGTCTTTTTCAGACTGACCTCAAGTCCAAAGAGCTGGGCGGAATCTGCGAAGCAGGACGTAATGCGCTGCAAGGCTCTCTCTGTGTGTGCAACGAGGGCAGCGTCATCAGCAAAGAGCAGCTCACGAATCAGTTGGTCTAGGGTTTTCGTGTGGGCCTGCAGTCGTCTGAGGTTGAACAGGCTGCCATCGAGACGATACCTGATGTACACTGCGTCGTCATCGTCGAGGTCCACTGTGGCCTGCTTCAACATCATGCTGAAGAAGATGGTGAAGAGGGTCGGTGCCAGCACGCAGCCTTGCTTCACGCCGTTGCGAATGGGGAATGGTTCTGAGAGGTCACTGTTTAGTCTGACCTGGCCTTGCTGGTCCTCGTGGAGCTGGACGATCATGTTGAGGAACTTTGGGGGACAGCCTAGTCGCTCCAGGATCTGCCACATACCTTGCCTGCTCTACATGGTGTATAAAAGGGCGCCATCTTGTTTGTGCGACCTACCACGTGTTTTTCGCTCCCAGTATTATAGTGGTGTTTAGTTGGATGTACTGTGTTTCGTGTGCTGAAAGTCTCCTGAGTATCGTATAAGAGTGCGCTGATGAGGATTATGCTCGTGTTTTGTCGGATCTGGTTGCTGTTTGAGTTGTATCGTATTGAATTGTGTCTGTCATTTGAATTTGTTTACGTCGCCATTTTGCTTCTTCCGCAGCGTGGGTTCGCCGGGCCTTTCCGCCGCACTGTTTTCATGTGCTGCGTGCTAGTGTGTGAAGTGTTTACTGTGTGAGTCTGTTTGCCACCCGTGGTTGCATCTGCTGCTTGGTTGTTGTAAACTCGTTCGTGTTCCTACCGTTCTATAGGTTTACGTGTGCTCTCCCGTCGACATCTCGCCCTCCCCACTTTCGGCGCCATTGCCCGATCTCGCCGCTGACCTACCGGAAATCAGGTCACTCCCCTACCACACCGCTCACACACACACCGGCACACACACCGGCACACACACACACACACACACACGCACACACACACACACACACACACACACACACACACACACACACACTTACTCACACACACACACACACACCCTACTGAACCCTCTTCTCGTCTTCCTCTTTCTTGTCCTCACAAACAATCATGCTCATTAAATACACACGCCAACAACTGCTATCTCTACGTCGCCACGCCACCTACTGCGCGGCCGGTGCCACTGACAGTGTTGCAGATGCCTTACGCGGCATCCGATCGCGAAAGAGAGACCACAGGGGCGGAATTAGCAAAAGGCGGGACTCACCACCACAAACACAACCACACACTTCTTCCCCTTTTCCTATGCCCTTCCACCCCATTCCGCCTCCCCCCACCTCCTCGATTTCTCCACCTCCCTTTCTTCTTCTCCCATTTCTTTTCCTCTCTTGCTAATCTACCGCTCCCTGTTCTCCTCGGCCGCCCCCTCCCCCTTCCTCCTCTAACCCCCTCCTCCTTCGCCTGCTTTTTCTTCCTCGTCCCCTCTCCCCCCTTTCTCCTCCCCTTCGCCCTCCCCCTCCCTCTACCTCAGCTTTTCCTACTCCCCTCCTCCTCCTCACCCTCCCCCCCCCCTCACCCTCCTCTCGCATCCTCTTTCTTGCCCGGTTCTCCTTCCCCGTCTTTTCCTCCTCCCCCCTCCCCCTCCTTCCCCCCTCCATCCTCTTTCCCCCCACTCCACCCTCCTCTTCCTTTGTCCTCTTCTTCGTCCGTTTCTTCTTCCTCTTCCTCTTCTGGCTCATCCTACCTAAAAATGTGTCTGTTCAATGCACAGTCTGTCTGCAAAGATGGCAAAGCCGACGTGATTTCAGATTTCATTCTAGACAATGACCTAGATGTTGTCGTGATCACCGAAACGTGGCTCCGCTCAGCTGGCGATGAACTCGTCATCGCCAGCGTCATTCCGAGTGACTACCGCCTGGCCTCCTTCCCGCTTGCTTCCAGAGGGGGTGGCATTGCCATCATCTACAGGGACTGTCTTTCTGCTCACCTCTCCTCTCAGTCTTTCCCTTTTGCTCATCCCTCCTTTGAATCTGTCGAGGCCGTAGCAACACTCCCTGGCCAGTCCCTCATCTTCTCATGTATCTATCGCTCCCCTCCAAGCTCTCAAAACAAACTCACAAACTCCATGTTCCTCACCGAGTTCGATCTCCTCCTCGACCACTACAGCACACGACTTGGAAAACACATCCTTCTTGGCGACTTTAACTTCCACTTCGACAAACCCGACCACCCTGACACAAAACGCCTTTGCACGTCACTTTCAAACCACAATCTTACACAACACATCACTAAACCCACCCACCGACTCGGCCACACCCTCGACTGGATCATCACCCGCACCTCCAATCGACTCTTCCTCGACTCTGACACCTCTTCTGTGCTTTCCTCCGACCACCTCGCTATTCTCGTCGCATTCAACCTACCTCCCCGAAAAAAAAACCAAGCTCTTTGTCACTCGTCGCAAACTAAAATCGGTCAACCGAGAGAACTTCTTCGACGAAGCTGTCGACCTTCTCTTGGACCCCGCCCCCTCTCCCGATCTTGCATCCCATTTCGATTCCTCCCTTCGAAAACTTCTAGACACCCATGCCCCTGTCACCACCTGCTCAATACCCAACCGACTCCCAACCCCCCCCCCCCCCCCCCCCCCTGGCTCACTGACGACATAGTTGAGGCCAAGCGCGAGCGTCGACAAGCGGAACGCCGCTGGCGCTCATCTGACCTCACCGTTCACAGACAGATCTTCCAAACCACCAGATCCAAAGTCTGCAGAATGATCTCCGACTCCAAACGTAAACACCTTCAAAACAAAATCATGGAATCCACTTCTTTCAAAACCCTCTACGCTACCTTGAACACACTCCTAGGCACTTCTAAAGACTCTCCTCTTCCCATCACACACAGCAAAGAAGAACTTCCGTCCGTTTTTTCCTTCTATTTCTCCGACAAAATCCAAACTCTGCGCAACACACTCGACACTCTGCCTTCTCCGCCTTGCCTTCCTGACCCCCCCCCCCCCCCCCCACTATTCCGGCACTCCCCTCTCGTCCTTCCGCCCCGTCTCTCAGGATGAAGTCCTCAAGACCACAAAGTCCATGCCTTTCAACACCTGCGAACTAGACCCCCTCCAAGCTTCTCTCTACTGGGGCGGCCTCTCAAAACTTTTGCCCTTCATTACCGACATCATCAACACATCTCTAGAGAATGGCTCCGTCCCCGATATCTTCAAGTCTGCCATCGTCCGTCCTCTCCTCAAAAAACACAACCTCGACCCAAACGAACTCAAGAACTACCGCCTAGTCTCCAATCTCTCTTTCCTGTCCAACCGCCGTGAGATGGCCTTAGTCGCCTGCTCGGCGTTAAACCCAAATAACTAACTCTTTCCTGTCCAAGCTTCTTGAGAAGGTTGTCCTCAACCAACTCAACCTCCACCTCGCCGACAACAACCTCCTCAGTCCCTTCCAGTCTGCCTATCGCAAACATCACAGCACTGAAACAGCCCTCCTACATATCATAAACGACCTGCTTCTCTCCACTGACTCGGGCAACATCCCCTTTCTTACGCTACTCGATCTCTCTGCCGCCTTCGACACTATAGATCACTCTATCCTCCTTCACCGCTTTCACCACTCCTTTGGCATCACTGACTCTGCTCACTCCTGGTTCTCTCCTACCTCTCCGACAGACAGCAGCCCATCACCATCGACGGCGTCTCCTCCAACCCAGTCAGGCTCTCCTGCGGCGTTCCACAGGGGTCCGTCCTGGGCCCGGTCCTTTTCACACTCTACACCTCTCCCCTGTCCAACATCATCCAGTCTCATCACATACACCACCACCTCTATGCTGACGACTCACAACTACTAGACAAAGACAAACTCGACAACACTCAGACACTACTGACTCGCACGGCTGACTGCTATCAAAGATCCTATATAGTAAGATACTCCAGCTGGCTTGTTTTCGCGAGGCCAGCACCAGAGTTACTTCCCCTGTTACTGCCATGTAAAACATGGCGACACGCCGGAGAGGTGGAGGCGATGCATGCGGTGCAATTGACGTGTAGCCGGTGCCTGACTGACGGGTCAGCGCTAGCCAATCAGAATGCGCAAATGAGACACACCCGCGTGATGCGAGAAGTCAGCTTTGTTGGTCCGACATTGAGGCTGGTGAAGAAGGTAAATGAGAGAGAAAAGAAAATGGTGAAAAAGTGTGCCTGGGGGCCTTTGCAACAGCGATTTCAGATATCCTGAGCGTATAGCAGGTGGTGTAAGCTTCATACCATTCCCAAAGCACTGTCGTAGCCATGAAAAGTGCATGCGATCTATCAAATTGTGTGGTAGACCGCCGCATGATCGACTGAGCAGCTGAACCTCAAGTACAGTGGATGCCGGAAGCCGACATATCTTCGCTTGCACAAAGGTCAGTTCATATTCATTTCTCCAGAATTTGTTCATTATAAAAATGAAACGGGTAATGTCAGTTTGCGCATGCGAGACTAGGCCCATGTAAATATCTGTAGTGACGTGAAGGCCGAAGGTGGTACTATCATTCGTATGGCAAGTCCGGCGTTTCCGTCAGTCGCTGACTGACTCGAACGGTGAAAGCACAGTGTACGAGTGCGAGGAATAGTTCTGTTGAATGCTTCTTAACACACATCATTTGAAATACAAGTAATGTGTGAAATAAGTCTAAGTGCAAGGGTATGCCAGAATCATGGCGAATCTAGGCGCCAAGCCGCCGTCTGGCACCCTACCGAGTCCGCATTGGTCTATATCCTCATCTGTAAGTGTTATTATGTAGCTGGATATATAATTATATATATATGGCAGTGTACAAAGTTGAAGCTTTTAGCCGCGGTATGATATGGGTTAATTAATTTCACAGAATTTGGTTGATGGCGAGCCGTCTGAAGCGTTTCCAGACCCGCTGCCAGCAGTGGGACAAGTTACACACACCAGCGACCACTCCACCTCCCAAAAAGCGACTGTCGACTGAGCCGCATCAGAAACGGTCATGCAAAACACTGGTTGCTCCAAGGTATGCACCGATTTGCATTTCACAATCTGTTTATGTCTAAGCTTACTCAGTTCCTTCACACACTCTGTCATACACACTAGTACACTTTCTCATACACAAAAATATACATTGTACACATGCACACACGACAAGAACACAAACAGTAGTTTCTATGATGCAAACAATCTGTTTATTTTAGGCAAAACTGAGATGTGGGTGCACACAAGTATGTAAGATGCCACGAAACAAGCTGCTATGGTGGCAACACCCTTTGAGTTTACAGCAACAAACACAATGTGATTTACTACATATCATAATTAACTTCATGTTTGTTGATGTAAACTTTGACAAAGGGTGTACATACAAAATGAAAATTATGTATTAAAAAATTAATTTTCAAAAATCATTTAACTAATACATTGTTAATAATATTATCACTGTACAAGTGCAGCTACAGATGCCGAGTGTGACCAGGAAGAATACAGTGTCAATCATGTCTCTGTGCAACAAGTTTGTCCTCCCCCTTTCAGCTTTGCCTTTCTCCTTTTGAATGCTGTTCAATTCAGGGACTGTTTGTAACAAAGGTGTTGCTGTTGTTGTCAACAGTACAAGTGCAGCTACAGATGCAGAGTCTCTAACTGGCACACATAAAGCAGTGATGACATTGAAAGTTCCTCAGCACCACAAGTAATCTGGTCTGCTCAATCTGATTTAATAAATAAATAAATGTTCAGGTTTTTGTTTGTGTATGCAGTTCTCCAGCTTGCAGTTTGAGGCAGTGATGCGTTTTTCCGCTCTGTCTGCCATAAAGAGCAGATTGCCTGTTCTTGGTTTGCGTTTTCGAGTACCCTAGCATCATCTAGTGTCAGATTGAGGTGTGACCATGTGTGTTGTTGCTGGATCACAGTTGGTGCAATGGCAATGATTGGCATCTTGGAAAAATCAACATCTCCACAATCAAGTGATGTAGTCAAAGGCAACAGCTCCTGTTCCTAAGTGGTACCTGTAACATAGAATAAAATAAAATTGAACCTTCTGTATTTATATCACAGTTGACGACTGCTTTCTAACTGTGTCATTACACTGCCGTACTTATTTCATTTGTTTCAGATTTGATCCTTCTAGTTCTAGCCCTTGTTGCAGAGAATAAACATCTCAGGGAGCAGCTTGAGGCAACACACGCTCATGTGCAGAAACTTGAACAGCTGTGTGCCAGCCAAGCCATAGATGCCAGCAGGATTTTGAACAGAATTTAGATAATCATTTCAACCCACTACCCCCGCACCCCCTTTGGCCCATGTTTACATAGTATTAAACTATGAGACATAAATATAACTAAAAGTGGATATGCAGTTGTCTGAGCAGTTATCTCAATAAAGGACCTCGACGTTGGTGACATAGTCACTCCAGGTCCTTGAACAGGCTGAAACTGTGAGCATCGAGGCTTTGCTGCTGCGGACACAGCTCCGCTGGGCGGGGCATGTCTCCAGGATGGAGGATCATCGCCTACCGAAGATCACCCTGTTCGGCGAGCTTGCTACTGGACACCGTGACAGAGGGGCACCAAAGAAGAGATACAAAGACTGTCTCAAGAAGTCACTTAGTGCCTGCCAAATCGACCACCGCCAGTGGTCTTCGCTTGCTGCGGACCGTGACACCTGGCGCTCCACCATTTACAAGGCAGCTGTCTCCTTTGAGGACTCTCACAGAGCTAGCCTTAAGGACAAGCGGCTCAGGAGAAAAAACAGAGATGCCGCAGCTCAGAACCCTGGCCATACCTTCCCCTGCAGCCACTGCGGTCGAACCTGCCTGTCTCGGATTGGCCTCCGCAGCCACGAACAAGCCTGCAGACGTCGTGGGCAACTCCTATAAAATCTTCGTTCGCGAAGTCAAGCCAAGAGGTATCTCAATAAAAATTAAACTGTGGGGCGTTTGAAACCATTAGTTCTTATTCATTTAAAGATTAAGAATAGAGTACTGCCTCTTTAGTTAACTGATTATCATCCATGCTGATAAATGACTCATGAGCTCCTACAACTGCAAGGACTGACATAATGTGCTCTTTTGGGACAGTTCTAGGATGACATGTTTTCCATACTTTTAAATGTGGTGTTATAAATAAAGCTTCCATACGTCATCAGCAGTCATTTGTGCACATGCAGAGAGAGAGAGAGAGAGAGAGAGAGAGAGAGAGAGAGAGAGAGAGAGAGAGCGAGAGTGTGTGTGTGTAAATTAATTCTGTGCATAAAGATTTACTTTCCACACTCACTGTTCACCGTGCTAATGCACAGGGACAACGCACACACACACACACACACACACACACACACACACACACACACACACACACACACGAACTGTACACAAGTATGCATACATGTATATTGCTTACATACACATTTGTGTGAACATACAATTCTAATAACAGTATCTTCAAATTACACAGTTAGAACCAGAATATGCACACTGAAGTAAAACTTACCTGTTGTCATCAAAGATTGCAATGATGGGCTTCCTTTTCTTGTTGACGTTTCCGGACATTGAAATAATCATGATGGAAACTGGCTCAGGTGGAATTTTTTCATGGGGTCTGTCCCATTGCTGTGGTGATGGCAAGCACATGAGCACACTGTCCAGCGAGTCTGAAAAAAAAACACCAAAAAAACAGCTAAAACTTAAAGCACAACACACAAGCTTAGGATGAAGTTTGTAAGCAAACCATGCCATATGCAACAGTTTGCTTTTAGTACCTTCGCAGGCTTTATCAACATCCTTGCACAGAACACAAATTTAGTCTCCCCTTCGTCAGCGGAACACATGGCATCTCTGACAGTATACTGAATAAGCTGTCGCCGGCTAAAACTATGACAAGCACAGTCTATACGTTTAATGCATGATGTAGAATTGATACATACCCTGCTTTGCATGTGCAGAAAGCATCGGTAACAGTCTTCTTCGTTGGATGAATGGACAGGTGCACCGAGTGCACGCTTTCCGTCACTTGGCCGCTCAGTTGACTTCGGAATGTGATTGTTTCGTGCACGTCAAAGCCAGATGAAGCACAAAAAATTCGTACGCTGTGAATGTACTGCTCCCAGCTAAACAAATCTGCACGTTGTCTCTGCCTAAGGGTGATAGGGTATGGCAAGTATTGCTCCGAAATATCGTCAGGAATGTCTGACAAGCGCGCACGTACGCACATGGATGAAGCCGTTTTCGCTTTCTGCTGTGGCGTGTTTGTCGGAGCTTCGGGTCAAGGTCGAACTCTGGGTCAGTGGGCGGAGTTATCTCTGAGCGGGCTACACGTCAATTGGATGCTCAAATGCTCGACGGAAAGAAAGTTGCAACGGAAAATCTTTCTTCAGATTTCCTAAGGATGAAAAGAGGTAAGTGATCGCCAATTTTTCAAATATTCGAATCATTTATAGCTTACAATTCAGATAAGGCATACACCATCTCTCTATTACGTTGTTTACACTGTTAGCTAAGTTTCTCTGCCAATGTCTTCATCGCAAAACGCTCTCGTTAATACAGCCAGTAACTTATCAATGCATGATTCTGAATTATAGGGGATCAAAGGCAAGTTAGCAAAATTGAACACCCGCAAATGAAGATGAGAGACAATCATGCACATGGCTATACATGCGATTGTGACAGCACATTTATATTCAGTGTCAGATTGGGTCTAGTGTATATGTATTTGTGTTACTGTGAGTGGGTGATCACTGATGTTTGCTTAAAACTAAGTGACAGTGTCTTTTTTACATGCAGACATTTTCTGTTGTGGCATAAAAACTGAATTCACATAACTCTTTTGTATGGTGTACAGGTGCAAAGAATGGGTTCAAATAACAAGGAGGGAGGACTTGCTTGGGAAGACAGCAGCGGAGCTGTACGCTTCAGGTGTACAACTCTGCAGTGACCACTTCGAAAAGAGCCAGTTCTTATATCTAGACAAAACCAACAAGCTGGCCTGGAATGCAGTACCATCTGTATTCAAGAATCTTCCGAATCCACCCCCTCGAGTATCCACTCTTTGAAAACCGCCCAAACAGAGAGTACAAGATGATGTACTGCGCTGTCCGCCTGAGATGAAGAGAAAGTCTTCAGGAACAGGTTTAAAAAAAAAATAGGGCAAATCCCAATGTATGTCCATTGTGTTCATGTCATATGTAGGCTTTTGTTTCTTCATTAGTGGGCTACTCATTACATAATTTAATAATGGCTTACAAAACGCGACTGTCAGTAAGCATTAGTCAACCAGCATGCGCACAAGTGGTTTACTATGCATACTGGATGTAACATTGTAAGCTATCATTTATTTCATCTATCAAGTAATTGTATAAAGAGCCTGTAAATTATGTATTTGTTTTACAGCCTTAAGATGCAATTCTTTACCATGTCTGGCATTATGTTTCAGGACTGCAGGCTTCTTTGTCATCGGACACTGACTTTGCACAGCACATGGATGTGGAACTAGACGCCATACCACCACCAGGTATAATATACATATTAAATATTAGCTCTTCAGAAGTAAACCCCACCCCCACCTCCCTTTAGAAACTGAACAACTAGCAGAAGGCTGGGCGTGGTTGTATATTATAATGTACCAATTCAGAGGGCACTGGCATGATCATAGGAAAACAGTACAGGGCTGACGTGCGGAAAGGCTGAGCGCAACAGCTAGTGTCATTCTAAGCACACTGGAGATTTTGACTTGCACTGGTCAAACATTTCAAACTTGGCGAATTGTAGAGAGTTACTGTACAACCGATTAGCCACAGCACTTGCCTCCATAGTCTACAGTCAACTGAATTAAACTGTATTTTGTTGTGAACAGTATAATTAGTATTATTATTTTGTGTCTGTGCAGACAAGCAAGTGC
This sequence comes from Semisulcospira habei, assembly GCA_036245525.1. Lineage (NCBI taxonomy): Eukaryota > Metazoa > Mollusca > Gastropoda > Semisulcospiridae > Semisulcospira > Semisulcospira habei. Next base: position 308,595,096 of record BTPG01000002.1, read on the forward strand.
CCAGTACCTCAGGCATTTCGCCAAGAAAGAGAAAGCTGAAGAGGGACCTAAAAGCTTCCAGAAACAAAATCTACAGACTGCAGAAGAAAATCAAGCAACAATCTCCAAACAAAAAACTCCAAAAGCAGGACCTGGCAGAAAAGCGAGATGCGTTGATAAAAGATCTTTCCCTCTTCCTCGAACGTCCATGTCTGCAGTTCGTCACCACTCAGCTTCGCCAGGTCACCAAACCGAAGATGGGTCGCAGATGGAGTGAGCAAGATAACCGTTTAGGTTCGTCCATTTTTCATGCCAGTCCCAAAGCATATCGGCTACTGAGGAAACTGTTCTTGTTGCCTTCAGTTTCTTCGCTTCGGAGACTTATGCGAGCTGTCCATATATTTCCAGGCTTCAACAAGAATGTCCTGAACGCACTCCAGCAAAAGATTTCTTAAATGCCAACTAATTCAGAACTCTGTGCTTTGGTGTTCGACGAAATGTCATTAAAGGTGTTTGTGACATACAATGTCGAAAAAGATTATGTGGAAGGCCTAGAAGACTTCGGCTGTACGGGTCGGTCCATGTATAATGCATAGCATTTATATGGCGCATTTCTCATATTTATAATATAACTCAATGCGCAGAATGTAGCCGCGAACTGAACCCAACAAGCACGCTCACGTGAATCACACGCATTCACTCACACACTGTACGTAAACACAGAACATTCACGTGGTGCTAAGGGCAAGCTCAAGCGAGCTACTGACGGTATTTGGAAATCGTTTTGTATTTGAAATTTTATTAAGTTGGCTGAAACTGATACCCGAGTGGAGGGGGAGGAAGAGCCGGAGTACCCGGAGAAAGAACCCCCGACGGTCCGCCCGAATTAACGGTGACACTTACTAGAGGAGAAAAATCCGACGCCGGAACCCGGAATCGAACCTCGCACCTTTAGCATTGGTGGCAGGCGCCTTAACCACTGCGCCACGGACCGCCCCATGTAGCCAACCATGCTACAGTGTTCATGGTGCGTGGACTGGTTATGAATTGGAAACAGGCTGTTGGTTATATCCTTTCCAGCGGACCTGTTGACGCTAAGGTTCTGCATGGTCTGCTGATTGAATGTCTTGATAGACTACAGGGGTGTGGTCTGCAAGTAAAAGTATTGATTGCTGACCAAGGTTCCAATAACCGAAAAATGTTAACAAAATTCTGCAGGGTGACAAAGCAGGCTCCTTTTTTCTTCCACAAAGAGAACAAAGTACATGTACTTTATGATTCTCCCCAACTTTTGAAAAACACAAGGAACAATTTTTAAAAAGTGGGCTCCTTGTTGATGGACAAGAAGTGAAGTGGGTGCATATTGAACAATTCTACAACTTTGACCAGCAAAATGTTGTTCGCATGGCCCCAAAACTGACCAGCAAGCACCTTGAACTGCCACCTTTTGCTGCACTTCGCGTGCGGTATGCTGCGCAGGTCCTCTCGCACACAGTTGCAGCAGGTATTTCTACACTTGTACAGCTGCATGTACTTGACGCAGACGCCGCTCACACAGCCCTGTTCATCGAAACATTCGATCAACTGTTCAATACCTTCAACAGTGGCAACCTCAGGTCTACACAGAAAATGGCCCATGTCATGACTCCAACATCCGGACATGAGGAGTTCCTGTTGAAGACTCTAAGTTGGCTGGAATCTGTTCAGTCCCTCTCCTCAGTATCGCAACTCCCAAGCCTGACAGGGTGGAAGATGGCCATTAGAAAACTTCTGGCATTGTGGAAAGAACTTCATACTGACCATGGCGTGAAATTTCTTTTAACTGACCGTCTGAACCAGGACTGTGTTGTAAATCTGTTTTCAGTTGTTCGGTCAAAAGGAGGGCATGGTGACAACCCCAGTCCACAACAGTTTCGCAACAATTTTCGCCAGGTCATGGTGGACTCTTTCTTCGTGCAGAGTGATGCAAGCAACTGCATTGAGGACTGTGACAAGTGGCTGCTCACCCTGACAGCGCTGACATCAGTACCGCAGTCAGTAGTGGAAGATGAACCAGAAGATGGTGTCGTCCCTGATTGGCCACAGGACCATATGGAAAATGATGGTGACACATATCAGTTGATGCAGCTGATTTTGCCAGTGCCAGAGACTCGAGACCCACGGCTCGTCCAAGTGCAAGAAAACGTACTTTTGTATATTGCTGGCTACATGGCAAAGAAGATGCAGGCAAAACCATTATGTCAGGAATGTAACAATCTCCTCACAGGTGCCTCTACTGGTTCTCGGGCTGAAACGTTTATCATGAACAAACAGTATCATGACATTACAGGGGGGGGGGGGGGGGCTTACAGTTCCCAGCACCAGACTGCAACACCTGGTGCAGGCGTTCGAGGAGGAAGCCTATGTTGCCAACATCGGAAAAATTCTGCACTTGGACAAAGTAAAGATGCGCTTGGTAGCACTGTTGAAAAAACATGACACTTTTTTTTTGCCACATGGGAAAGTGTGCCATCCAGCATTGTCTGCTGCAGTTGTTCATCAATGTGCGGCTGCATTTCACTCTGAAAGAGAGCAACAGGTCATTCGTGCAGAAGTCACAGAAAAGAAACAGAAAAATGTTGAAAGTGCGTCACCTTTAAAATCAGAAAACAGTCCACTAAGTCCAGACACCATAAAAATGACTACTCTTCTTTCTCTGAACACTTTTTTTTATTTGTTGAAGCAATTTACTGATTGAGTAATTACTTTACTTTTTTAGTGCTACCAAGCGCATGTTCAGGATCTTTCGGACAGCTGCACTGTGTTGTACTTGTAGCCATGTGCAAGACTCTTCTTTCATATGACATTTGATTATGTTCTGTTATTATTTTTTTCCTTTTTGCCTGTTATGAAGATAGTTTATCTGCCACTAGATCATTTCAGAGGAATACAATAGAGAATACTTTTTGCTCTTATGCCAGACTTTACCTGTGTTGTCTCATTTCTTACAATCTCATGATGTATATGTTAGCACGTATTTGTGATTTGTGTGGGAGTTCGTGTGAGTGTGTTTTTTAAATGTTATTTGTGTTAAATGTTATTTGTAGAAATTGTTTACATAACCCATTTAGCCTCAAGCAGGCAGGCATTGGATTGATCTTGGGTCATGTCAGATTAGTTTGGCGCCTGAGGCTAATCTGGCACTGACATTGAATTATCATGGTAGATCCATCTCCTGCAACTGGTACACAGTCAAGTGGTGACTCTTCCAAAAATTGTTGAATGTGGGCTTGGGATTAATTGGGCAAAAATAATTAAGCATAAATTAAACAAAACAAACACACTACAAGATCATAGAAGGCATGAATCACTAGCACATGAATAAATAATACAGAAAAACTAAAATAAAGAGAAATGATAACATTCAAATACACTATAACTAAGCATTATTAAAACAACACAGCTTAAAATACATGTTAACACTTAGACATGTAAACAACTCTGTAGATTCACACCATTTAAAACAAAATATTGCACCCCCGCCACCACCACCCCCCCCCCCCTTCCACTCCACATCACAGATTTTATTATCAAACAGGCCTGCACCATGTAGCATGAAACATCTAGGGATACACTGCATTTGCTTGTGCTGATATTTTTTTCTAATGGTAATACCATCGTGTGTTTACGGGTGCGATCATGGTCAGAACAAGGGAAGCAACTCCTCGGCTGACCTCGTTTTTCTGCTATACGCTAAAGAGGAGCTGGTTTATCTTTCTATGTAGGATCTTTGCTGCTATGAAGACGTGAAATAATGGATGACAGCAAACAAGCTCAAACTGAACGACGACAAAACGGAAGCCATGCTGGTAGGCACTCGCCAGAAACTTTCCCAGCTCCCTCCCTCTCTCCACCTTCAACTCGACAGCACCCCCATCTCCCTCTCTGACTCGGTCAAGAACCTTGGCGTTATCCTCGATTCCTCTCTTTCCATGACCAGCTTCGTCTCCGCCACGGCCCATGCATGTTATTTCCACCTGATTTGACTTATTTGACTTATTCAGCTATACTAAGATCATTTATGTAAAGGTGTGTGTGTGTGCAGTTAATTGTATGAGTGATTGATAGATATGTGTTTAGCTCTATTGACATGTAGCTCTGTTGCCATGGTTCAGTGCCTTTAGCTTAGCCACTGACTCATGAACAACACGTCCCAATGAACCATGCATATCTTGTGAATTTTGTGGTGAACTCACTCACCAGAGGTTTCTTGCATGTGAACACTGGCTTGGCCTGTCAATTGCCAATTTGCATTTGCGTCTGTCAGTGTGTTGTAGGTATGTGCCTAAAGTTGTTTTAGGAAAATACTGCATAGGTTGTGTATTTATGATACTTGACGTGAAACAGATGCTGATGTTACTGTCTTTTTACTCTTTGCTCTTTTCTAATTTTGTCTTTCTTTCCTTCCTCTTATAGAGTACAGTATATGGGAGTTTGTCCTATTTATCCACCCGCAGTAGAATAGACTAGTGAGTTTGCGCCGAACCTGACCCCCATCTGGTTTACATTTATAAAGGATATATATATTACTAATCCTCTACTGATTGATTGAGTGATTAGTTCCCGGTTTAACGTACACGGCACCGAAGTGATAATGGACTGCCCTGACAAGCGGGTTATGGGGGACAGGGAAATCTATTGCCTATGGCGTACGACCTGAACACTGATCAACTGAGGCACACTCCAACTGTGCCACTTTGATTTACCAGGACCTTTCAACGGACATGCTATTGAACAAATCCGTCATTTCCCCCCCTGGATTGCGAGTCCAGCTACCGGGGCCGGGACGGGGATTCGAACCCACGACCTGGCGATTCCCTTCGCTCTCCTGCTCCGACGCTTAACCGCCTGAGCTATTTCGGACTCATCCTCTACTGCCTGGAGTAGGTCGCTTTAATATTCCTGTGCAAACCGCCAAGCAAGGTGATCTGCTACAGCTTGTGCATGCTTATTTTAAGCTTGCTCGTGCAACTGAGGCCTTGATGTATCAGACTATCGGCGGATGCTTTGTTACAGAAAGACTGGATCGGATACCTACATATACTCCTGACTGGAAGCGGCTAAATGTGGACTATTATGTTGCCAACTACAAGCTACACGTGTACTACAGGTGTACCGACTGCAGTGATGGGCTTGAGGTACAGAACAAACATTTTTAGAAGAAATTAGACTTAGAGTCGCACAGTTTTCTACCAAGCCACATTTCTAATACCAATGAATACCGGTACACAACTAGGGCAGTAAAATGTGGTTTCAGTTAATCTTTACAGTAAATATACAGAGGACTCTCGTTTGAGTGGTACATCTTATGCAGTTCTGCAGGATTGCTGTACAGTTTGGGAAAGGAGTGGAGGTTGGTGGCAGCTTTAATTGGCACCTCTGGGTGTTTGGATGCTTTATCACTGACCTTGCCATGAGGACCACTGTACGGTTCAGGAGATGGATCGACTACTAAGCTACGACGGGCCGTGTAGTGCTGGCATTTCTGAGTGGCTCTATATCTTGTACCGCCCATGAATCAGCTGTAACATTTGGCATTTGGTCAATTATTTTGTGTTCCCTTGTTGTGTGCCAGACTCATTTTGGAACTTTATATTGGTTTTATTGGGGGGGGGGGGGGGTAGCGTTATTTTGTTTATTTACTGTTTGTTGGTTATGGGGCTGTATTGTTGCCCGAGTTGTTAAAAGCATGGTTGTTGGGGCAGCATTTGGTCTGTACTACAGACCATAGCGTGTGTGTATGTGTGTTGTTGTTTTGTGTTGTGCGGGAGGGGGGGGGGGTATACATCATTTTTAGCTGCTTTCTTTATGACCAAGACTGTTTCTTCACATGATTCAGGACACACAGTGGAACTCAGGGTGTGCACAGTCTGCCTCCAGAAAGAAGTCACATATGCAGGCAGGGGAGCAGAGTATGTCAGTCTCTCCCTGCCAGTACACAGCCTCTCCAACAACAAACCTCTTGTAGTGCCTCCTTGTGACGACTCACGATAACCGAGCACCTTACGAACTCGGGCTGAACTACAGAGGACTCGGAGGTCTGACCCCCAGACATGCGGCATGCAAGCCCATCGATGTGTGGACAAGCCCTGATGTCCACAAACCAGATCCCCAGCTATGGGTAAATGGCCCCATTGCCTTGTGGGTGCCTTGGGAGAGGCAAAGGCTAGGGGAGTAAACCCTATACAAATCCCGGCAGGGATGCTCGATAGCCTTGGTTGGCAGATCTCCTTCGAGAAGGAAAAGAAAACTCCGGAGAAAAACCTGAGTAGATGGGACTCATAAGCCTTGGTCGGCAACCCATCTAGGAAAAGGACACTCCAAAACCAAACCACCCTGTGCTCCCAGGAAAGGTCTTTTGATCAGGAGTTAAGGGTGAGGTAACCCCTACAGAAATCCCAAATGCTGAAGACGGAGGTACTGGGCTTCACAGCGCACTCTAATAAACCACAGCACCACGCCATATGACACTTGGAGATGGATTCAACAGAAATGGTGCTCGCCCTGTGGAATCTCACCAGGCAGGTGCAGTATCGGGCTCTCAGCCTCTTCGGAGCCCACCCCAGCGACTGGAGAACCTTCCTGGCTGTCTCGAGGAGCCAGGGGACGGGGAAGTAGAGCCACTGGCCAGCGATAAACCAAGATCAGAGACAAAGAAAAAGCCAATGTGAACATCATGCACTGGACTGCAGAAGGGGTTACCAACAAGAAATCAGAACGAGAGCACTTTCTGCATGAAAACAGCATAAACATCTGCTGTATACAAGAGACACAGCTGCAAGAAGGGAAACCCTTTAAGGTCAGAGGATACCAGGTCTTCCAAAGTGATCGCCAAGGGAGGAAGAAAGGGGGAGTTATGACCCTAGTTAGAAACAACCTGAATGCCAGCGAAACCAGGAGATTCATGGAAGAGGCGGAATACATCCAGGTCAAGGTAACCACCAGTGACAGCACCCTTGACCTGGTCAACTACTACTGCCCTAGTGATAAGCTGCTGTCCCTTGACACTATCCAGGTCCCGGACAGTGGATTACTCATCACTGGTGACTTCAACAGCCAGTCCCAGAGTTGGGATATGACACACTTGACAAGAGAGGTGAAGACATCGAGGAGTGGCAAGATGAAAACCACCTGATACTTGCCAATGACCCTGAGGACCAACCTACCTTCTACTCTCGCCGCTGGCACACCACCACTACACCGGACCTGGCGCTTTGCACTGAAGATGTTTATGAGCGCCTCAGCAGAACAGTAGACTGAAGACTCAATCATTTTATTGTTTAGGCCATTGGCCCATCACTTGAAAACTCTGGTAAAACGTACAACAACAACAACAACAACATTAATTACAAAATGCAAATAAGTTGTGCACACACTCCATGCGTTTTCCATGCCGCCTCATGTAAAACGAAGCAAGTTTATTCTTGCCAAGAATGGACCAACTGCTTTTTTTCAAAATAGGGTAGTGTTGGCAAGCCCGTGAGCGACACAAATATCAGCGGACCTCACGGCGGCGTTTTAAACTGTAATAAATGAATCGGGCAACATTCTGCACCGACACTCTGTCATTAAGCAGACGACTAAGGGAACCGTAATTGGCATAAAAGGTGTATTTAGTAGGAATAAACTTTTGTCTAATGTCTTCAAGTGATCTGCAATGAAACAAAAAATGCATTTCATCCTCAAATCGGCAGTTGCATAATGGACAAGTAAAGGCCAAATTGATATCATTAGTATATCTGAAAATGTGCGTATTAATTTCTGCAGCCCCAATTCTAAACCGTATAAGAAGGTCCCTTAAATATTTATTGTGAATATCAAAGAAGTAGGTTTCTAAATTTAAAGATGCTTTAAAATGCTTATACACATTGAACCGTGGACTGTCTGCCAGTGACTATGCCAGACCTGCCCAAACGAATCAATCAATCTTTGTTTGTATTCTAGCAGAAACCTGTCAACATTGCCAACACCTTGCTTCTCTCATACAAAACCAAAACCATACGGGTACAGTTCATCATGAACAAGAGTGACCCAACAGTCTTTTCCACTATTTTGTAAAGCTGGCAACATTTTGTACGCTTTAGAAGGAAGTCTGGGAGGCTCCATTTTTAACAGACGAAACTAATACCTTAGACAGCTAACCCTGGCATAGATGTATAGTGGATATCGGCCGGTTTCGCCATAAACAAGGTCATTTGGTGTACTTGGACTTACATTAAGCAGCTTTTTGAAGGCAAGGAGATGTAATTTCTCAATCTCTTCGTGCCTATACAGACCCCATACCTCTGGGCTTAACATGGCAATCAAACAGCTTGAAAATATGGTTGTGGAAAAGTCCCCAGTCTTCGACAAGATCTTAAATATTTCTATAGTGCCCTTCCGTGCTCTAGTACGAATATCACCAAACGCTCTGGAAAATGACAGTCGGGTGGAAAATACAATCCTAAATATTTATAAACATTAACTACTGACACTGGTGTACCTTTAATAAGCCACTTCTCTCTACGTTCTAAATACCCTCCTTTACGAAAGACAACAATGTTTGACTTGGCCAGGTTAACAGACAAGTCGATAGCATCAGCATTTTTAATCAAAATATCAAGCTGATTTTGCAGACCACGTGGTGTGTCTGACACAAGTTGTACGTCATCTGCAAACAATAAAATAAAAACTTCAACTAATTCTGGGAGAAGCTGAACACCATGTTTTGCATTATTCATAGTTTCAGTGGCAATTTCGTTAATAAACAAGGAGAAAAGCGCGGGCGAGGTTATCTCCCCCTGTTTCAAGCCTCTAGGGCAGAGGAAGAGATCAGTCACACTTTGGCCGCAACTTACACGACCTTTAACCACCTTGTACATAATTTGAAATGCCTGCAGCACCCTGCCATTAACGCCCCTTTTTTTAAGAACTAATTTATAACGTGATATATAGTCAAACGCTTTCTGAAAATCTATAAAAGCAACGTACAATTTTTTATTGCGGGTAAAATGTCTTTGAATCATAGAAAATAGAGTGAAGATGTGATCAATAGTAGAGTGATCTCTTCTGAACCCAGCCTGCACTTCTCCCAGCACATTATGACTTTCGAACCAATCGGTCAAACGCTTATTTAAAATGAAACTATATCGTTTACTACAGACAGCAAGTAGTGAAATGCCACGGTAATTATCAGGTACATCCATACTGCCCTTTTTAATATTAGACTGGATGATCGCTTCTGACCAAGACTCAGGGTACAGACCCGTGGAGAAAATGTGACAAGAAATGGGACAATCACATCAGAGGCATACTTAAAGACTTTAAGAATGAGACCATCAGGGCCAGCAGCTGTATTATTTTTTAGGTGCTTGATGGCCTCATTCACTTCCTCTACTGAAATATCTGTGTCTAATTTATCATCTGTTGACATGTCAGAAATACTGAATAAATTATCATTCCCATTTGAATCGTCAATTTGATCTGCACCAAAAACTTTCTTGAAGTGCACAAACCATTGCTCTTCATAACTCGCTGCGCAAAAAAGCCGTGTTTGAAGATAATTTCTTAATTGTTCCCCAAAAAGTACGCGAATCGGTTATGTTATTCTCTACCTCCTTTCTCATCTGCAATTTCAGAGGGTATTTCCCAATTCGGCAATTATAAATGGGAAAATGCTATCATTCACCACACTCGTATCTTAAAGGATGCCGACTTTCCTCATTTTCTTCCACTTTATGCTCGCATTGTTGAAACTTAATAGGTAAAGAGAGGTCAGAATAAAATGGAATAACATTAGTAATTTGTTCTAATTAATTTTGTGTATTTTTACAACCTCGGGACAGGGTTACAAAATCAACCACTGTGCCACTCACAGTGATCACAACATCGCATAGTTGTGTTTATAATAATTGTGACATCCTGTTTTAATGATGTAAGCATAAAAATGGTCTGCCAGCGCTTTAGAAAATGTCTGAAGGCATCTTACACATTAATGTTTTCTTTTTTTGCGATTTCGCAGAAATGGTCGTTTGCTGGGTGCACAAATACCTTCACTGTGAGCCAGAGAGTCAATATTTTTTCATTCATTTTTTTTTGTGTGCAGAGGACATAGAATGAGTGCCTCAACATAATTGCCTGATTTGGCTTCTGGAATGAATTCTGATTTATTTTGGGGAAAATGTTTCTCAACCTCATTTTAGCATCCGCAAAGAGCGTGAATAAGGGTACACTTGCGCCATCGGCTATATCTCTGGTATGTTCCTAAGGATTTTAGGGGAACATGGCTTAAACATCTCAGGACATACTACGGTACACTTTGAAGCCCATCTTATAGAGTACTGGTGGGGGGGGGGGGGGGGGAGCGGTGCACTGTAGACCGGGCTAGCTTTTGGACTATTGTGGTGTGTCAAGGCTGGAAGAGCTGTATAGTACCAACGAGGTTCGTGTCACAGCCTCTGTAGGACAGGCTTAACCCCTTCGCTGCCATGAAAGGGTGAACACCACACAGCTGCAAGAGGTATAGAGCCTCACGAGCCCCCGCATTCGCGGGGGCTCATGAGGATCTATGCCTCTTGTTGAAACCACTTTGTATCCTCGTTCCTCTGAGCAGCTGAATATCTTCAAGGCTGAATTGACGATGATTTCATCAAATAAAAATCTGCGTTAAGCTGGCAGCGGAAAGGGGGTTAGTCCAAGATTTAACCAAAAAAAAAACTTCCGGCTGACGTAGGCCCGAAGGCTTTTTGCCTCCTGGGACGAGGCTATTGATTGGGGATCGGGCGCGCAACACCGATTTAGACTCCTCCAATTAAGTTGGCCATTCAACCGGCATTCACTCGATGCCCTTTCTAAACAGTCCTTCCAATGCCCTCGCGCTTCCAGCCCAATAAGCCATAGATCCTCGGGCCGATGTAGGCCTCAGTGCGCATGCCCACTGCGGCCGACGCCGGCCCGAAGACCTTTTGCTTGTGAGGAAGCACTGCGCGCTAGGTTCCAGCGACACCATGCGTCGCCGATGTAGCCACGCCGTTTTTGACTGAGGCAAAAGACCATCATTCACAAATTTATCAGCAGGTAAAGTTGCAACTAGAGACGAATACGGATGCAGGCTATATATTCTGCTGGTCATTATCTAGGACTATAAATTGCAACGAAATTCCCCAAAAAGAGAGAAACTCGCTTGGAAGGGTCAAGTACACTCTAATTTAATGAATTTATAAATTATTTTTTTAATATGCATACCGATTAAATTGATTACATGTCGTGTGTTTATATCTTTTTCAGTGGGGCAAGAAGTAACTTCTACACCTTTTTTTCAAAACAGGCAGAAGTGAAAGAAAAGCACGCGTCGTTCGATTCTATGTGGGCTCATTTTGGAAAAAAAAAAAAAGAAGTTTTTAACTCGAAAATGTAATGGACTACATTACTTATCCCATTGCGCCATCGGGCCGACGTCGGTCTCATGGCCTTTTGCGCATTGGGAACCTTTTTCAGTGTGGTAAGAAGAAACTTAAAATAAAAATAATAATACTTGGTATTTATATGGGCGCATTTGTCATATGTGTAATATAATTCAATGCAGAGGCGAAAATCACACACACACACACACACACACACACACACACACACACACACACACACGCACACACACACACACGCACACACACACTCACACACGCACGCACGCACACACGCACGCACACACACACACACACACACACACACACACACACACACAGAGTCTGCATGGGGGGTATATACAGGAATACCGTAGATTACACGAAAATCTGCGAGAAAAAGTAAGTTTTTAACGTTGCTTTGAACTGCGTAAGGGTTAACAACTTAACCCTTATCATTCGTAATACACTAGTGTGTGAAATACGTTTGACTAGAATAGTTCAAGGGTAGTGCCAGAATAGCTTGGCGCCTCTATTAGCCGAGCTATTTTGGCACCACCCTTGAACTAAAGCCATTGGTCTATATCCTTATCTGTAAGTACTATAATGTAGCTTGCATATGGCAGTGTACAGATTTGAAACTTTTAGCCTCAGTATAAGATGGGTTTAGAGAAGAGAAATGTCAAATCTGCGTTGTACTTGTCCACTCTAAGCGTGTTTCTTTCTTTGTTGGTAATTTTTGTCCATTCTACTCGCGTGGCAGTCACCTTTCTGTGTCCGGATTTTATTGACAACGTGCACCACATCTGAGGAGGCATAGATCACCATTCAAAAGGCGCGGATTGATGTCAGTTGTAGTTGGGAGCCAATAGACCCCAATAGCAAAAGACCCTGGGCAGACGTCGGGCCGAAAAACTTTGCTCACTACAAAAGTTACTTTTGAATTAGAATCTGGTCAGGGAAAGTAGGCTGAGGCCCTCTATAGGAAGAAGTGTAAGACTATTACTATTATAGTAATAGACTCATGGAAGAAGACAGTAGGTTGCACAGCTGTATAGTTAGTTGTGCAACGCAGTCTTCGCTATTCTGCCACCACCCTTGAACTATCATGTTCGATCTGTCTCCTAAATTGTAATTCAGTGCTCAGAGGATAACTCTAAAATGTGGGTGTTTCGTACCTCGGGCACAATGAGATAAGCACTTCAAACTATGGATGTCAGAGAGCAAGAGTCATATATTCTCTTGTTTTCATCCCTACGTCACACGACCAGTCACTTTAGCGCAAACCGTACCATATGACCGGGATACAGAAACCCTTGTAGCGACAAATGGCCGACTTCTTGTAGCCCTCTTTGTGATGCGTCATACCTGCGAGTTTTGTTCTATTAAATATCACCAACACGTTCTAAAGTACAGTTACTTAGTGTTGCTCGAAACAACAGTCACACTACTGGAGACGGCATCGTCATGAAAGATTTTTTTAAATTACGTCATATGTCTATTATGTATAAATTTAAATGTATATTCCTTTGTCGTCAGTCATGTCTGGCGTGATCCAGGTCGGACGATTTCTTCTTGGTTTTCTTTTACGAAAACATTGGAGGAATGAAAACAAGTACGTTATTGGTAGCAGGGGCTTGCTGCACGGACCCTTGTAGGCTTTCGGGAGGTCAAAGGAACCAGTGTACTCCTCAGGCCTTCGGGTTTCAATTTTTCCTTTGACCTACCTCAGGCTTACAAGGGTCCGTGTTGCAAACCCCTGCTAAGGGCTCATTAGGAGAATTATACGCCTCTCGCAGATGGAGCGGGTTCGATGAATACATGTAATTTTTTTTTATGTGTGTAACACACACACACACACACACACACACACACACACACACACACACACACACACGCACGCACACATCGCCAAACCGCACATAACTATGCACGCACAACGGGATACACACACACACACACCATCACACACACACATGCACACGCACACACACACACACACACACCATCACACACACACACACACACACACACACACACGCAAATGCATCGCCAAACCTCACACAAGGGCAAGAACTTTACGCCACAGTTACGATGAATTTTCTCATTTGTTTCCCTTGAATCAAAGCCTTGTCACACAACCAGAGCTGCTAAACCTTCACTGTGGATTTTACAGGCTCAAATTGTGAAGAATCAGTATAGATGCATGTCTAAGTTAAATCAGTGTCGGTCAGTTCGCTCGGACGTTCGTACGTTGGTTGGTTGGTTGGTAGGTTGGCTGGTGGCTGAGTTGGTTAGTTGGTTGGTTATCTATCTTTTTTATTTTTTTCTGCATGTCTAAGTTAAATCAGTGTCGGGCAGTTCGTTCGGACGTTCGTACGTTGGTTGGTTGGTTGGATGGTAGGTTGGCTGGTGGCTGGGTTGGTTAGTTGGTTAGTTATCTATCTTTTTTTCTGTTTTTCTTTCTTTTTATATTTTTTCTCTTTATTTTTCACGAGTTTCGACGAAACCTGGGTTAAACGCACGGACAAGCGATATCGCATGCTTGTCCGAGCCTTTAATCCAATTTTCGTCGAAGCACGTGCACTTTTTAGGACGGGTCGCGGTGGGGCGAATTCAATAGCATGTCCATGATGTCAAAGGCTGGCAGGCTAAACCACTAACACTTGAAGTAACAAGATAAAAATTACTTCATGTCTAGTTACGCTAGCCTCGCTGCTGAACGTACATTTCACGCGAAGCGCATTATGTGCGTATGTATTTACGTATGTATGTATGTATGTGCGTATGTATGTAAACAAGAGAATCTCCGATATGTCTGTACACACAAGCTTGAAACTTGGCGAAATACTTTCTTAAGTGGGTGGCTAAGAGAGCCTCCGAGCATATTGTAATTGAATGTCTCATAATTCAAGAAATAAACAACAGTTTCATAGGAAGTCGGTTGACCCAGATTCGAGTCCGTAATTTTTGTTATATTTACTTGAACTTTTGCATGTAGATAGTTTGGAGAACGACATTGGATGAGTTCGTTAGCCAGCTTTGTATCCTTTCAACGTTTTTAGTAAAATTTAATTCTTTCCAAAAAAGAATTAAAACAGTAAAAAAACCTTCACTGTTATAGTTAGTCAGACAGTGGCGGTGACGAAAAGAGGCACTCCGTCACCACGCAGACATTGACATAATACTGTAAATATGACGTCATTCTCTCTAGCGCGTGCTGCACACACCGATGCGCTTTCAGAAGAGCATGCAAGTGTACTTAATATAGCATGTACCTAGGTAAAGTCAACCTGCTTTCACACAAATTATAGCAAGACTGAAATTGTACCGCGAAATTCTAGTTTTGTCACCATTTTCCCAAGTCTTGAAACAAACTTGAAAGCGAAACTCATATCACGTTAAATATAAAATTACGTAAAAACGAAAACATACGTCATGACAAATGACGTTTGACAAACCAAAGACGCGCATGCACTGCCCGCGCCCATTATAGAGTTCACTATGGCGCATTGGCGCATCTGCGAGGCTTTTTTAAAAGGAGATATTACAAAATCAGAATCAAATCAAAGACAAAAGATAGAGACTCTTTACAGCGAAGACAGCTCTCATATAGAAGGGTCTTCGTGGGTTATGGTTCATCCGATCTTGTTGTCTACCGTATTCAAAATTCGGTAGACTTTACGATAGGGCTGGTCGGAGCGCATTCCGTAGAATGGAAAGGACATAACAGACATAACAAGTAACAAGATAAAAATGACGTCACGCCTAGCCACCCTAACCTTGCTGTTGAACGTCATTTTGACGAGAAGCGCCGTATGTGCGTATGTAGTATGTATGTATGTATGTATGTATGTATGTATGTATGTATGTATGTATGTATGTAAGTGGGCAGTGGGCAGATGTTCACATCTGCACGGGACATAGACGACCCCGCCCTCCACGAGTCGCCTGCTGCCTTGCAGGCCTGGCCGCTTGGCTGCGGAAAGGCTAAGGGAGGAAACCCCTGACATCAAAGCCCCCGTGTCTCCGGGGAAAGCTTTTGAGCCAGAGACTAGGACAAGGACAGTCTGATATAAAACCTACGACCCGAGGACCTCGATGCCATCGTCCCAGCTTGCTAGGCCATGGCAGATGAACCAAGGGTTTAAAGGGTGGGGCCAGTACTGCGCACACTGCACTCCACCAAAAAGCTCCAGTGCGCAGGCTTTAGGAAACGTCCACGGACCATGATGTATGTATGTATGTATGTATGTATGTATGTATGTATGTATGTATGTATGTATGTATGTATGTATGTATGTATGTATGTATGTATGTATGTATGCTTGTATGCTTGTGCATATGTATGTAAACACGAGAATCCGAACCATGCCCCATTCTCAACGGCGTGAAGCAGGGCTGCGTGCTGGCACCGACCCTCTTTACCATCTTCTTTAGAATGATGTTGAAGCAGGCCACAGCAGACCTCGACGATGACGACGCAGTGTACATCAGGTATCGTCTCGATGGCAGCCTGTTCAACCTCAGACGACTGCAGGCCCACACCAAAACCCTAGACCGACTGATTCGTGAGCTGCTCTTTGCTGATGACGCTGCCCTGGTTGCACACACAGAGAGAGCCTTGCAGCGCATAACGTCCTGCTTTGCCGATGCTGCCCAGCTCTTTGGACTTGAGGTCAGTCTGAAAAAGACAGAGGTCCTTCATCAGCCGGCACCCAAGGAAGAGCATCACCCTCCCCACATCACCATCGGCGAGTCCGAACTGAAGTCTGTACACCAATTTACCTACCTTAGATGCATCATCACGTCAGACGCCAAGCTGGACAAGGAGCTGGACAACAGGCTGGCAAAAGCAAACAGTGCTTTCGGGCGACTATTCAAGCGGGTGTGGCACAATCAACAGCTGAAAAAAGGCACCAAGATCAGCGTGTACAGAGCTGTCGTCCTCACCACCCTGCTGTATGGTTCCGAGTCCTGGGCCCTCTACCGCAGCCAACTACGACTCCTCGAACGCTTCCACCAGCGCTGCCTGCGTACCATCCTCGACATTCACTGGAGTGACTATGTCGAGGTCCTTGAACAGGAGGAAACTGTGAACATCGAGGCTTTGCTGCTGCGGACACAGCTTTGCTGGGCGGGGCACGTCTCCAGGATAAGAGGATCATCGCCTAACCAAGATCACTCTGTTCGGCGAGCTCGCCACTGGACACCGAAACAGAGGGGCACCAAAGAAGAGATACAAAGACGGTCTCAAGAAGTCACTTAGTGCCTGCCAAATCGACTACCGCCAGTGGTCTTCGATTGCTGCGGACCGCGACACCTGGCGCTCCACCATTTACAAGGCAGTCGTCTCCTTTGAGGACTCTCGCAGAGCTAGCCTTAAGGACAAGCGGCTCAGGAGAAAAAAAACAGAGATGTCGAAACTCAGAATCCTGGCCAGACCTTCCCCTGCAGCCACTGCGGTCGAACCTGCATGTCCCGGATTGGCCTCCGCAGCCACGAACATGCCTGCAGACGTCGTGGTCAACCCCTATAGAATCTTCGTTCGCGAAGTCAAGCCAAGAATGAGAGATGTATGCAAACACGAGAATCTCCGATATTACTGGTGCTAAAATACTTTATTAAGAGATCCTCCGAGCATATTATAATTGGATGTCTCATTGAAGACACAAAAGGCCGTTTACAGAAAGTCGGTTGACCCAGATTAGAGTCCGCAATTTTGATTTTTTTTATGCACATGAAATTTTGGACATGGCTAGTTTGTAGAAAAGAAACATTAAATGAGTTCGTTAGCCAGCTTTGTACCTCTTCAACGTTTTCGAAAATAACAGTTCAATGCGGGGGAAAAATGTCAGATTTCATAAGAATAATCAAACAGTGACGGTGACGTAAAAGCATCAAACGCGTCAGTGTTTATACAGTGTTCCTAATTGACGCAAATCACCAGCACGTCAGTATGTGTATGAGCTGGCGTGATGTTCTCCTTTATTTATGTTTGTATGATATTTGCGATGGTATTGTGGAAAAGGTAGAATATACATGCAAGCTCCTACAGAAGAGGATTTGTGGGCATGGGCCATTCCACCTTATTCTTCAAAATGGCTGTCCCTACGCCCCGCCGTGAGATGGCCTTAGTCGCCTGCTCGGCGTTAAACCCAAATAACCAAAATGTCCCTACGCCAGCCCACAGAACGTATAACCGGTAGGAAGCGCCGTGCGTCTGCCGTCTGTGTTTGTGTGTGCCATTCTGCCGTTTGTGTTTGTGTGTGCCATAGCCGTGCGGATCAGGCGGGTGGGGGGGGGGGGGTTGAAAATAAATGTTTAGGGCTTAACGTCTTTTGTCCACCACGAGGGTGATTTCAAAGACGGGGCAACGCCGAAAAAGGGTCTGAGCAAATTTTGACCCAAGCTGGATTCGAACCCGGGACCTTTTGGTCAGGAGGCAAACGCTTTTACCACCGAGCCACCCAGCTCCCCGGGGGGGGGGGGGGGGGGTTTGAGGTGGGAATTAAAGGGAGATACTGAATGAGTTCGCAATCCAGCGTTGTACCTCTCCAACTTTTTCAATAATAATTAATTCATTTTTGCAAATTTTGGAGCCACTACTTACTCCCATCAAACAGTCAGCCCTGAAAGAGGCTGTGTGGAACAAAACAGTCAGTTCTGGAAGAGCGTGCCTTTCGGAAGTTGTGACTCATGAAACATCAAATTCGTCACAGTGTACACGGCGTCGTAAGACCAGCGATGCCATGACGTGAAGCTTATAGTGACGTCATTTTGCTGCTCGTGCTATTTTTTTTTTTTTTTAGAATTCCTGTCGCTAATGACGGGAAGCGCTGTATGTCCTTCTTTATTTGTGTGTAGTGCCGGCGCGTGGGTTCATCAGAGGTTGGCTTAGGGAGGAGGGAAATGGATCAGAAGGATAAGCTTAAAAATATGAACAACTCTGAATGTTCCTAAAAGAGAAACGCACGTGAGATCCAGACAATACGGTAGACTTTGCGATGAAATCCTCATCTTGTTTATACCTACTTCTGATTTCAAAACAACTTCTATTTGGACATAACCCGAGACAGTTTGAAAAAAAGAAATGAATATAAAATAAAAACTAAGAACTAACTTGTAGACTAAACGGCTCATTGTGGGAATTATCCCCTTTTACTGCCGAGAAAGAAAAGAATGAACACTGCACTACTGAAAGAGGTATAGATCCTCATGCGCCCCCGCAATTGCGGGGGCGCATGAGGATCTATGCCTCTTGTTGATACCATATATATGTACATATCCATTGTTCTTGGGACGGCAGGAGATCTTTTTAACGTTGAATTTGCGCAGATTTCAGAATGCGGCCTATGTTCCATCAGTGGTAGTAAATGGGTTAATACATTCGTGACGTGCTGCGTATCTGAATGCGGCTTGCACGTCCCGAACGAGCTAAAATGAGACGTGCAGTGGGAAGGTTCTCATCAGCAAATTCCAATCTGCGTGATCTCATGAGCATCTATGCCGCGTTCTAATGAATGAAAGACGTTCCCCGCTGTCATGCCGATGGGAGAGAACATTGATTCTCGGCTCAGCCACACACAGCGAAGGCTTACTCACCACTTTGTCCATTCCATTTGCCAGATCCTTTACATAAATTCTTAACACCGAACGGGTACCTTGTCTGCGGGAGGCACAGATCCTCATAACGATATGTGCCTCTTGCTGGGGCCCCCATTTACATCTGTAGCTCTTCATGTGGAGGTCTTTCGATGTCCCACACTTCAAGGCTGACTTTGCCCTGTTTCCCATTTAGTGCTGAATCCTCTAAACGTCAGGGACAAATGTTTCTGAAAGTTCCAGGCTCTTCACCAGACTGAGACCAACCCCCCCCCCTTTCCCCCTCATCACCCCCCCCCCCCTTTCCCCCTCATCACCCCCGCCCCACACACACACACACACACACACACGTACACTGGTCGCCTACCAGGATTCGAAGATGTAAAAAGAAAAATGATGTTAACTACTTAACTGCCGGGTCAAGGCAAACCAACGTCGGCTGCAAGAGACATAAATCCTCATGAGCCCCCGCATTCGCGGGGGCTCATGAGGCTTTATGTCTCTTGTTAGTCTTATGTCCGTTATATGTATTTTTTGTCATATGTACACCTATGTTATTGAATGTTGGCGAATGTCGGTCAGGCTTTATGTCTCTTGTTAGTCTTATGTCCGTTATATCTATTTTTTGTCATATGTACACCTATGTTATTGAATGTCGGTCAGACGCGATCACCGGCAGCGACGGGATTAACTCATTTGTGACGTGCCGCATTCGAATACGCGAGCCGCGTATCCAATCGCAGCACGTCATGAATGTGTTAATTCTCATTTGAAGCATACAGTCGATTTATTGAGCCAGGCCCAATGCGCAAAAGGCCAACGGCGGCCGACGTCGGCCCGATGACCTTTGCCGCTTTGAGGGAGGCCTAAATGTAAACTGACGAGCTCAGGCCTCTGAAAGCGGCAGTCAAGGGACTTTAACTCGTGTCAGTAGGCTCCCTGGTACTATCAGGGTTGTTGTAAGGGACTTGTGTAGGCTCCCTCGCACTGTGCAGTCTCTGTGTGTTTGACGCCATTGGTACAGACCAGGACAGGACAACTGAATCCGTCTGTACAACTTCAAGTTCGAACCGGTTTCATTTATCCCATCAGAAGGACGACACCAGTTTGCATAACTGATGTTGGATGGTTAAAGCACTGCACATCAAGGATATCGACTACGTAAAATCATAATACCAATAGTGCAAAAAAGAAGAAGAAGGAGAATAGTAATAACTTATAATGACGATGACGACGGATGATGATGATGATGATGATGATTCTGTTTGGGTCGCAAGACAAAATGTAATTCAACATTGATAATCCAGCGTCATCATCATCATCATCATCAGTCCCTTGCCCGAACTGGGCGTTGGGGGGACTGAAAGGCAGCAGCAACAGACAGTGCTCTCCACTGAGTTCTATTTTGGGCGGTGGCAAGCAAGTCTGACATCTCGAGTTCGGTCCATTCTTTTATGTTTGCGACCCAACTCTTTCTCTGACGACCTCGCCGACGACTTCCTTCGAGAGTGCCTTGGAGGATAGTCTTGGACAAGGTGTTGTGTCGGGTCACGTGGCCAAACCAAGCAAGCTTGCGCCGTTTCACGGTTGCCAGAAGGGGTTCATGTGGGCCCACCAGGGAAGTGACGATGCTCCGTACATATTCGTTGGTCTTGTGCTCGCGGTACGAGATGCGGAGCAACTTCCTCAGGCACTTGTTCTCAAAGGCCTGGATTTTCTTTTCTGAGTCTGCAAGCAGTGTCCAAGTCTCACAGCCGTAGAGTAGAATAGACACTATGAGGGACTTGTAAAGCCTGTACTTGATGGTGAAGCTGATGGAGTTACTTCGCCATATCCTGTCCAGCCTGGCCATTGCGGATGTTGCTGTACCTATCCTGATACGGATCTCTGCTACTGAATAATAATAATAATAATAATAATAATAATAATAATAATAATAATAATCCAGCGTACTGAATGCATAAGGAAAAAATTCACAACATTAATCCTTCAACTTTGTGTTTTTTAGTGAATAGTTAAAAATTAATGGTCGTGAAATGTTGCGCTTCAATGGGGCCTAATCGTGCAGCGCCAGAGTGAAACACGCAGTAGCTTCCCTTAGTTTAGTTTTCACTATAGCAGGCTTCGTCTGACTTAAACCCGTAAAAGGCACCCCAATGCTCAAAAGGCCATGGGGCTTTCGTCGGCTGCCGTTTGCCCGCGCACGGTTGTGCTCGGACCAACGGCGGCCGACGTCGGCCCGAGTGAACCTTTGCGCGCCCAGGCACTCACTGTAATCAAGTACAGTAAACTGTTTTAACTGTTTATAACATACTGGCGACCTGGGGAAGCCAACGTTTTGTTGATATATCCGAAGTTTGTTATAAGCGAAATAAATTACATAAAAAAACTGAGTGTCGGTACCGCTTATAAAATGTTTTACCTCAATACATAGTGAGGACGATTTTTTTAAAGTTTTTTTTTAATCCTCAGGGGCGGATCTGGGAGAGGGATCCTAGGGTTCGCCTCCCCCCCCCCCAAAAAAAAAAAAAAAAAAAAGAAATATTGTTTCAAATCATATAGTCCATTTAGGGGTGTTTGGACCCCCTCCCCCCCCCCCCACACACACACACTACCCTATTTTTGGGCGAGTTTCTACACCTTCGCTACCCCTCCCCCTCCTCCCTCTTCCGCTCTCCCCCCTCCCCCCCCCCCCACTAACCACCACCCCCCTCTGCTTGATATTTTGGCGAGTGGCGAGAGTGTTGGTTCACACACACAAACACGCCATCATCTTCTACTTTCCCCCGCCTTCCCCCCTCAGTCCCCTCCCCTCCCCTCTCCCCCCCCCCTCCCCCCTCCCCCCTCCATCCCCCTACCCCCCTTCCCCCCCCCTCCCTCACTTCCGTTGTTTCATTTTTCGGCCAGTAGTCTAGCGTCGGGGAGGCCTTTTGTGTGAGTTTGAAGGTCACAAACAAAAAGTTGTTGGTCCACCCCCCCCCCCCCAAGAGGTACCTGATCCGCCCCTGATTCTTTCAGGTCTATATGACAGTTCAGGAGAGAAGATCGATCATGTCCAGGCAAAACGACGGCCTTGTTCCGATAGCATGTCCGTTATTTGGTCCTAATAAATCAAAGTGTCACAGTTGTAGTGCGCCATAATTGATCAGTGTTGAGGCCGTACTCTATATGTAATAGCTGTCCCTGTTCCCTAGGGCCGTCCATTATCACACCGGTGCATTTATGGCAAAAGGCTTAGTGGTCCCACCCATTAGGTAAATGATTAGTTTAATCTCAAGGCTCCAGTTTTTCCACCGTCCAGCATTCATGGCTCAGGTGACGGCCGCTGACGTCATTTCGGTCATTCATTCATTATCTCCAATTTAACGTCCCACTGGCACTATACAGTGATCGGGGACTACAATTTCATTTCGGTCCCGTGAAGAGACCGTCATATTTTAGTACGGGCGCCCTCAGGTAAAACAAATTCTACAACTGGCATTGCAATTTTATCGATATAAGCTGATGCAAGGAAGCTGAACAATGTGCCTATTTGTTGATCAGTATGCGTGTTTCTTAAAACGTGCTCTTGTTTACAGACAAATTGCATCATGTGCGCTTGAACAATCCGATATCTCAGAGAAATTTACTACACAGGTTTGTAAATCCGAGTTTTAAAACAGCCCAGATGAAACTTCGTGTGAAATGAGATGAGCTGTTTGTCTGTGTGTGACTGTGCATGCTTTATTGACCCGTTCACTGCCGAGAAAAATTGAACACGTACCAACGTGAAGAGGTGTAGATCCTCATGAGCCCCCGCAATTGCGAGGGCTAATGAGGATCTAGTCCTCTTCCCGAGACCACTTTATATCCGTGTCCCTTGGACGACTGTTGCTTGTGGTCTTTGAACAAGATAAGATCTCAGAAACGAAAATTCAAATCTACGTCTAGTGGCATGATTGTGTTAACCCTTTGTCGGTAGCGTTTTTTTCCTGAAGGAATCACCTAAAGAAAAGCGCTACCCACAGCCAGAGGGTTAAATGCTTCTTAATGCAGACAACGCACGACGTGTCGGATCTTAGATGAGTCTTCAGGTGAACATTTTCACCTGGAGACGGAACATTTTCACAAGATGGATCAATGACCCGATATGTATCCATGTGTGGTTTCACAGATAAAAGAAAAAAACACGCTCAAAAATGACAAGTTACAACACAAAATAAGATTTAATTAGGGGCGGATCAGTTACTTCGTGGGGAGGGGGATGTACAACTGTTTGTTTGGAACCTTCAACCTGACGCAAAAGATCTCCCGACGCTACACCTTCCATCCAGTGGCCGAAATATCAGACAACGGGACGATCGTTGCAACATTTTATAGAATTGTTGGCTTGGGAGGGTGGAAGGGGATGTTTCGGAACACCTGAGCCCCTCCCCCCCCCCCCCATCCGTCTCTACTATTGACAAAGTCAGAACTTTTTCCTTAGAGGTAACTTTGATTAACACATTCAGCCCTGACGCACTACTGCAGGAGATGGGTCGACCATGATAATTCAAGGGTAGTACCAGATTAGCTTGGCGGCTGTCGGCACTGCCCTTAAATTATCATGGTCGATCCATCTCCTGCAACTGGTGCATAGTCATTAGATGAGGCCTCCAAAATTTGAGAAATACGGCCGTCGGGTTGAATGAGTTAAACTTTTTCTCGTGCGTCTGCCCTAGCGGTAACTTGCTTTTATTTCATTTACCTCTAATTGCAGTGTACATTTATTTATCAGAAACCATGGTCGTAACGCCAGTCGCTCAATAACCACAGCACTCACGAATAATAAGTCTCGTTTGCTTGCCTAACATCACGTGTATATTAGTGCTGACTTGCTGTAGAAGCACACCGAACATAATTTCCATTGTTCGATTCTGCAGATCATTGTCATTAGGTAGAATGACGTGATTAACTCATTCTACCCCAACACCAAAATCCCCAAATTTTGCCGTTGTTCTCTGAAGACTGCATTGCAGTGCAGGACACAGATCGACCATGATAGTTCAAGGGTGAGGCCAGAATAGCTTGGCGCCCATAGGCGCCAAGCTATTCTGGCCTCACCCTTGAACTATCATGGTCGATCCTTATCTTGCTGTGGTGTGTCTGGGGTAGAATGAGTTAAGTAAATTGTTCGTGATCGATGCACATCATACTAGTTGTAAGCGGCGCAGATCCTCATGAGCCCCCGCTGGAATCGGGGGCTCATGAGGATCTATGTATCTTTCCGGTCCCATTCAGTCACGTCCGTGTTCTTCAGGAGGTCATATCATGATGGGCTTTCCTCGCTTCCATTTTGCATGTCAGCTCACACGATGGCATTAACGCTACATGGGCATGTCTCACTAAATTGCCAGATGATCATGCAGACTGCGTTTCTGGAATCTTTGATGTTTCAGCCCTCCCTGGAACGTGGATAGAAAGTTGTCTCAGCAAGAGGCATCGATCCTCATGAGGACCCATGCCTCTTGCAGTTGGACTGTGTTCACGTTTTTGGGACAGTCATGGGGTAAATAGATAGCGTCCAATGTATGAACAAATGCTAACGTACGTATAATAAGCGTAGCAGGGTATTGGACTCAGTTGACAATTAAACTCACTGGATTTAATGTGTCGCGGTCTTTTATCGCATACCTGGACATACAGTTGTCCTACAAATGACAGATTACATTGTATTTCATTGAAAACCTCGCATTTCACACCCCCAAAAAATGGACACTGCTTTTTGATATTGTAGGGAATATTGAATCTTCTTCTGCCGTTATTTGGCGAAAGCCAGTATGTCCACCTTTGAGGAAAAGCGTTGTTGTACAAGTAAAATCTCGCTTTTCTCAAAATGGTCATTCTGGCTTTTGCCAAATATTGGCAGACCGATATAATAAAGTCAATTGCTTGGAGAGCTGATGATCGTCTGACGTCATTGCTTTAAGGAATGACGATGTGTGCAGTCATAAAGTCATCGCTGGGATGTGTTTTCCATTACTTGTAACAGAAGCAACAAAAAAACAAAAACAAAACAAAAAAAGCAGCGAACTAGTGCAATCTCTGTCGATACGAAAGTCATTGTGTGAAAATTAGTTATCACATCAAAACGCAGTAACCCCTTCATTGCCGAGAAAAAAATGAACAAGACCCAACTGCAAGAGACATAGACCCTCATGAACCCCCGCAGTGGCGGGGGCTCATGAGGATCTATGCCTCTTGCAGAGACCAACTTGTACCCATGTTCTTAGGACGGTTGCGGTTTTACGCCGACGTTGAATGAACAAAGTGTTCGGAAACAAAATGTGCATAGTGGCAGGGTAAGGTGACTGCAACGGTGAAAAGGTTACTGCAAAGCGTATATAATGCAAAACAAACAAGAAAAGAAAAACAACAACAACAAGAAGAACCACTTGGATAACAAAATACCTGACAAAGAAGAAAACAAGCATGGAAAAGACGAGCTCAAAACAGCTGACTAAACGTAGTCATTTCTTTTCTTCAAATTATATCAAAGCGTGTTCTATCTGTGTTAATAAGTTTTTTACGATATCAAAGAACATAAAACTATTTTCTCCCAGCGTCTTATAATAATGATAATGCATCACACACACACACACACACACACACACACACACACACACACACACACACACACACACACACACACACACCATCGTCGACATTAACAAACTTCTCAAAGATACGACATTAAAGCACAAAATATCATTGCTTGTGTTCATGGCGATCGCTTGTAGGCCTAAATCTAATACTGAAACAGAACTCAAAATTAACCATAAAATCGTGGACAAACATCTTAACCCTTTGAGAGTCGGTAGCGCTTTTTGTCGCGATGATTCCTACAGGAATCATCGCGACACAACCCGCTACCGACACGTAAAGGGCTACATTTACGATTCAAAACCCATCGAAGCATTCTTTTCAATATTTGCAACTCCTTCATTGCCAGTGGTCACACGATGTGTTTCTGATAAGCATAGTACGTTCAACGCCAAAGAGCCCGATCGCTATCGCGGGGCGATCATGAGGTTCCATGCCTCCTGCAGCTCTGTGGCGATAACGCTTTTATCTCGCCAGTGAAGTGGTTAAACTGATGCATTACGCGCGGATACGTTTGTAAATAAGTAAAAGATCGCTGACCCTGCATACCTTTTAGGAAATGTGTTTGCGCACGAACAAAATACAGCCTTTATTCATAGGAACAATAGACAAAGAATTTTACCATCCGATGTGGTGTCACTGTGGTTCCTTAGCAGCCAAAGACGTAGGTTGTTGTCTTTGATCCCCTGTAGCCGCAAGGTTGGTCTCCCTGCAGACCTGTCTAAGGACAACCTCTGCAAAACTTTAAAACACGTGACTCCAATCACTGGCCATAACATTTGAGGGTTTTCTAGCCTACTCTGTTCGCTTCGAAATAACCGTGCCATTTCTCCGCTTATGCGGAGAAATGGCACGGTTATTTTGAAGCGAAAAGCGGAGAAATGGCACGGTTATTTCGAAGCGAACAAAGTAGGCTACAGCGGACGTGGCGGGAATTCCATCAGGTGAAAGTTTAACTCATTACATACTAATTATGTGTTCATATGATAAGGTTCATTGTTACTGTAATAATATTTTAATAGTTTGCTATGAATAACTTATGAACTAGTCATTTTTTTTTTTTTAAACGCTGCGCATTGACTTTTGGGGTCATACGAAAGGCTAATTTCCACCGACGTCATTTGTCGTTAAGTAAGCGGAGACATGGTACGGTTATTTCAAAGTGAACAAAATGGGCTAGCTCTCAAAGTAGAGCTTCCAAGCAAAAGGGTTGCATGTGCCAGTCAGCAGTTCCTTACTATCCACCTCCTCCCCCTCCCCCTCCCCCTCCCGACCCCCCTACCCCAACCTGGTACCTGTTTGATTTTGGAGTTCGGGTAGTACCTTCCCTGTAATAGACCCTGTTCGGAAATCGGAAGCAGGTCAAAACTGCACGTGTTTAAAAGAAAACAGTAGGAGTAACCCCTTCACTGCCGAGAAAAAGTGAACACGGTCCAACTGCAAGAGACATAGATCCTCATGAGCCCCGAGGATCAATGCCTCTTGTTGAGTCCATTTCTATCCAAGTTTCTTTTGTGTTTTGTGTTTTTTCTTTTGTGTTGGCTTTTGGTCGTTGAATGAACCAAGATTTCAGAAACATAATTGTGCGTACCCGGCAGTGTCATTAGCACAGCGGCAGGGAAGGGGTTAACAGCCCGGACAACCTTGCGATATCGCACGTTTATCCGTACTTTTAATCCAATGTTTGTTTCAAAAGAAAAAGGTGCGCTCATTTACGGAAATCGTCTACTCTCCCTACGTCGCTGAGAAATTAACTATACTGACGAGCAAACGAGATGCGACATTTTCGGAACCATATCGGAAACACTTCCGATGATTCCGGAAATGTCTCATTTCTTTGGCTCGTCAGTATATATCAGGGTTTGTCAGCTGATGTGAACTATTGTTTTCATTATTGTTGTGCGGCTAGTTTTAGATTTGTAATTGTATCTCGGTAATTGTATCTCGGTGAAGCCGGTCCTTAAACTCACTATTACATGCAAAATAATGAACAGGATTATAGAATTTACCGTGCTATGACGTGCTGCAACGCCAGAAAGCCACAGCCGTCCAGGGAACATGGAAACAAAAGTGAAGTGAGCAAGAAGCATAGATCTTCATGTCCCCCTTCCCTTTGAGGATCTATTCTCTTGTAGCTGAATTATTTTCTTCTTTCTTTTTTCTCGGCGGTGCAGGGGTAAAATCGCTCTTTTTAATCTGAAACTTCAGTCTCATCGGGATACAAAGTGAGGTTAGCAAGAAGCATAGATCCTCATGGGCCCCTGCAACTGCGGGGGCCCATGATGATCTATGCTTCTTGCAGTTGAATTGTTTTTATTTTTTGTCTCGGCAGACAGCGAAAGGGTACAGTCACTACTACTGATCTGAAACGTTCATCTCCGTGCCTGATTGTTGAGCGGCACATCCAAACGGCATCATTTAGTTTAGGTTTATTTCAATGTCATCAACCGCTAGCAACCGATATTTCACAAAGGAAATTAGTGAGGTTTCGTTTGCAACAAACGACTCCTAACATCGAACGAGAGTGAAATCACTGCGGATAATCAACATGTACCAAAAGTACAGACAACAACACTCCAAACATCTCCAAGAGGCATAGATCCTCATGAGCCCTCCGGGCTCATGAGGATCTAAGCCTGTTGCAGATGTTTGGAGTGTTGTCTGTGCTTATTGCAGTTGTTGGCTATCCGCCGTGACTTCAGTCTCGTTCGTTTTTGGAAGTCGTTTGTTGCAAACAAAACCACGCAGTTGTTCGTCTGTGTACACATTATTCCATGCAATAAATCACAGCAACAAAATGCGCTACCGACAGCCAGGATTCACCACGACAAAAAGCACTTCCGACAGCCAATTATCTTACGTTTGTGCTTGTGTTATTCTTTTGAGAGCATGAGTGTGTTAATCATAGGAAAGATCCGATATTTATTTGAGTTATTTTGGATAAGAATTACGTACCCTTTTAGTAGGATTTATTTTCTCTTGCACGGAGAATCGCGGTCCGGATTTTTGTTGTGTAGCTAAAATGACGTGACTTTTCGTCACATTGTTGCTGTAGTCCGACTTCGTTTGACCTAGACCGTTCTGGAAAAGGCGCGATTATGCTAGTGACCTCAAATATGACGTCAAAGTTGTTGTTTACAGTTCGCAACGTTTTATCGATTGCACCTAGATGGTAGTGGATATTTGTAGTCGGGTCTTGAGTGTTCTTTTTAATGCATATTACTGAGTTTTGGTTAGGTTTTCTTTTCTGATTGGTTGTGTTGAATTTGCTGGATTGTTCTGGAAATATGTAATTGTATCAAAGACGGTCTTAGAAAATGTGTGTACATTGTATGAGAGACGCAGTGTGTCAAAAGTGTTGATGCATTGTAGAGGAGACAGTGTATCAGAATTGGTGCATTTGTGGATGCATTGTGCGGATCGAGACTGCATCACTGCAATACAATATTGTTGGAACTGTTACTCCAGTGTGGTCTACAACCTTGTGCCACGTGTGACGAGTTGCAGCTGAGAGAAGTTTCTTTACAAGAACACTACGTGCGTGCGTCTGGTGTGATTGCATCCTACTACGACTACGACTACCACGTAACAAATTATATAGGCCGTATTCAGTTGTGCAACACAGAATTATATAACTGTTTAATAATCATGTCCATTTCTTCAATTTGATTCATGGATTTCTTCCTTCACGTGTAGACTGTTTGTTGAATCACATAATGGGAATTAATCGTTAATTTTAACGCCTTCACTGCCATTTACTACGGTAAAGTATTGTACATGTAACCCTTTCCCCATCGGTAACGCTTTTTGCCGAAGTGACTCCTGCGGGAATCACTTCGACTGATCGTTGACTTCGAAAAAAAAAAGACACAGTAACATATGGTCATCAAGAACCATAAAGCCATTCTCTCCGACCCCCCGACCCCCTCCACACCTCTCTTCCCCCTCGCCCCCCCCCCCCCCACACACACACACACATAAGGCCCCCTCCCCACCAGCCCCCCCCCCCACCCCCGCACACCCAGGCATTTGCTGGATTCGTGAGATTCTGCGCTGCTTGCAGACGTGTGGTGTTCACGGTAGTCAAAGGGTCAATTAATAATATACGAGTAAACCAGTTTGTCGGAGGTCGAGGTCTAATTATCAACCATTTCGGCCACGGTCTGATTTTTCACTTCCCTTCTGCACAGGGTATGTAGGTAGCGCCGGTATTTTCTGTCACTGGAAGCACGGTGTGCACTGCGCTTGATTCGCATCTGAAAGAGTCACAAAAACGACGGAAGGACGATCGAGTGCATGCGGACTAAAAAAGGACCATCAGCAATGATCATTCTTTCACTTACAAACCACCCCACCCCCGCCCCCACACACACACACACACACACACACACACACACACACACACACACACACACACACACACACACACACACACCACCCCCTCCCCTCCCCCATCCCCTCCCACTCCCCCCGCACCCCCCCCCCCCCCGCACACACACACACACACACATACACACGCACCCTCCCCTCTGTCTGGCTGAAGGGACATACGTGTAATTGAAATCCGCCATGCCTGATTCATAGTGCGCCTTCAAAGGATTGCGTATTAGCGTGCCTGATCTGTGATTTTGGACTTACAGTTGGCAGCCGTAAGGTCCAAAATCACAGACCAGCGCACACTGCAAGACAACCCCACGTCGTTGTTTACGAGTGGGCAGATATGCAAAAGGCCGTCGGGCCAAAGTCGGCCGCAGCGGGCCCGCGCGAGCTGTCCCGACTTCGGCCCCATGGCCTTTTACGTGCAGGGACGAGTCCAAAATCAAAGACCAGCGCACGTTTTGTAACGGTTGTTATTGGTATGCAGGTCTATGAGTTTGAGTCTATGTCTCTAAGCCGCATGAGCCAAAATCAAAGACTGGCCAGCACACCTTACGTAACACCATGGGTTTTGTATTATAGGCCGTCAGATCGGATGACAGACATAGGTACGTTTTGTAATCATTTGGCAATTTACATGCAAGGAAGTACCTTTCTCTGTATCGTCATTATTTGCTCTCTCTCTCTCTCTCTCTCTCTCTCTCTCTCTCTCTCTCTCTCTTACGACAACCACTCCGAGACTGCAGTGAAAGAGGCCCACTCGCAGACTGAAATAAAACAGACATACTCTAGTGTGGTCAAACACCAGCCGCATCCGCACAGCCAGTCCCACAGCGAACCATCATACTCTGCAGCGAGTACGGATGTACTGTCACAGACAAATATAGAGGTCGACCAACAAAACAGACCACCTAACCATCAGCAACAACAGCAGCATGAGCAGTCCTTTCTGCAACCACAGTGGTACCCGACACCCTGGCTTCACCAGATCCCGAACCCCTACGGTCTCTACAATTTGTCGCCTACACGCCAGTATCCCTGGGCCCCGTCCCATGGCTTTCAGTACAGTACTTTATCGATGTACCCTCCGTTCAACCAGACCTTGCAGCCTGTCTAAGCGTTCATAGCTGATTCTATTAACTCTTTTGTGCTTCCCTTTGCCATAGACTTTACGACTGTGAAACCGGACTTTTGACTTTCAGGTGTTAGACTGCGAAACTGCGTGGACACTGATCCAGTTTCAACTCGATTTTCTTGTCATTGTTTTTAAATTACACGATAGTGCTTTACTGTGACAAACATTTGGCGTTACTGCCAGTCCTTATGATCCTTATTAGGTTTATTGCCTGTGCAGCTCAGTGTGTATTACCTGTTTCTGAACTGTTTTGTTCACAGTATTTTTCATTTCAACATGAGTGTCAGACTCCTTTAATATTCATATAGGTCATCTTAATATCTATCATCTATGTAACAAGACTCCCGATGTGTGTGTTCTTTTGAGTCAACCCAACCCTTTCCACTTGTTTGGTTTCACGGAAACCCGTCTTAACTCCAATATCAGCGATGACGTCATTTCTATACCTGATTGTTCCCTTATGCGCCGCGACCCACAAAGCCCCACACATACCGGCATTGCGGTGTATATTCATGATTCTATAAAAGACATCACCCGTAGAAGACCGGACCTTGAATCAGACACAGTGGAAAGTGTTTGGGTTGAAATAAGAAACAAGTCAAGTCATGTATTAGTTGGTTTTATTTACAGGAACCCCTCTGCACCAAATGTATGGCTTGATGATTTCACTGACATGCTAGATCAAGTTAAAAACTGTACATCAGATGTGCTTTTGTTAGGGGACTTTAACATTAACATGTTTTCCGCTAACCCTACATGGGAGTCCACTATTATTCTTTTTGGGCTGAAACAGCTGATAACATCTCCAACTCGTGTTACGTCTACGTCCTCTACACTCATTGATCATATATATACAACGAACAAGAACCGAGTGTTGGAGACGGAAGTACTACAAGTTGGAATCAGCGACCATTACCCTGTGTGCTGTAACTGGACCGTGAAAGCAGATAAACCTATCCGTAAACACCAGCACACTACCATCAAGTATAGATCGCTTAGACATTTTAACAAAGAGGCTTTTTTGTTTGACCTTAGTTCCGTTTCTTTTGATACTGTTTATCACCATTGTGAGCCTGATGGTGCGTTGTCTGAGTGGTACAGATTGTTCCTCAGTGTTCTTGATAGGCACGCCCCGATTAGGGAAAAACGAGTAAAAAACCCGCAACTGCCGCCTTGGCTAAACAAAGGTTTGGTCGATGCCATGCAACTGAGAGATGAATTAAAACAGAAAAAAGATTTCCCTGCTTACCGTAAGCAACGCAACCGCGTTAAAAAAATTAGTTCTTGATGCCAAAAAGTCACTCTTTAAACGAATAATGAATGACAAAAGGGATACAGTCTCTGTTTGGAGAGCGCTTAATGCCCTTACAAAATCTAACTATAGCCCTGCACATACCTCTATTTCTGCAGAAACTTTTAATAATCATTTTCTTTCTGCCGCCCAGTCGTTGCTGCAAAACACTACGTCTAAGGCACCGTTTGTATCCCCAATCCTTGTCAAATATTGTGATGGCAAACTTTCTTCTCGTTCATCTTTCCACATACCTTGCGTGACAGTGCACGATGTCGGTAAAGCGATTGAATGTCTCAAAATTAAGCGCACTTCAGGACATGATGAAATTAGTACTGCCGTGTTAAAACTATCACTACCTTTTATAGTAGAATCTTTAACGTACATCTACAACCGTTGTATCGAGCGTGGCGAATTCCCCTCTGATTTGAAAAGAGCCAAAGTTATTCCGCTTCCTAAGAACAAAGATCGTACATATCCCAATAAATTCAGGCCAATTTCTATCTTCTCTTCACTTTCAAAACCCATAGAAAAGCACATACACAAACACTTACAGCACTTTCTTGACACACACGACCTTATTCATCCCTTACAGTCAGGATTTCGCCCGCGGCACTCTTGTCAAACAGCTCTCTCACATTTAACGGATCGTTGGCTCACATCAATAAATAAAGCACTGTTGACTGGAGTGGTCTTTTTAGACTTTACCAAAGCCTTCGACTTAGTTAACCATACCCTCCTTACCGAAAAACTCTCAGTCTACCGCGTAAGTGACCGAGCTGTATCCTTTTTTAAATCCTACCTTGAAGGCCGACGACAGTATGTCAGCGTAAATGGCAAATCATCGTCTGAGGGGCTGATTATGCATGGCGTGCCCCAGGGATCTATTCTCGGGCCTTTATTGTTCACACTTTACATAAATGACTTACCTTTACATATCTCACAGCCCGACGTTACCTGTAGCTTATTTGCAGATGATGCAACTTTGGATGTGTCTGCGCCAGACGTGCCCACAATCACTAGTTCACTCCAGCAAACAATAAATGAAGTCTTTGATTGGTGCCAGACTAATTCCATGATTCCATATCCATCAAAGACGGAATGTATGCTTGTGACAACAAGGTAAAAGCATCAGCTGAGCCCGCCGCCACTCAAACTTTACCTTGAACAGCAACCAATAGCGCAAGTTAGAGAACATCGTTTGCTTGGTGTCACTGTAGACGACCAGCTCAGTTGGCACTCGCATATTAATTCTATTTGTAAGGTTTTGTCAAAAAATCTATACTTGTTATCTAGACTAGTTCTATTCACCGACGTTTCAACCAGGCAGTTGTTTTATAATGCACACATAAAATCCCATCTAGATTACGCATCGACAGTATGGGATGGATGCAGCGATATTTCTTTAAAAAGAATAAATTCACTCCATAGACGTGCGGCAAAGCTTATCCTAAAAGATTCCCACACCCCTTTGACTACCGACGATAAACTAACAAAATTAAATATGTTGCCCCTTCGTAAGCACTTTTTATTCAATAAATGTGTATTTATGCGTAAGATCACACTTTCAAAATCACCTGGATATCTCGCTGCTCTCTTTAAGGCTCCTCACACTCCGTACCCGACACTGAGGAACGACCTGGTAGTGCCTAGGCCCCGCCTTGACATTTTTAAATCGGCCTTGTCATATTCAGCAGCCAAAGAATGGAATTTACTTCCAAAAGAAATAAAATCTATCACGACCATAAATGCTTTCAAGACACGGCTTCATCAGCATTTGCTACAAATGCAATCGTAAACTGCTTTTGTTTTAGAATGACGTGGTATTTTGAATTTGTCTATCTGATTTTTTTTTTTTAATCTTATGGTACACTTGTTAGATGGTAGCGCATGTATATCTCATTATGTGTATTAAATGTGTTTATGATGTTTTTGTATATGATCGCCATATGTACACACTGGCTGTATCCCTGCTGTCACCTTCGAGCGGCAGCTGATCGAGGGGGGCAGCCAGTATGACTCGCCTTGTTGGGCGCTTATGGTGTGTCAGTGTGTGCGGCCCCGTGAGTGGGTGTGTAAGTAGTTTAGCAAGGACAAGATGGAAGAAAGGTCTTCAGACCTAAATCTTTTTATCCTTGTAAAATAAAGATTCATTGTCATTGTCATTGTCATTCTCTCTCTCTCTCTCTCTCTCTCTCTCTCTCTCTCTCTCTCTCTCTCTCTCTCTCTCTCTCTCTCTCTCTCTCTCTCTCTCTCTCTCTCTCTCTCTCTCTCTCTCTCTATTGTGTTGTGAAACAGTTTACATTCTTTTTGTGTTGTAGTCTTTTATGCCTGTGCTAGCCTCAATGGCGAAAGCGAGCATAAGGGAATGCACCTTACGTGTAGGTCATCTTAAAGTGTTTCATCTTTACAATAAGATACCTGACTTAGCTTGTTTTCTTAACAATCCCATACCGTCACCGTTTCACTTGTTTGGCGTCACTGAGACACGCTTGAGCTCGAACATCAGTGATGAAGCCATTAGTATCCCTAACTTTTCTGTAATTAGAAGAGATCCTTCCTCCCCAGGCCAAACAGGCATTGCCGTCTATATCCACCAGTCTATTCAACACTTAGTCCGTAGACGGCAAGATCTAGAAGCCGCGGATGTTGAGTGCGTGTGGATTGAAGTAAAGCGTCCTTTTTTGGCTCTATCATACGCAGGCTTCTTGTACCGTAACCCGGCGGCTGACTTTAGTTGGTACGACCATTTCACCTGTAACTTAGATAAAGTCTGTAAAGTAAACGCCGACATCATTCTAATGGGTGATTTCAATATCAATTTACTGAAACCCCACACCGCATGGGAAACAACGTCTTCCTTATTTGGGCTGGTGCAGCTGGTGCAGTCACCCACTAGGATTACTGCTGCATCGTCCACTCTCATAGACCATATTTATACCAATAACCCTAAATCTGTGACTGACGTTTCTGTTCCCGACTTGAGCATTAGCGATCATTTCCCTGTAGTGTGTAACTGGGCTGCGCAAATTCCAAAGACTAAAAAGAAAGGTCATATCACCGTAACATATCGCTCTTTTAAACACTTTAACCAAAACGCATTTTTACATGATCTTAGTAATGCATGCTTTGACTCAGTAACCGAATCCAACGACCCAGAGGTTGCTCTTTCTGCATGGTACAACATTTTACTTGGGGTACTCAACAAACACGCACCCCTCAGGGAGAGGCATGTCAAAAGCGCGGTACTACCCCCATGGATTACAAAAGAACTGATGCAGGCCATGGAGCTTAGGAACACCCTCAGGAGAGAAAAGAAGTTTGACGAGTTTAAAAAGCAGCGTAATCGCGTCAAGTATATGTTACGCGAAGCGAGAAAAGCCTTTGTAAGAAATACTATTAAGAACAACAAAGACGGGTCAGCTATTTGGCGCGTCCTGAATTCCCTTACCCGAGGCTCTAGAGCATCCACGATAATCCCTAGTGATCTATCTGCTGACATGTTTAATAATCACTTCCTATCGGTTGCTGAAGTTCTCTCAACACAGGGAAGTGTCAATGATAAGTGTTTCGATATTTTAATTAACTACTGCAATCAGAAGACTGTGACTCCTTTTAGCATTCCATCGATTGCAATACATGAAGTAGGTAAAATCATAAGTAGTCTCGCAAACAAGAAGTCATCAGGCCCTGATGACATAAATCCTAAAGTTCTGAAACTATCTCTACCTTACATTGTTGAATCGCTGACATACATTTACAACCTATGTCTCCATCAGTGTGTATTTCATACACAGCTTAAACTTGCCAAAATAATTCCACTACCGAACTCCAAGGACAGGGGAAATCTGAATAATTATAGACCAATTTCGTTACTGTCCGTGTTAAGCAAACCTCTGGAGCGACATGTACACAAACATTTGTCTCAGTATTTAGAGACAAATAATATGCTTCATCCCTTCCAGTCTGGGTTTCGTCCGAAGTATTCCTGTCATACAGCGCTAAGCAGACTTGCAGATAAGTGGTTATCTAACGTAAACAATTCTCAACTGACGGGTGTTATTTACCTTGACTTTAAGAAGGCGTTTGACCTGTTTAACCACGACACTCTGATAAGCAAACTTAGTCATTATTTAAAAAACGTCTCAGCAGTTTCCTTCTTTAGTTCGTATCTAAAGGGAAGAAAGCAAAAGGTTGTAGTTAATGGATCACACTCTGGAGTGAAGGAGGTTAAGTGTGGAGTACCTCAAGGGTCAGTTTTAGGGCCTCTTCTATTTTGTTTATACATCAACGATCTGCCTCTTCACCTAACGTCCGAATCTGTCGAATGTGACTTGTTTGCTGACGATACTTCAATCAACACGGCAAATAAAAACCTTAATGTGGTTGCAGAAAACTTACAACAGAGCCTTGATGAGGTGTCCGCCTGGTGTAAACATAACTCAATGAGTATCCATCCAGCAAAAACTAAGTCAATGGTAATTGCGACACGCCAAAAACATCAACTAAGTCCCCTTTCACTTGATTTGTCCTTCGAAGGCAATTCTATTGAGCAAGTGTCTGAACATCGCCTCCTTGGAATTATCATAGATGATCAGCTCAAATGGCAGGCACACACACATAAAGTGTGTAAAACTGTTTCAAGAAACATTTTCATGCTGTCCAAACTGAAGCACTTCACTGACTTTGAAACCAGAAAATTATTTTATTATACACATATTCAGTCCCACATTAATTATGCTTCGACGGTGTGGGATGGCTGCAGAGATGTACATTTAAAAAGACTGAACTCCTTACACAGACGAGCAGCGAAATTAATTTTACCTGATCCTACTTTGACAACGGATGATAACATTCACAAAGCGGGACTTCTTTCTCTCAAAAATCAGTTTGCATTCAACAAAGGTGTTCTTCTTTTCAAGATTCGGAATGACAACACTCCGGAATATCTAACCCAGCTGCTAGTCCGGTCACAGTCCCGCTATGGCGATACAAAAAGCCCGTATGTAGTACCCAAAACCAGAATAGACTTATTTAAAACCAGTCTAGCATTCTCGGGGGCGACTTTGTGGAATTCGCTTCCGCCCCACACGAAGACCACTCCAACGGTATCATGTTTCATGAAAAGTCTATTTAAACATTTATCTTCGCAGCCATAACTATCTGCAAGCTTTGCTTTCTATACGTAGATATCATTGTTAGTAATGTACCCATTCTACTGCTGTGTATGTATAGCGCTGCTGTGTTTTTTTTTTTGTTGTTGTTTTTTTTTTTTTTTTTGGTTTTTTTTTTTTTTTTCCTTACCATTGCTCCCCCTCCCCCAACACACCCGTAGGCGTTGGTCCTATACATGTTTTAATCTAATGTAATTGTTGTGTTGTAGATGTAGCAACGGCAGATTTGAAAAATGGCATTGCCTCTGGCATTGTTAATATCTTTACCGTTGTAAAATAAAGATTCATTGATTCATTGATTCATTGATTCATTGATTCTCTCTCTCTCTCTCTCTCTCTCTCTCTCTCTCTCTCTCTCTCTCTCTCTCTCTCTCTCTCTCTCTCTCTCTCTCTCTCTCTCTCTCTCTCTCTCTCTCTCTCTCTCTCTCTCTCTCTCTCTCTCTCTCTCTCTCTCTCTCTCTCCTCTCTCTCTCTCTCTCTCTCTCTCTCTCTCTAAACAATTCTATGGTTGGTCATCTAGTCAAAACGAATTCGGTCGTAGTCGACAAAACCAGCAGATAACGCCTCTATTACATAACCTTTCACTTAAGGGTAGTCAGGTAGAACAGGTAAACGAACATCGCATACTAAGGATTACAATCGACAGTCAGCTAAAATGGCAAACTCATACAGACGCCTTATGCAAAATAGCAGCAAAGAATCTCTTTACGTATATAAAAACTGAAATATTATACTGATTCAGATACCCGTAAACTATTTTATAACGCTCACGTACGTTCTCACATCGATTACGCGTCAACGGTATGGGATGGATGTAGTGAGGTCCATTTAAAAAGACTCAATTCCCTACACAGACGGGCGGCCAAAATAATCTGCCCTGATCCACACCTAACCACAGAAGAAAAGCTCACAAAAGCAGGTCTCCTGCCTCTTCAAGATCATTTCAAATATAACAAAGCAATCTTTATGTTCAAAGTGTGGAAGCGCAAAACACCTGAGTACATCTTCACTTTGTTCCGTAAGTCTGAGTCCAAACTTGGAAACATCAGAAAGCTTTTCATAGTCCCAAAACCAAGGATCTATCTACATAAAACTAGCTTATCCTTCTTAGGGACACATATCTGGAATGCACTTCCCGACCATGTAAAATCCGCCTTCTCGCTAGCCTGTTTTAAAAAGGTTCTCTGCAAGTATTTCGTGGATCACTCATAGTGCTGCCTTAACTACACGCTTTCTGTGCTGGGTCCAATTTATTCTCAGTTAAGCCTGTTATCCTTTTCATTTATCATTTAAACTACTTAGCTCTGTGTGTGTGTGTGTGTGTGTGTGTGTGTGTGTGTGTGTGTGTGTGTGTGTGTGTGTGTGTGTGTGTGTGTGTGTGTGTGGAGGGAGGGGGGCGGGATGGGGGGTGTGGGTGTGGGTGGTTATTACGATTGTGGTTGTGTTGTTCTGTGAGGGCATGCATGTGTTAATCGTAAGAAACGATCCGATATTTATTTAAGCTATCATGGTTACGTATCACGTACCTTTTCAGTGAGATTCTCTATTGCTCGCGCAGATAGCGGAATTGGTTTTGTTATGATACGCTATGTTTAGTCCGGAAGCTTCTAGCAAAGTCGCAGGGAGGATAGCGGTAGTAGAGCTGTTCTATTTTTAGCCATAGTTGTTCTCTGTGCGCGTGAATTTAGCAGCCGTTCTTTGCGTGTTATGAAAGGTCGTGAACGGTGTGCCATACTTTTGTGTGACGTCATTACACACTAGGATTTGGGGCTGAAATGAGCAGTCAAATTTTTGTAGACTATTGTAGTTATTTTAGAAAGTTCATTTTTTATTAATATTTATGAGTTTCAGTTACGTGTTCTGTTCTGATTGGGTGCGTTGTGTAAGTTCATTAGATTTTTTTTGTAAAGTCGTTTTAACTATAAAAGTTGGACTGGAAGCACGTGTGTACATTGTCATGCATTGTCAGTTGTAGGAACACATAGTTTATCGTAGGTACGTGGCCCGTATAGGGTGTACATTGTGAGAGTCGCAGCGTAACGCTGGTGTTACGTTGTATGAGAAACTTTGTGTCGCCAGTGTTGACATTTTCAGAGGAGACATTGTATCAGTGTTGGTGCATTTGGGAATGCATTGTGTGGAGATCGCATCGCTGAATTACAATATTGTTGGAACTGTTACTCCAGTATTGTCTACAACCTTAAGCCACGTGTGACGGGCTGCAGCTGAATGAAGTTTATTTAAAAAGAACCTTACGTGCGTGCGTCTGGTGTGTTTATCATACTATGACTACGACTCCACCACGTAACAGTGGTGTCTGAGAGTATATGAGTATGTCTGCCTATGTGAATGGTGTTGTCAATTGTCTGCAAGTATTATGTTTTATTAATATGTATGTACATGTGTAGATAGTCTTGTAGTTGTCAGCGACGGCAGGTTTGTAAAATGGCTGTGTCGATGACGATGTCAATGCCTTAACCGTTGTAAAATAAAGTTTAATTGATTCATTGATTCTCTCTCTCTCTCTCTCTCTCTCTCTCTCTCTCTCTCTCTCTCTCTCTCTCTCTCTCTCTCTCTCTCTCTCTCTCTCTCTCTCTCTCTCTCTCTCTCTCTCTCTCTCTCTCTCTCTCTCTCTCTCTCTCTCTCTCTCTCTCTCTCTCTCGGTGTTTCCTATCCTTCGTCTATAACTACAACAATAACATTATGACTACGAGAATACGTTTACATTTTGAGCGATTTGGGACGCTGGTTAGGTATCTTTGTGTAAGCGTACCGTAAATCGAGTGCACTGTGACACTGTTTTTTTCTTGTGTTTCCCAGCACACCATCAGTCATAAGCGATTATTGACGCTTTTTGGAAAACTTCGAGCAACTCTTCATCTACTGGACAGTTGGTCAAGACACATTGAACTTGTAGTGTGTCAACGTATAGACTGCCTTGTTTTTCCTCGTCTGCACTGAAAAACAACACACGTCTATACAATAATATATATCTTTTTCTCTTGGTTAAAAGGTGTTGATTTATTGTTATCTTTCTACATCAGTTATGTCTACAGACAAGCCTGATACGCATCAGTTGCTTATACATTTAAATATATATCATTTGTATAACAAATTTCCAGATTTATGTGTGATGTTGAGTCAACCAAACGCTTTCCACGTGTTTAGAATAACTGAATCACGACTGTGCTCTAATATCAGTGATGAAGCCATTTCTATCCCGGGTTTTCATGTATTTCGTCGCGATCCTGTTTCCCCTAAACACACGGGTATAGCCGTGTATTTAAACAATTCAATTAGGGATTGCGCTCGTAGAAAGACAGATCTACAATCAGAACAGTGAAAAGCGTTTGGATTGAACTAAAGACATACAACACAATTCATCAATATAAACTTTTTCAAAATAGGGAAACAAACAAGGAAACACTTCGCTACTTATCTTATCAGTGCTTGGAGAAAGTTGTAACTGTCTTTTCTAAGCGCGCTTCTTTCTTCGTTCGGTCATCGGGCGAGTGCTTGCCGGGTCGTGGGTTCGAATCCCGTCCCGGCCCCGGTAGCTGGACTCACAATCCAGGGGGAAAAACGGATTTGTTCAATAGCATGTCCGTTGAAAGGTCCTGGTAAATCAAAGTGGCACAGTTGGAGTGCGCCTGAGTTGATCAGTGTTCAGGTCGTACTCCATAGGCAATAGATTTCCCTGTCCCCCATAACCCGCCCGTCAGGGCCGTCCATGATCACCTCGGTGCTGTGGACGTTAAACCCGAACTAACCAACCGGGCGAGTGCTGGGGCGGGGGGGGGGGGGGGGGGGCGCTAAGAGCGTTTGTCAGTACTCTCACCGCTCGCCAATATATCAAACAACAGCGGTGTGTGGGTGGCGGGAGGGGGGGGGGGAGGCGTGTTTCAAGTCCATCACCACTAACCGAGATAACAAACAACTTGGGGGTAGATGGGTATGGGTCCAAACTCTCCATAAAGGGACTTTGTTCTAGCATTTTGTTTTTATTAAAAATTTCTTTGGGGGGGGGGGGGAGGGGGGCCAGAACCCATCGATTCCCATTCCTCACCCCCCACCCACACCCACACCCCCCGCCCCAGATCCGCCCATCTACAGTTACTAATTTGAAAGAGAGTTTATATCATGGGTTTCGTCTGACCTCTGAACTGTATGGAAGGCACGAAACGATTGTACAGAAGCCAGACAATTTCAATTTCGTGGGCCACACAACAGTACCTCCCAAAATTAGTGTGATGTATCAGCGATAACTAGTTTGTTGTGTTAAAGCTACCTGTTCCAGGCAATAACACTTTTTAGTTTACAATAATTCCGTATAAAAGTTCATTAAGGGGCACAACCGACCTTTCCTAAGGCTTCAGTTCGCGGCTTTTACTGGGCTTCATTATACATACCCGTTTAGACAGTGACCACCCTATTGTCCCACCAAATGCTTTCTTTCGTCCGTTCAAAGCGAAAAGAGGCCCACCGGAATCTCCTGACGGATATGTAACACAATCGCTTCTGATAGGCGATGGTAGCTGTTATAAATGTTCTGTACGACATTAGGTCATCTGCATAATTATAACCAATCAGAGACAAGATGGCGGCCGAACCAGCGAAAAAAAAAGAAAGTATCTGTTACGATTGTGGTTGTGTTGTTCTGTGAGATGCATGTGTTAATCGTAGGAAACGATCCGATTTTATTTGAGCTATCATGGTTGCGAATCACGTACCTTTTCAGTAAGATTCTT
The DNA here is from genome assembly GCA_036245525.1 of Semisulcospira habei. Classification (NCBI taxonomy): domain Eukaryota; kingdom Metazoa; phylum Mollusca; class Gastropoda; family Semisulcospiridae; genus Semisulcospira; species Semisulcospira habei. Next base: position 308,637,443 of record BTPG01000002.1, read on the forward strand.
TTTTGTTCGCACATCCCCCCACCCCCCACACTTTGGTACCGGTCTCAGGCCACTTTACAAATTTCAAATACAAGCGATCAAAAATCTCTGTAACTTCAGTAGCTGACTGGCCCTTCGTTTGTCTTGTACTGTGTTTGTCTTAAATGGCGTAAATCCGTGTCTGTTTCGTGAGTGTGCGTGTTGGGTTTCAGGCGCGGCGCTTTGAGTCGATTTCCCCAAAATTGAGAAAAAGCGCCTATATAATAACAGTATTATTATTATTATTATTATTATTATTATTATTATTATTATTATTATTATTATTATTATTATTATATAGCAGAATTGGTTTTGTTATGATACGCTAAGTTTAGTCCGGAAGCTTCTAGCAAAGTCGCACGGAGAATAGCGGTAGTAAAGTTGATCTATTTTTAGCCATAGTTTTTTTCTGTGAGCGTGAAATTAGCGGCCGTTCTTTGCGTGTTATGAAAGGTCGTGAACGGTCTGCCATACTGTTGTGTGACGTCATTACACACTAGGATTTGGGGCTGAAATGAGCAGTCGAATTTTGTAGACTATTGTAGTTATTCTAGGAAGTTCATTTTTTTATTAATATTTATGAGTTTCAGTTACGTGTTCCGTTCTGATTGGAAGCGTTGTGTAAATTCATTAGATTTTTCTTGAAAGTCGTTTTACTATAAAAGTTGGTGCTAGGAAGCACGTGTGTACATTGTCATGCATTGTCAGTTGTAGGGACACACAGTTTTTCGTAGGTACGTGGCCCGTATAGGGTGTACATTGTGAGAGACGCAGGGTAACGCTGGTGTACGTTGTGTGAGGAACTTTGTGTCGCCAGAGTTGACATTTTCAGAGGAGACATTGTATCAGTGTTGGTGTATTTGGGAATGCATTGTGTGGAGATCGCATCGCTGAATTAAAATATTGTTGGAACTGTTACTCCAGTGTAGCCTACAACCTTAAGCCACGTGTGGCTGGTTGCAGCTGAATGAAGTTTATTTAAAAGAACCTTACGTGCGTGCGTCTGGTGTGTTTTTCATACTACGACTACAACTCCACCACGTAACATATTGGCACCTCCGACGGGACTTCTTCAGTTGGCTCAGTGGAAAGGGTAGCAGGAGAAAACAGCCAGGGGTGAAACGCAGAAATGGCGATATCGGAAATGGAGACATTGCTAAAAATTACGTGCGTGCGTCTGGTGTGTTTTTCATACTACGACTACGACCCCACCACGTAACAGTATCATCGAGTCGCGCTGACATTGACAGACTCGGTAACGGCGGAAGAGAAGAAAGAGGAAGAGAGACAAGATACCCCTAAGTAGAAATTACATCGGACAATGGCATATGGACATGTGGCAACGTAAAGCAAGAACTTGGTTTGACGTGACCACCCTGGCACCCGAATTTGTCATTTTCCTGCTCTATCAGTAAGTAATCTACGGTCTTTGTCGATCTTCCAATAGGATTTCCGCGAGCGCTAGTGATTTTCAGATTCAGTTCATGCGGATCCTCAGTAGACTTTATCTCTTACTTATTTCGCAAGATTTTAAACCTGTTTTATCATAATTATAGTTACGAGCTAGTTATCACATTTTATGCTGCAGAGATCCGTAAACTACGGTGTGTGTCAAAGTTGCACATCGCTAGTCGTAACATTTTTTTGTCTGTGCCGGCTCTCATTCACTCGATTCAGAAAGGTAGTGTTTCTGCTGCGAGGGTAAATTTGTCGTTTCTAATGATGCTTTACGTAGACCTCGACGTGTGAGACGTGAAACTGACTGCAGTGCAGAAAGTCGGTATAATTATCAGTGTTCTGTTTCAATGAGTGAAGATGGTTCGTGTTTCCGAGGGGTAAAGGATCAAAGGTCAAACTAGGCACCGTGGACAGCGCACGATCGCAGTTTGCGAGCCGGCGCAAATACGCAAGCCCTCGGTGCACTACTGTACGCACGATCGTTACTAATACAATATTATTAGCACGTCTAGCGGAACCCGCATTGTGATTTGACAGAATAGCGAGTATGGAAGGCTTATCAGTTCTACTTTCTGGTGAAACATTACGTTGAAGGGATGCCGGAGAACATCAGTACACGTGTACACTGACAAGTGTGTACATCACACCGATGACCTCGTGACCTGCAGTATTGTGATACACTTAAAGCCGGGTTCTGCCTTGTGACGTAGGCTCATAAATATGCATATTAATTCAAAACGAGGCCGATGCAGACGATGAATTCGCGACTCGGGTACAAAAACAATACACCCTCCAAACTATGAATTTCGACATTTGGCATTGTATTTATATCAAAAAGCTCTAAGATAGGACACAAAGGACCCATACGCATACTGCCAGCAGTATCTGTTGCAGACAGTTTTCTGACTGTGTTGCGATGCTTGATCCTGGGGAATATAACTTAATAGATCTTACAATATTGTTGCATAGAAGGATTATTCTAACAACTGTGGTTACAATGAAGACCTGTCTGCTATTTTTTCCTTTTGCTACGCTGGAATGTTCCCATGCCCCCACCCTATTAGTACCAGTAGCAGTAGACAGCCATCGTTAAATGTGCCTGCTCAGATGGATTGTGAAAAGAAGGATATAAATGTATTAGTTAAAGCAAGACACCATTTAGCATCTGGTCGGTTGTATCGGCGAAGGCCCGCCCTAGATCAGGTCGCTTTAATGTTTGTTCGAACTTGTAGAAGAGTGCTCATTTACTGGAGCGATCAATAACGAGAATACTTGTGAAACAAAAGTAAAACTATTATTCAACCTACAGATGAGTTGCATCCAAATCGCCAAAAAGAGCCTCGAGTTGGTTCGGGAGTAAACGCTTAATCCACCCCAAAACAACACTTCGTATTATTTTCTGCTTTTAGATAAAGTGGAAACGTGTTAATAAACTGTATATACATGAACGATGTACCTGTAAGACATTTGTAGAACTTTATTTAAAAACCTGAAACTTTGCTTATAACATAAAAAGCTAGGTTCCCTTGCAATTTGTTATGTCGAGTGTTTGCTGTAATTGTGAAAATAATTACTTAACCAAGCCAGTGAAAAGGAAACATCATTTCATTATCGAAACCAAGACGACTCGCACCCACACCGCAAGAAGGGTTGATTGATTGATTATTGGTGTTTAACGCCGAGCAGGCGACTAAGGCCATCTCACGGCGGGCAAAGAAGGGACGTTATGTTCAGAATGGACACCAATTTGGAGAGTAGCTGATTTGACAAGGAAACGAAACAAAAAAAGAAACAAATAGTAGAAATAAACTGTCGTTTACGTTTGGTGCTTGCAATCTACTCTAAGTAAGTGGTTATACATTAAAAATGCACCTGTAAATGAATGAACTTCGACTGAAAACAAACTTTTGTCGATATGTTGGGATAATTAGATTAGAAAGTCTGACATTTCGCTTAAAACTCGTATATTATTCTTAATATTAGTAGCAGTAGTAGTAGTAGTGGTAATTGACAAGATGGCGGCCATGCAACACCTCCTGGCCGCCCGCTCCGGCAGAAATGGTCGTCACCGGCAGTACTAAACAGACATTGTACCTTCGTTTGATATACAATGTCAGGCCCTGCAATGCTGCATCACGACCGGTATTTCTTTTTGATGACTTTTGGCAATTTGATGTGCAATAATTGTTAATTGGATTTTATCCGCTGTGCGATGCTGGGAGTTGATACACGCAGATTCTTGCTGTACCATGGGGATATTAGAAGAACAGCGCGCGTTATGCGGTGGCAATACAACCAACGTGCTTTTCTCCCCTTTCATCATCTCGGGAGTGGCTCTTCCCCGCACGCCACGCTCAACATCACTGCCTAGGGAATAGCGCTAGTGCATTCGACGAAGCGAATACCAGCAAGCTTCAGGCCTCACATTCCAGCCGAATGATGTGATGACAGACACCTCCCAGACGCAGCGTCTGTTTCTTAATGAACAGCCTGCCAGTGTGTACTCTTTAGAAACCATTCTTTGGACTGCTTTTACGTTAATGATGTAGTCCTACTACTATTGCTTTAAAAATGACTATGAAGTTATATACTAGTTAAGTTATAATTAAGGTGGTGACTGTTTATGCCGGAGCGACTGTCTAATAGCCGGCGCTGTTTTTATGGCGACGGGCCCCCAGGTAGCAACTGTGAAAGTATTCGTCTTTTTTTTTTTTTTCTTTTTTTTTTTTTCGTATTTTTGTTATTTGTGTAACTAGTCTCAGCCAAGCAGAAAGTTTAAAAACATTATATTATGTGTTATAGGGATACTAAGATAAAACCGTTTTTAGTTTGCTTGTGTAAGGGAGGTTCAGGTCGGGTTGGAGCCGTTGGCGCTGGCCATTAGACGCCTTGGCGACGGGCTTCACCCGTCCCGAGCCATTGTCCATTTGTTTGAAAACTGTCGTGTGAGTGTGTGTGATTGCGAGTTGCACCTGAGGTGGCAAAAAGAATTTCTCTTTTTGAGATAATAAAGTACTCTTAGTAGTAGTAGTAGTAGTAGTAGTAGTATTTCCTCTTATACAAATTCCGCTTATAACCGAAAAATCTCGGTCCTCTGCTGCGTATGTGTTATATTACAGTTGCAGAAGTGTCAGCCGCTCGGTCTGTCTAGAAATGATAGTATACCAATACTCCACTTCTGTGTTTTATAGAACTTTTCACAACCGCAGAATAGCGATGTAGGTCAAAGACATCTTTAACAGGAGCGACGCATTTATTTTCGTAAATAGTACACAATGACTCAAACTCAACAGATGAATCGACAAATAAAATTTGTAACAAATGTAAAATTTGCACAACAACAAAAATAGGATGCAAATTAACTTGCAGCATATGAAACAACGAAGTGTAATACTAAACTATTTTGAATTCAGTATATATATAAACTGAAATACATTACAATGCAAATGTGAAGTTGTTTCCCTTGTTACTAACATTCTTGCATTCTTGTGTTACTTATCGCATTCTTGTGGTATTTTGGTTTGTGTTTATATATATATATATATATATATATATATATATATATATATATATATATATATATATATATATATATATATATATATATATATATATATATATATACTGGAGAGCAACAGAAATGCGACTTTCTTTACTTTAGTGTTTCCGATGATTCCAAAAATATCGTATTTCTTTTGCTCGTCAGTATACATTCAATGAAGAAACTGGGAAATTCATGAATTGCATGAAAATTTTAGGAAATTCTAAATTAAAATGATTATTTTACAGGGGCATTTCATGAAATCCCTGAAAATCCTAGAGATCTGATCAAATTCCTGGTTGCAACGGCGCTGACGCTTAGAGAAATGGACGGACCTTTTCAAGTGGAAGTGAAACATCTTGCAGCGCGAGAAACAAAGCCGCATGCAGTAGCCGTGGAGGTCCAAGGAAGGCTTGAGAATGCACTGCCCCCGGCTGTCTATCGATCTGTGAGAGGACAAGGCGAGCGATTGTTATAGGTTACCAGGCTGTCCACTCTCCTGTCGCCAGACGATAGCTGGCTTCCCTCGACATCAGGTGTCGTCTCGTGGGGCTGATCTACTGATTCACGTGCGTAAATTTCAGAAACTTTTGAAGACTGCTTGAAGGGAACGGTCTTAACTCTTCACTGCCAGTGGGTGCAGATTCTGTTTTTGAATCGTTATAAATTTAACGACATAGATTTCAAGTCGTCTGAAGAACAAGGCCACCGCGCGGTTTCAGCAAGAGGTTTATATTCTCATGAGGATCTATGCCTCTTCCATTTGGGTGATGTTCACTTTTTCTCGGCAGTGAATGGGTTAAGGCCGTTTGCGTGCTGGTTTGCGACTTTAAAGCCAAAGGCAAGGACTCATCCAAGCAGTTTAATAACTTTAAAAGAAAAAGTGTGTGTGGTGTGTTTTTGACATTTGTCATTCGCAGAACTTTAACAAAAATATTTTATCGTGTGTTTAATGGCATAACGTTTATTATGCATCGTGTGGCCTCGGCTTTATTACAGCTATTGTTGTTGTAGATCTTGTAGGCAATATTCGTTGTTAAGTTGCAGAAATTTGGGTGACTTTGTCTCTTTGTTGGGATTATTTAAGACAAAACAAAACAATTGACCTGAAACAGTTTAATCAGTTTCAAGGGACTCTGGGTGAACTGTCTAGATTGATTTGCCAAGCCAAATGAAAAACAAAAAAAAAAACTGCCAGAAACAAATTAAGCAATGTTTTCTTTGTTGGTCTCCCCCCCCCCTCCCCCCCCCCCCCTCCCTAGATAATGTGCAGATCACTTCTATGAACACTGAGTTATGGTTGACTGGTTGGTTGGTTAGTTGGGGTTTGACGGCCATGCCGCGTAATGCGCAGATTTAACTCATTCAGCCCGACGGCCGTGTTTCCCAAATTTTGGCGGCGTCATCTAATGACTATGCTCCAGTTGCAGGAGATGGATCGACCATGATAATTCAAGGGGAGTGCCAGATTAGCTTGGCGCCGACATGAGCGAAGCTAACCTGGCACTACCTTTGAATTATCATGGTCGACCCATCTCCTGCTGTAGTGCGTCAGGGCTGAATGGGTTAATAGAATTCAGATTCTTTGAAGATTGGCTTCTGTCGACAATATTTTTTTTGTTAAAGTCACATACATAACATACGTTGCAAAACTTTGCGACGAAGGCAAAGTTGTAATGCCTCTTTGAACTTTGAAGAGACAAGTTATCACTTCTATTCTGGCTTCTTTCTTCTGCAGAAAAACATCGTTCAAAAACACAACATAGGCCAGCCGTACACGCTTGCAAAAAAAGTGCATGAACTAGCTGTGTATGTGAGGACAAACCTTTGACTCGTTCAGTGCTTGCTGACGCAGTTTGTGTTTCTGCAGTTTTCGCTGAATCAACACCAAAAAGCCCTAGCTATCCCAGGAACACGGATTAAAAGTGGTGACAACAAGAGGTATAGATCATCATGGGCCCCCACAACTGCGGGGGCTCTTGAGGATCTACACCTCTTGCAGTTGGGCGGTGTTGAGATTTTCTCGGCAATAAACGGGTTAACACAACTTGGTGAGACTTCATCATCCGTTTGCAGTGGCCTAATGTCTTCTCAAAGATTGGAAATGTAAGTAAGACGTGCCGTGTCCCTTTTGAAGACAAAAACTTGGTTATCGTTTTGCATTATTGTTTATGAACTATGTCGCATATGTTGATGGTGATCGAAGGAGCCATGAAACACATCGGTTTGACGGACAGTTGCAAGAAAAGCGTTTGTGGTGAGTTTTCAGAGCAACTTGTTTTATTCATTTTTGAAGGCGCTATATAGTTTTTAAAGACAAGTTATTGTCGCCAACCAATGGACTGGTCAAAGGATCGGATAAAAATAGCCATTAAGCGTAATAAAACTTTTCTTTATGTTTCTACAGAAATTTACAAATAAAAAGTTCTTCTTGTGTTCCTAGTAGAAAATGGTTTCTAATCATTTTGGTGAAATAGCACATTGTGTCCAAAACAAGTGTGTAAAGACTGCGTCCAAAATAGATGTGTAAAAATTGCGTCCAAGATAGATGTGTAAAGACTGCATACAATATAGTAGATGTGTAAAGATTGTCTGCAACACAACAGGTGCACAAGATTTGCACACGAAGGAAATCAGTGCCGAGAAAACCTGAAGAGGATCCAACTGCAAGAGACATAGATCCTCATAAGCCCCCGCAGCTGCGGGGATTCATGAGGATCTAAGCCTCTTGCCGACACCAGTGTGTGTCCATGTTTGTTTTGTTTTGTTTTTTGCGTTCAGGGTGGCTGGAGCTGTTTGGCAAAGAATTAACGAGTAGCTTCTCAGTGCGCAAAGGCCAGCCGGCCGATGTCGGCCGCAGTTGGCCCGCGCAAGGCCGTGCGAGGGTCAACGGCGGCCGACGTCGGCCCGATGGCCTTTTTCGCATTGGGTTAGAACCAGAATCTGCGGTCACCAGCAGTGCAGAGGCAAAGCCGGCAGTAGTTAACCCCGCCACTGCCGGAAAATAAAAACACGCCAAGCACCCAAATGTAAGGGGGATCATTAGCATCTGTGCTTCCTGCCTCGGTATGCCTCGGATCTGCAGACTTGGTTATAATTATTGCCACTAAATCAGAATTAGAGTTCCAGCAGCTGGCGCAGCAGTGCAAGGTTTAACTCATTCAACGCCATGCGACAATGTCGCAGCTATTGATACGGGGCACCTTAAATGAGTTAACACGTTCGAGACGTGCTGCATCCGGATGCCTGCATGAGCGCCGTCTTCTCGAAGGCGCTAGCTCTGTAATTGTTCAAATCTGCGTACTACTCAGCACGGCCGACCAAAAACCCCAACTAACCAACCAACCAACCAACCAATGAGCCAACCATCACTCAGTCATCATAAAAGTGAGCGTCTAAGAAGGAGAAAACAAATCCCAAATTATGATCCCCCGCGGCTGCTGCTGTTGCTCATGAAGATCTAGGCCTTTTGCAGTTGGGTGGTGTTCAATTTTGGCAGCAGTCAAGGGGACATACAGTCAGGAGTAGGATGCTCCACACATCTTTTTTTAGACCAGAAGTGTGAGTACAGGGTGCAGTCTGCTTTAACGCATTCAAAGCCAAGAATTAGAGTGCTCACTCTAAGCCATCTGCAAGAGAAAAAAAAAAAACTCACGAGCCCCCGCAGTTGCGGGGTCTCATGAGGATCTTTGACTCTTGCTAACCACGTTCTGCATCCGTAGTCTTTGAGATTAAGTTTTGGTGCAGAATCACTTGCGATGGAGAGATTGAACTGGAGAGCCACAATGCGCACTGATCGACTGCCGACAAAATCGACATTTTATTGGCTGACGTGCGTGGCTCGATGCCGACACACCGCCACACTCAACTCGACCAGAATAGGAAGACATCGGTCATTGAAGGCGGTTTTACCCTTCGCCTAGAATGCATGAAATGCGCAGGAATTGAATTTGTATCGTCTCCGCACTTTCTAATCGTGCTTTGCTGCAGAAAGTGTTAATTTTAAAGGACAATATCTTTCTGTCATTGGCATAGAAACCCAAGGGGTCAAGTATGTCCAGGACATACGTCTTCTGTTTGAAATTGTGCTCTGCCTCCAGTTGCAGGAAACTTTTGCAAGGCAGCAACTGCCAACCAACTGTCGCTCTGGATAGCAGCGACATTTGTGCCTGGGGATAAAACTGGTCACAACGAATCCTTTGAAACTATGGCAGGCAGGTACTGGCTATTGAAAATGACGTGCAACTCAACCCATTTTTTTTTTCAGAAAGTGTGGTGGATTTTTTAGGTCATTTCATGGGCATAAATCCTCTGGACATGGTATGGCCAAACCTTCTATTTTGACTTGGACTATACCTCCCGTTTGCTCTATCCGTAAAAGCACATACCTTCTCCAGACCCAAATGTTGAGTTGCCTAGTAGAGTCCAATTTTTTTTTACAAGCACAAAGTATCATTTTTCTGGGAAACCTCCACTAGTAATCATTCAAAATGATAATGTTTCCTTTCGGTATTTCTACACAACACCGCTCAGTATGATTTGATCACATCCTGATTTGATTCACCTACCTACCCCCCCCCCCCTTTCCCCTCCCTCTCCCGCGCCCCCCCTCCACCCCCCTTAGTGTTTGGTTTTCTGTGCGGCTGGACAATACTTCCCCCGAAAACCTTCCTACGCCATTAACTGATAACAGCAGATAAAGAACTCTTTTGTTACGCAGTTCTATTTTCCTACGAAGAGAAATTTACACTGCATTGAAAGCACTGTGTAACCGGTTTGTAAGCTGTTGCAAACTGTAGGTTTAAATATACAAATTATACCATAATGGGTCATGGGGTTTGCGGCAACGACTTTACTCCCTGTGGCCTGTCAGAAGTGCTTCTTGCCGAGGTGATTCCTTCAGGAATCACCTCCACAAAAGCGCTATTGACGGCCAATGGGCACGATTTGTCTTTTGTAATGTGTTAAGGGTGCTGTAGGCTTTCGTTATTTATGTGTACAGTAGGAGCAGTACATGAAAACTGTGTAAGCTTAAAAACCTTTTTGCAGGGAAAACGTATACACCATGCAACTGCATAGATCCACAGTTGCGGGGCTCATGAGGAGCTGTGTCTCTTACCAGTCCTGATTTGCGACTGTGTTCCTTGGACAGAGTTTCGTTTTGGTTTTAATTTACGTTCATTTCAGAGTTACTGTGCAGCTACTGGCTGTACAGGGTTTAACGCCTTCACTGCCGGAACGAGACAAAACAGGCATCACTCAAGTGCAAGAGTCATAGATCCTCATGAGTCCCCGCATTCATGGGGGCTCATGAGGATGTATTCCTCTTGCTAACACAATTTTATGTCTACATTCCTTAGACGGTTGGGGCTCTTTGGCATACAATATTTTTTTTACGTCTGCGCCCACTGGCAGGGAAGGGGTCAAATGTACGGATGTCTTTTTCAGTGTTGTGAAGGTTTCAAGGCTGGTCTGAAAAAGAAGCAAGGACAATTGAAACTGCATCATTAAGAGAGTGGTTTGTATTGTGCCTCCACCCACATACACTTAGATCGTGTATAGAAAACAGACTCTTTGCGGAAACATGCGCGAGCCGCACACAAAAGACTGATCTGGTGAAAAATAGAAACATTTTGTGGTGATCGCTTGAATAGAAATCGATCACAAAGGACATTCGTGTAATTGCTGGAAATGGACTGATAGTGTTGTTGATAGATGGACGAGTTGGACTGATCCTAATACAGCCAATACTACTATTCAGCTGTTCTTTCGTGCACAAAGGACATACTTATGGACAGCTCGATTCAATGGTGTTCCACTCTAAAACTGAGTTCCGTCGCAATACCTTCCGGCCATAACAGACAACAACAGTGTGTTGCCGTCACAAGTGTCGGATGAATACCTCGTTGTTGATTTCCCCATAAATATGGCGAACGCTGCAACTAACAACCAAACGCTTTCATACTCAGAACTAGTTGCAGCTGAGTTAGACAGAACGACGAACAACACTTCGCGCTCGGTGTTAAAAATGCCGCAGTATCTCTACGTTTACATGACTTTCTTCAACGTCGTCATTTTCATCGTCGGCTTCCTCGGCAACGTCATGGTGATACAAGTGGTGACGCGTATGCGCGCGATGCGGACCCGGATGAACTACTTCCTGCTGAGTCTCAGCGTGGCGGACCTTTTGGTGTTGACGGTGTGTCAGCCTGTGGCGCTCATGGTTTTCTACACTGGAGAGAGATGGGTCCTCGGGAGTTTTATGTGTAAGTAGTATCTCTCTCTCTCTCTCTCTCTCTCTCTCTCTCTCTCTCTCTCTCTCTCTCTCTCTCTCTCTCTCTCTCTCTCTCTCTCTCTCTCTCTCTCTCTCTCTCTCTCTCTCTCTCTCTCTCTCTCTCTCTCTCTCTCTCTCTCTCTCTCTCTCTCTCTCTCTCTCTCTCTCTCTCTCATTCTCGGTGATTATAACATTGACATCTCAAAACCCCATTCGATGTGGTAATGTAAAACAATGCTGTTTGGACTAAAACAGATGATTACCACTGCAAACAGAGTAACACGCTCTTCGTCTACTTTGATTGACCACATCTATACTAACAACCCTTAAGCTATCACGGAAACTGATGTCTCTTCACTAGCTGTCAGTGACCACTTTCCCATCACCTGTACATGGTTATGTTATGTTCCTAAACAGAGCCGAACCCAACATTTATACATTACTTACAGATGTTTTAGAAAACTAGATAGAGATAGTTTCCTTCATGACCTCAGTTTTTTACCGTTCCATGAAGTTTACAATCACAATGACCCTGATGTAGCGCTCTCACTGTGGCTTGAGCTGTTCCTCGGAGTGCTAAACAAGCATGTCCCTTTAAAAAGGAAACGAGTTTGGTGCCGTGAGCCCCCCACCTGGATTACGGAGGAGATTAAACAAACCATGGAAGCTAGAAATCGAGCTAAGCGGGACAAAGATTTTATTGAGTTCAAAAGGTTATGTAACAGAGTCAAATACCTTATCCGGGAGGCACAAAAAGCACTGGTAGAGAAAACCATACGTGGCGGGAATCCGTCTTCAATATGGAGAGTTTTAAACTTACTAACTAACAATCGTAAAAATTGTTCTGCAAATACGACTGCCAACCTTACAGCCGATGCTTTTAACGACCACTTCATTTTAGCCCCGAAATCTTTACTACAGGCTTAAGGTTTGGATCAGGTGGAACATGTCACATCGCAGAAGCTTACTGACTTTTGTAAGCAAAGACTGTCCGCGGGCTTTGCTTTTAATATACCTTTCATCGCTGTACATGAAGTGGGCAGATTTATCTCTAGTCTCAAGAACAAAAAGTCAGCTGGCATTGATGGTATCAATGGTTTTATCCTCGAACTTTCTCTTCCATACATTGTGGAAAGCTTAACCTATATTTACAACCTATGTATTCAAAATGATATTTTTTTTCGGCCGGCTTTCAAAAAATCTAAAGTGGTACCTATACCCAAAACAAAAGACACATCTGATCCAAATAATTTTCGGCCTATATCCATATTATCTATTCTGTCGAAGCCTATTGAGAAGCATGTACACAAACATCTTCTCGAATTCCAGGAAGAAAAGTCTCTCATGAGTAAATATCAATCTGGTTTTCGCCCTAAACATTCGTGTCACACTGCCTTGGTTCATATGATTGACACTTGGCTGCTCAACATCAACAGAAACAAAATGCCTGGTGCTGTCTTTCTTGACCTAAAAAAGGCGTTTGACCTTATAACCACGAAATTTTATTACAGAAACTAGACAGCTACTTTAACAATAACAGCCCAGGGACATTCTCATTCTTTCGTTTATATATCATAGGGAGAATTCAAACTGTGTACATCAATGCTACCTTCTCTCCTGAAAAGCGTGTTGAGTATGGCATGCCCCATGGATCCATACTAGGACCGTTACTTTTCTGTTTGTTTATAATTGATCTTCTACTTCATATATCCGATCCAAATACTGAATGTGACATGTTTGCCGATGATTCAACTCTCCACGTTGGCGGGAAAACTGTACCTGAAATTTCAAGCAATCTTCAGCTTAGTCTTCAGGAGGTCTCACTGTGGTGCAAAAATAATCAAATGCTTGTTAATCCATCCAAAACGAAAAGCATGCTAATCACAACACGCCAAAAGCATCAGCTCCGCCCCCATTTACTTAGCCTCTCTTTTGATTCAGTTCCCATTGAGCAAGTCAAGGAATATCGCCTCCTCGGGGTAATTGTTGATGACCAACTGTGCTGGTTGCCCCATCTAACACAACTAGGAAAAACATTATCAAAGAAACTATTTTTACTGTCAAGATTAAAATCTATCATTGATACTAAGACACGAAAGCTATTTTTCAACTCCTACATAAAACCTCACATTGCCTGCACATCTACTATTTGGGACGGCTGTAGTAAGGCTAACATTAAGCGGATTAATTCTCTATACACAGTTAAACTGATCCTCCCAATCCCCTCTCTAACTTTGGAGGTAAAGCTTCAGGCAACAGGGCTCCTTCCTTTACATCAACACCTTACTTTAAATAAGTGCGTACTTATGCACAAAGCACTGAACGGGAAAGCCGCCACCCCCCCCCCCCCCCCCCCCCTTCTACGTGGCTAAGCTTTTCACTGAGAGCGAAAGGGTTTACAGCACTTTGAGGAACAGTCTCGTCATTGAACGGCCCCGAATTGACTTGTTTAAATCCAGCCTTTCGTACGCGGGTGCTTATTAATGGAACTCTCTTCCTCCACATATACAGCAAACGAGACATATTAACTTTGTTTAGGACGAACGCTTTTAAATACATCTCTGAGCAAACTTGAAAGAAACGTAGATATTATGTCCAAAAGAGCCATGTCAATGATTTCCTGTGGTCCTCTGTTTTGCACTTGTTAGCTTTTACATAATATCTCTCTTTATCGTAGTGTTTTGCCTGCCCACTAAATTCCTACACATGAGTAGCTGTATCATAAGTGTGCAATCGCTTTCTATAAACACACTTTACATCGCACCCCCCCCCCCCCCCCACCCAAGACCTTGTCATTTTGCTGTGTGTGTGTGTAATCTTCAGCGACTTTGGAACTCGTATCGGAATGTAACACAAGTGACCTGTGGGTGTAGTGGCTTGTTTTGTGCTGTTATCATATTGTTTTAATGTTGCTTTTAATGTTGTAGTTTAGCAAGGACAAACATAAAAAGAGGCCTGTGCGCCTATTGTTTCCATCCTTGAGAAATAAAGTATCATTCATTCATTCATTCATTCATTCATTCATTCATTCATTCATTCATTCATTCATTCATTCATTCATTCTCTCTCTCTCTCTCTCTCTCTCTCTCTCTCTCTCTCTCTCTCTCTCTCTCTCTCTCTCTCTCTCTCTCTCTCTCTCTCTCTCTCACTCCTTCGCTCTATCCGTTGAGAAATAAAGTTTCATTTCATTTCATTTCTCTCTCTCTCGCTCTCTCTCTCTCTCTCTCTCTCTCTCTCTCTCTCTCTCTCTCTCTCTCTCTCTCTCTCTCTCTCTCTCTCTCTCTCTCTCTCTCTCTCTCTCTCTCTCTCTCTCTCTCTCTGTTTCTATTTCCAGTTTAAAGAACTAATCGTCTTGTGGTCCAGATGGTATTAGTAGTCAGATTTTAAAACTATCTCTGCCCTACGTCGTCTAATCCCTGACCTTTATCTTTATTTATAATTTATCTATCAGACATAACGTTTTTTCCCGACGAGCTAAAAAAGCGAAGGTAATCCATCTTCCTAACAGCAATGATTTATGCAACCTAAACGAGTACAGACCCATTTCCATATTACCCTGTATTTCAAAACCGCTCGAGAAACATATCCGTATTCATCTTCTAAACCTTCTGGAGCAAAACCATTGATAAATGCAGCATAAGCAGGATTTCGAACTCTACATTCGTGCCAAACTGCCCTCAGTCGGTTAACTGATAAATGGCTCTCTCCCATAAATGACAGTAAAGTATCAGATACAATCTTTCTTGACCTGAAAAAAGCTTTTGATCTTGTTAACCACTCTATACTACTAAAACAAACTACACACTATCACACTGACTCAAATACTGTCTCCTTTCTATCTTCCTATCTCAGGCACAGAACGCAGAAAGTACTGCTAAATGACAAATATTCCTCTGACGGGTTAGTAACTTGAGGTGTTCCACAGGGGTCATTCTTTGGCCCCTATTATTTAATTTATTTATTAATAATCTGCCACTGTGCATATCTCATTTAGACGCAAACTGCGATCTGTTCGCAGACGACACGACCATACACACATCTGATAAAGATATCGCAACCATTAATAAGGT
This sequence comes from Semisulcospira habei, assembly GCA_036245525.1. Taxonomy (NCBI): domain Eukaryota; kingdom Metazoa; phylum Mollusca; class Gastropoda; family Semisulcospiridae; genus Semisulcospira; species Semisulcospira habei. The sequence continues at coordinate 308,652,804 of BTPG01000002.1, forward strand.
ACTCCAACAAAGTTTAAATGAAGTAGCAGGCTGGTGCAGTGATAATCACATGATTATTAGTATTCCAAAGACAAAGAGTATGTTAGTTACTACACGTCAGAAACACCAGCATGGCCTACAACCTTTAACACTCTCCTTATATAACCAGTCTGTAGAACAAGTAACTAGGCATTGCTTAAATAGGCGTTATAGTGGACAACCAATTAAGCTGGGAACCGCATACTGTTTATATATGCAAAACAATCTCCAAAAATCTGTTCCTGTTACCAAACTACGCCATATAGTTAATACTGATATCCGTAAACTCCTTTTCCATGCGCATATTAAAACGCATTGTGACTACAGTTCTACTGTCTGGGATGGATGCAGCGAAGTTCACATGAAAAAAGTAAAATTCCTTGTATCGTCGGGGCATTAAATTAATACTTCCCGGTCCTACCTCGACTGACGAAAAATTAAAATCTCTCAAGTTACTAACATTGAATAAACAGTTTGAATTTAATCGCTGTGTTCTACTGCACAAGATCATGCACGGAAAAGCCCCACCCTATCTAAAAACTCTATTTTCCGACAATAATAGGAAAAACACGAGAAATAGTCTGATCCACCTTCCCAAAATTAGATTAGACATCTGTAAAACCAGCCTGTACTTTTTAGGCGCTAAAGCGTGGAATATTTTACCTCCACACCTAAAATCAATTTGTAAGATTAGCGTCTTCAAAGATCGCCTCCATAAATATTTACTTCAGAAGTAATACTATTCATATAGTTAGTGACAAGTTTCCTATTACCTAATACTCTCCTACTGTTGCTGCAGATTATGTAATACAGCATTAACATGTCAGGTTTATATATATATATATATATATATATATATATATATATATATATATATATATATATATATATATATATATATATATATATATATATATATATATATATATATATATATGTGTGTGTGTGTGTGTGTGTGTGTGTGTGTGTGTGTGTGTGTGTGTGTGTGTGTACGTACGTAGGGAGGGAGGTAGGTAGGTAGGTAGATAGGGAGGTAGATAGATAGATAGATAGATAGATAGATAGATAGATAGATAGATAGGATAGATTAGATAGATAGATAGATAGAATAGGATAGGATAGGATAGGATAGGATAGGATAGGATAGGATAGGATAGATAGATAGATAGATAGATAGATAGATAGATAGATAGATAGATAGATAGATAGATAGATAGATAGATAGATAGATAGATAGATAGATAGATAGATAGATAGATAGATAGATAGATAGATAGATAGTTGTTTTTTCCTGAGGTTGGGGGGGGGGGGGTCTTTTTTACTTATATGTTTTATTTTTTGCTGTATCGTCTGATGTATTTTTATATGTGTAGAGTAGCAAAACAGTTTGGAAGATGGGCATTGCTATGCTAAAGCTTTTATCGTGAATAAAAACGTTTCATCATCATCATCATATCTCTCTCTCTCTCTCTCTCTCTCTCTCTCTCTCTCTCTCTCTCTCTCTCTCTCTCTCTCTCTCTCTCTCTCTCTCTCTCTCTCTCTCTCTCCAATAATTACAGCGTTGCTGAGCGTCTGCCCAAAAATGTGCTGGTGCATGATTTTGCACCATACGATAGTAAGCTGTAAGTTCCAAAATCACAGACCGAATCACACACATGGAGAGTGTGGGTGTTAGTTCTTTGGGTGTCAATAGAGCCTTTTGTCGTAATGATTCCTTGTGAAATTATCGAGCATCGCGACACAATGCGATACGGACAGCCATAGGGTTAAGCAATGTGTCGCCATATCAGCTATCATTTGTAAATACAACTCTCAATATCATTCTTCAAACACACTCGCTCGCACACATACACACGCACGCACACGCGCTCACACACATACACACACACACACACACACACACACACACACACAAACAAACACACACACACACACACACACACACACACACACATCCACACACGCGTTCCTATCGATGGACTGTAAAACAGTCAACTTTACTGCCTAAAGTACGGTCGACCAAAAGAAATTTGCCGTCGGGAACGTCAGTGTTCCCGTTGATGCGGATTATGTAGCATTATTTTTGCTTGTCTGTTTATAAAATTTATTCTGCAACCAACGTTTATTCATTGTTTCTCTCAATGCCTCTGCTACAGTGACTGCTACGTGAATTATTTCAAGCCAGCGCCCTTCAATTTAAAAAAAAAATCATTGAACAAAAGCCAGACGTGTGCTGTATATTCCTTTTAATAGTCAAACGCTTTCGGTTCCTTATTATATTTCTCTAAATAGTGAGGTTTCGTTTGAAACGAACTACTCCCAACAACGAAACTAAAACTTCTACTATAAATACAGACAACACTCCAAACACGCACTCCGGCTCATGACGATCTCTGCCTCTTGGAGATTTTTGGAGTGAATTTGCTCTCGTTCGTTGTTGTGAGTCGTTTGCTGCAAACGAAACCTCTTTTTTTCTTCTTCTTCAGTGACTGCTGCGTGCCTTATTTCAAGACCGCGTCCTTCAGCAAAAACAAAACATTTTAAATGGAAAGACATAAGACATTAAGACATAAGATATGTACTGACCAAGTAAAACGTTACACGGATTTTTGTGTAATAATAAATAATAATAAGCGCATTAAATAGGTGCTTTATCCCAATTGAAAATCGGCTCAAAGCGTCGCCGCGAACTGAACCCAACATGCACGCTCACGTGAATCACGCGCATTCACTCACACACTGTACATAAACACAGAACATTCACGTGGTGCTCAGGGCAAGTTCAAGCGAGCTACTGTAGTTTTTGGAAATTCAAAATCGTTTGTATTTGAAATTTGATTAAGTGGGCTGAAACTGTGTGACATGGCGATAGTAAAATACACCCTCACTTGCTGTACATGCATTCATCATGACATACACTCATTTGGCGATCGTCCTGTATACAGCTCTTGGCTTGACTTCGCGAACGAAGATTTTATAGGAGTTACCCACGACGTCTGCAGGCTTGTTCGTGGCTGCGGAGGCCAATCCGAGACAGGCAGGTTCGACCGCAGTGGCTGCAGGGGAAGGTATGGCCAGGGTTCTGAGCTGCGGCATCTCTGTTTTTTCTCCTGAGCCGCTTGTCCTTAAGGCTAGCTCTGCGAGAGTCCTCAAAGGAGACAGCTGCCTTCTAAATGGTGGAGCGCCAGGTGTCACGGTCCGCAGCAAGCGAAGACCACTGGTGGTGGTCGATTTGGCAGGCACTAAGTGACTTCTTGAGACAGCCTTTGTATCTCTTCTTTGGTGCCCCTCTGTCACGGTGTCCAGTAGCAAGCTCGCCGAACAGGGTGATCTTTGGTAGGCGATGATCCTCCATCCTGGAGACATGCCCCGTCCAGCGGAGCTGTGTCCGCAGCAGCAAAGCCTCGATGCTCACAGTTTCAGCCTGTTCAAGGACCTCGACGTTGGTGACATAGTCACTCCAGTGAATGCCCAGGATGGTACGCAGGCAGCGCTGGTGGAAGCGTTCGAGGAGTCGTAGTTGGCTGCGGTAGAGGGCCCAGGACTCGGAACCATACAGCAGGGTGGTGAGGACCACAGCTCTGTACACGCTGATCTTGGTGCCTGTTTTCAGCTGTTGATTGTGCCACACCCGCTTGAAAAGTCGCCCGAAAGCACTGTTCGCTTTTGCCAGCCTGCTGTCAAGCTCCTTGTCCAGCTTGGCGTCCGACGTGATAATGCAGCCAAGGTAAGTAAACTGGTGCACTGACTTTAGTTCAGACTCGCCAATGGTGATGTGAGGAGGGCGATACACTGTCTTGGGTGCCGGCTGATGGAGGACCTCTGTCTTTTTCAGACTGACCTCGAGTCCAAAGAGCTGGGCAGCATTTGCGAAGCAAGACGTGATGCGCTTCAGGGCTCTCTCTCTCTGTGTGCAACGAGGGCAGCATCATCAGCAAAAAGCAGCTCACGAATCAGTTGGTCTAGGGTTTTCGTGTGGGCCTGCAGTCGTCTGAGGTTGAACAGGCTGCCATCGAGACGATACCTGATGTACACTGCATCGTCATCATCGAGGTCCACTGTGGCCTGCTTCAACATCATGCTAAAAAAGATGGTGAAGAGGGTCGGTATACAGCACTAAGATAGGTAAACACAATATTACACACATATCAGTCCTATGTCACAATCATGGAATCACGTTGTTTCATTTATGGTGATGAACTGAGGACAACCTCTGGAAAGAAACTGCATCTGAATCGAGAGGTTCTGGCTTTCAAAGCACGAAATCGCCGGCCAGAAGGCAGAAGCTCGAAGAGATGATTGGCTGGGTGTGACAGATCGCGAACGATCTTTCCTGCCTTCCGTTCCATACGCGTTTTGAAAATGGAGGCGACAGATGGAAAGTCGCAACCAGCTATTTGGGCAGCAGTTTTAACAATGTGCTCGAGCTGGTTCTTTTCTGTCGCGGTTGTGCTGCCATACCAGACAGTGATAGAGAAGCACAAGGTGCTCTCTATCACCCCTCGGTAGAACTGTGCCATTAATCCTTTTGACATACCGAGTTTCCGCAGCTGTCTCAGAAAGTGGAGACGTTGTTGGCACTTTTTTACAATGGGCGTAGTGTTATTGTCCCAACCCAGATCGCTCGAGATGATGGGGCCGAGAAATTTGAACGAGTCGACTTGTTCTACGGTTTCCCCATTGATGACAAGGGGCAGTATCGGGACTTTGATTTGACGAAAGTCAATCACCACCTCTTTTGTCTTTGAGACATTCAGTTCCAGGTCATTTTCCGAGCACCAGTCCGCCATTCTCCGCACCTCGTCTCGATACACAGTTTCGTCAGCATCAGACAGCAGGCCCTCAAGGGTGATATCGTCAGAAAATTTCAAAATTTTCACAGACGGGATTGCGGAGACACAGTCATTTGTGAACAGGACAAAGAGAAGCGGACAGAGAACGCAGCCTTGTGGAGCGCGAGTGTTCCGTGTTACAGCGGCAGAGTGTGAATTGTAGAGTCTTACGACCTGAGGACGGTCCAGAAGAAAGTCAAGGATCCAGTGACATATGGAGGGGTGAACATCGAGGTGAACGAGTTTGTCGAAAAGCTTGTGAGGTATGATGGTGTTGAAAGCACTGGAATAGTCAATAAACAAAACTCTGGCATAGGTGCGTGGGGTCTCCAAGTGCTGCAATATGAAATGCAGGCCCAGTGCGACTGCATCATCCACTGACCTGTTCGCCTTGTAGGCAAACTGGAGTGGGTCAAGCAAGTGCCCCGTGAATACCCTCAGGTAGCGAAGAACAAGCCGCTCCAGAACTTTCATGGCAACAGACGTCAGTGCCACGGGGCGGTAGTCGTTCAGCTGGGTGAACTTTGACTTCTTGGGAACAGGGACGATCACGGACGACTTGAAGCACCGCGGCACCGACATCTGCTGTAGAGAGATATTGAAGATATCGGTGAAGACAGGAGCGAGCTGGTCAGCACAGAACTTCAAGGTAGCCGTAGACACGTGGTCGAGACCCGAGGCTTTCCTGGGATTCTGTCTCTGGAAGAGACGTTTTACCTCCGCCTCCCGAACGCTGAAGGGCGGCGTCAGAGTCGACGCGTCTCCAGGAAGCGGAGGACGGTACCCAGGAGTGGGATTTTTCTGGTCAAACCTTGCTGTAAAACAGGTTCAGCCTGTCCGGGAGCTCCGGGTCCACGTCGTCGTGAGTTGTTGCCCCCTGCTTGTAGCCGGTGGCTTGCTGCAAACCCCGCCACACCTCTCGCATATTGTTGGAGGAGAACTGGTCTTCGATTCTCTTCCTGTAGGTCGCATTCGCCTTGCTGATCTCGCGACGCAGCGCAGCTTTGGCCTTTCTGTACTGCTCCCCCGTCGCCACTCTTGAAGGCCTCGTTTTTAGCGTCAAGTTTTACCTTGACTGAGCGGCTGAACCACGGCTTGTTATTGCCAAAGATGCGGACGGTCTTGGTCGGGATACAGGCCTCCTCACAGAAGCCTATGTACGACGTCACTGCATCTGTGTACTCGTCCAGGCTACTGCTCGCCTCTTTGAAAACGCTCCAGTCCGTCGCCTCCAGACACCATTGTATCGTCTTCGTCGCCTCCGTGGTCCATCTCCTGACTGTCTTGATGACAGGCTTCACAGCTTTCAGTCTCTGGCGATAGGTCGGAGTGAGCAGAACCATGGCATGGTCAGATTCGCCCAAGGGAGCCCTCGAAGTAGCACGGTAGGCAGACTTCAACGTAGTGTAGCAGAAAAGGTTATTAACAAAAGACACGTGTGCGCTATATTCCTTTAAGAGAGAAGCGCTTTTCGTATGGACTTTCTATTGTAATAATTTGTAGATCTGGCAAAAAGACTTTCAATCGGAATTTTCGTCTTTCACTCTCCGCTTGCTTCAGCACTGGATAATTGATAGCGCAATCAATGGCACTCTGAGTCTTTGTTGTCACATTTTAACCCTTTGGCTGTCGGTAGCGCTTTTTGTCGCGACGATTCCTGCAGGATGTCAGGCTGTTGTTATTCCTGCAGGATGTCAGGCTGTTGTTATTCCTGCAGGATGTCAGACTGTTGTTATTCCTGCAGGATGTCAGGCTGTTGTTATTCTGCAGGATGTCAGGGTGTTGTTATTCCTGCAGGATGTCAGAGTGTTGTTATTTCTGCAGGATGTCAGGGTGTTGTTATTCCTGCAGGATTTCAGGGTGTTGTTATTCCTGCAGGATGTCAGGCTGTTGTTATTCCTGCAGGATGTCAGGCTGTTGTTATTCCTGCAGGATGTCAGGTGTTGTTATTCCTGCAGGATGTCAGGGTGTTGTTATTCCTGCAGGATGTCAGGGTGTTGTTATTCCTGCAGGATGTCAGGCTGTTGTTATTCCTGCAGGATGTCAGGCTGTTGTTATTCCTGCAGGATGTCAGGCTGTTGTTATTCCTGCAGGAGTCGTCGCGACGAAAGGCGCTACCGACAGTCAGAGGATTAGTTCCTTCGGTGCCAGGCGCCTCAGATTGTGTTTCTGACTTCTTTATTAACCCATTCAGCCCTGACGCAATACAGCAGGATATGGGTCGACCATGATAACTCAAGGGTAGTGCCAGATTAGCTTGGCGCCTGTCGGCGCCAAGCTAATCTGGCACTGCCCTTGAATCATCATGGTCGATACATGTCGTGCAACTGGTGCATAGTCATTAGATGTCGCCTCCAAAATTTGGGAAATACGTGCGCCGGGCTGAATGAGTTGAAAGCGACCTGCTCCCAAGCCGTCCAGACTAAAAAGCTGACTGTCAAGCGTGGAAATGCAGAGAATAACCCAACGAAGAAAGAAACACGCATAGAAAAGACAGTTACAACACGAATGTCTTTTCTGGGCGTGTTTCTTTCTTCGTTGGGTTATGGTCTTCTCCAGGCAAAAAGGGGTTAATAGACCGTAATATTTCTTGATAAATTTGGTTTGGTGTGTCTTAATTTCGGACAAAACGTCTAATTTAGCTATTGACGTTTGTAGTCGTCAAATAGAATAACTTTCTGAACCTTTTCTCCTATTAATTTTGTACACAGAAGAGAACTGACTCGCACCAAAAGCATTAAAAAAAATGTGTCACTTGTGCACCTACTCACGTGGATTGTGAAAAGAATGGTGAACAAGTCTTAGTTGAGACAAGACAACATTGAAGGGGGTCACTGAAATCCGTTGAATCGGCAGTCAAAGCTAGACATGGAGCAGATAGTCGCCTTAACCCATTACGTGCCAGGTTGACGCAGACCGTGTTTCTGCAATCTTCGTTCATTCAACGCCAAACAGCCCGAGCTTTTCCAGGACCGTGGCTTCAAAGAGGCATAGATCTTCATGAACCCCCGCAACTGCGGGGGCTCATGAGGATCTATACCTCTTGCAATTGGGTGGTGATTATATTTTCTCGGCACTAAGCGAGTTAAGTTATAATAATAATAATTACGGTATTTATAATGCCCTTATCTTATAATAATTATAACTCTAAGCGCGCACTCACAACTCGCACACGCATGCTTTAGACAATGACTCACGTGACACAAATAGTGAAAATACATTACGACGGTCAGCTTGGGGTGGGGAGTGTGGTGATATAGTGCTAGAACTGTTGAAAGAGGTGAGTTTTGAGGGCGGACTGGAAGGAGGAGAGCGAGTGTTTCTGACGGAGACAGAGTGGGAGAGTGTTCCAGGTAGATGGACCGTATACTGAGAAGGAGCGGGGGCCGAAAGTGCTGAGTTTGGTGCGGGGGATGAGGAGGCGGAGAGGGTCGGAGGCGGAGCGGAGGGAGCGGGGAGGAGTGTAGGGGTGAAGTAAGTTGGAGAGATAGGCAGGAGCGCAGTTGTTCATGGATTTGTAGCAGAGAGACAGAATCTTGTATTGGATGCGTTGGGGGATGGGGAGCCAGTGAAGGAGCTTGAGCAGGGGAGTAATGTGGTCGGATTTTTTATTTCTGAGGACGAGGCGGGCAGCATTGTTCTGGACGCACTGGAGAGTGAGAGTGGTGGAGTGAGGAAGGCCGGAAAGGAGAGAGTTGCAATAGTCGATGCGTGTGATGAAGCTCTATGCTCGTGCATGGTGCTCACACATTAGGGTAAATACGGTACGGTTTTTGTTAACGGTTTGTTTGTGCCGATAGTCCGTGGGGCCTGCTGCCCATGTGGGATCTGTAAGACATGGTTAGCACGGAGTTTGGTGAGTTCTGTTTAGTGAGTTCTAGGCAAAAGCTGTGTCTGTCAGAGCAGTAATATATTAGTGCGGGGCTTGACTGTCATTCTGGACAGACGTTATGCGAGATACCTTAGCCCGCATTCCAAGACTCTGAAGCCTAGATTTCAGGTATGTTTCTATATATGTAGTATTGATATATATGTAGTATTGACGGGGAAGTGGCGCAGTGGTTAAGGCATCTGCCTCCAATGCCAAAGGTGCGAGGTTCGATACCGGATTCCGGCGTTGGATTTTTCTCCTCTGGTAAGTGTCACCGTCTGGGCACTGGGCAGATGTTCACATCTGCACGGGACATAGACGACCCCGGCCCCCACGAGTCCCCTGCTGCCTTGCAGGCCTGGCCGCTTGGCTGCGGAAAGGCTAAGGGAGGAAACCCCTGACATCAAAGCCCCCGTGTCTCCGGGGAAGGCTTTTGAGCCAGAAACTAAGACAAGGACAGTCTGATATAAAACCTACGACCCGAGGACCTCGATGCCACCGTCCCAGCTTGCTAGGCCATGGCAAACGAACCAAGGGTTTAAAGGGTGGGGCCAGTACTGCGCACACTGCACGCCACCAAACAGAACCACCGCGCAGGCTTTAGGAAACGCCCACGGACTATGACACTGAACTTTCCAAGTCCTGTAGCGATGGGCAAGGGGCAAAACGGCAGGTGAAAGATGTCACTGGAAGCCGCAGTCTCAAACCTGCATGCAGGCGGTTCAGGATATTGGTCGCCTGATGTTGACCTGGGGATGACAACGGCACTCGGCACACCCTGAACGACCAAGCAGCCTTCTCTAGGGACAGCACTGCTTGCTCCACACGGAGAGGGGCCTAGAAAAGGTGGCCTAACCAAAGCTCATCCCCTCGTAACCCCAGTTGGCTAGCCGCGGTCAACGGGCATCTTCTCATGCGGTCAGAAAACAAGAAAAAACAATGGATCCACTCTCAAGACGACCACGACCGGACTCAACGTAGCATGCTGGAACATCCGAACCATGCTCGACACAGCAGACAGCGGACGCCCTGAACGTCGCTCCGCCCTCATTGCCCATGAATTGCGGAGGTTAAACATCGACATCGCCGCGCTCAGCGAAGTACGCCTTCCGGAGGAAGGCAGCCTCCAAGAACTTGGCGCTGGCTACACCCTCTACTGGTCAGGCAGGCATGCATCAGAAAGACGTCTCTCAGGCGTGGGCTTCATGGTGAAGACCCCCATTGCGACTAAGTTGGAAAACATACCAACGGGTCACTCCGACCGCATCATGTCCATGCGCCTCCCACTGAGACACCAGCAATACGTCACCCTTCTCAGTGTGTACTCCCCAACCCTCCTGGCAGAGCCTGCAGAAAAAGACAAGTTCTACTCTGACCTGCGCAGCCTCCTGCAGAGCACCCCTGCAGACGACAAAGTCATCATCCTTGGCGACTTCAACGCCAGAGTGGGCCAAGACTCTGAAGCCTGGAAAGGAGTCCTCGGCAAGCATGGCGTTGGGAACTGCAATGACAATGGTCGGCTACTGTTGGAGCTCTGTGCAGAGCAGCAACTTGTCATCACCAACACTACTTTCCAGCAAAAGGACAGTCAAAAGACCACCTGGATGCTTCCTCGCTCCAAGCACTGGCACCTTATCGACTATGTCCTAGTGCGTCAGAGGGACCGCAGTGACGTCCTCCTCACCAGAGTGATGCCCAGCGCAGAGTGCCACACTGACCACCGCCTTGTTCGCTGCAAACTCAGGCTCCTCCTCAAGCTGAAACCCAAGAAAGGCCCCCCCCCCCCCCCCCCCCAAGAAAAAGCTTGATGTTGCCAGCCTTCAGCGTGACGACAAGAAAGCTGCCCTTAAGGCCGATTTACAGCGCATGCTCAAAGACACAGTTGATCCAGCAGACTCCTCCCCTGAAACACTCTGGGAACAACTGAAAACTGCTATTGTAAAACCCTCTGTGGAAGTCTTGGGCTTTGCTATAAAGACGAACAAAGACTGGTTTGACGAAAACGACGTAGAGATCCAGGAACTTCTAGCAAAAAAAAAGAGCCGCCCACCAGGCCCACCTAGCCCAGCCTTCCTGCGCAGTGAAGAAGTCTGCCTTCCGCCTCATCTGCAGCAGTCTCCAGCTCAAGCTTAGAGAGCTCCAGAACGAGTGGTGGTCCAGACTCGCACAGAGGACCATGCTCTGCGCTGACAACGGTGACTACAGGGGCTTCTACGAAGCACTGAAAGCTGTGTATGGCCCTAGGCACCTGGTACAAAGTCCCCTGCGAAGCGCTGATGGACAGGCACTCCTCACAGATAATACCTCCATCTTGAACCGCTGGTCGGAATGCTTTCAGGACCTCTTCGGCGCTGAGCGCACTGTTCAAGAAACAGTCATCCTCCAAATCCCACACCTTCCACTAAAGGTTGAATTGGACGAACCGCCCACCGCCGAAGAGACCCTCACAGCCATCCACCAGCTCAAGAGAGGCAAAGCAGCAGGCATTGACGGAATCCCGCCAGAGATCTGGAAACATGGAGGCCCAGCACTGCACAACAAGCTCCGCGACCTCTTTCTCTGCTGCTGGGAAAAAGGAACACTACCAAAGGTTCTCCGTGATGCAGTCATCATCACCCTGTACAAGAACAAAGGAGAGAAGTCTGCCTGCTCTAATTATCGTGAAATTACCCTGCTGTACATTGCCGGGAAAATCCTCGCAAGGTTGCTCCTGAATCGGCTGGTACCTGCCATCGCTGAAGACCACCTCCCAGAGGGCCAGTATGGCTTCAGAGCCAACAGGAGTACCACCGACATGGTCTTTGTGCTGAGACAGCTTCAGGAGAAGTGCCGCGAGCAGAACAAAGGGCTGTACGTAACGTTTGTCGACCTAACAAAAGCGTTTGACACTGTGAGCAGGCAAGGTATGTGGCAGATCCTGGAGCGACTAGGTTGTCCCCCAAAGTTCCTCAACATGATCGTCCAGCTCCACGAGGACCAGCAAGGCCAGGTCAGACTAAACAGTGACCTCTCAGAACCATTCCCCATTCGCAACGGCGTGAAGCAAGGCTGCGTGCTGGCACCAACCCTCTTCACCATTTTCTTCAGCATGATGTTGAAGCAGGCCACAGTGGACCTCGACGATGACGACGCAGTGTACATCAGGTATCGTCTCGATGGCAGCCTGTTCAACCTCAGATGACTGCTGGCCCACACGAAAACCATAGACCAACTGATTCGTGAGCTGCTCTTTGCTGATGACGCTGCCCTCTTTGCACACACAGAGAGAGCCTTGCAGCGCATTACGTCCTGCTTCGCAGATGCCGCCCAGCTCTTTTGACTTGAGGTCAGTCTGAAAAAGACAGAGGTCCTTCATCAGCCGGCACCCAAGGAAGAGCATCGCCCTCCCCACATCACCATCGGCGAGTCCGAACTGAAGTCTGTACACCAGTTTACCTACCTTGGCTGCATCATCACGTCAGACGCCAAGCTGGACAAGGAGCTGGACAACAGGCTGGCAAAAGCAAACAGTGCTTTCGGGCGACTATTCAAGCGGGTGTGGCACAATCAACAGCTGAAAAAAGGCACCAAGATCAGCGTGTACAGAGTTGTCGTCCTCACCACCCTGCTGTACGGTTCCGAGTCCTGGGCCCTCTACCGCAGCCAACTACGACTCCTCGAACGCTTTCACCAGCGCTGCCTGCGTACCATCCTGGGCATTCACTGGAGTGACTATGTCACCAACGTCGAGGTCCTTGAACAGGCGGAAACTGTGAGCATCGAGGCTTTGCTGCTGCGGACACAGCTTCGCTGGGCGGGGCACGTCTCCAGGATGGAGGATCATCGCCTACCCAAGATCACTCTGTTCGGCGAGCTCGCCACTGGACACCGAGACAGAGGGGCACCAAAGAAGAGATACAAAGACTGTCTCAAGAAGTCACTTAGTGCCTTCCAAATCGACCACCTCCAGTGGTCTTCGCTTGCTGCGGACCGTGACACCTGGCGCTCCACCATTCACAAGGCAACCGTCTCCTTTGAGGACTCTCGCAGAGCTAACCTTAAGGACAAGCGGCTCAGAAGAAAAAACAGAGTTGTCGTAACTCAGAACCCTGACCAGACCTTCCCCTGCAGCCACTGACGTTAAACCCCTTAAAGGGGCACGACCGACCTTTTTTAATGCTTCAGTTCGCAAAAAGCTTTCACTGGGCTTCAGTATACATACCCACTTAGAGAGTATTGTCCCACCAAATGCTTTCTTTCGTCCGTTCAAAGCGAAAGAGGCCACCGTAATAGTGCGGCTGGACCCGGTCATTTGATCGCGTCTGGCACGACGGACTCTGGCAAGTCATGAGATCGTTCAACATAGAGGAGGGACTGATCCAAATGATAGAAGCGCTTTACAAGAACGCCTGCAGCGCGGTTCTACTTAACAATCAGTCAGGCGAGTTCTTCAGGACGACGATCGGTGTCCGTCAAGGATGCCTGCTCTCTCCTGTCCTTTTCAACATATTCCTGGAGAAGATCATGCAGGAAACCCTCCACGACCACCATACTTCAATCTCTATTGGTGGCAGATCCCTGTGCAATCTTCGATTCGCAGACGACATTGACCTCATGGCAGGCAGCAATAGTGAGCTCCAAAACCTGACAGACAAACTTTCAAGTAGCGCAGGGTCTTATGGCATGGAGATCAGTACGGATAAAAGCAAAGTGATGATCAACACCACAAGCGACAGCAGCAGCAACATTCACATGAATGGCCAAAAGCTAGAAGAGGTCAATAGCTTCAAGTACTTGGGAGCCACCCTATCCAAAGACGGTAGTTGCATAGCAGAGATCCGTATCAGGATAGGTACAGCAACATCCGCAATGGCCAGGCTGGACAGGATATGGCGAAGTAACTCCATCAGCTTCACCATCAAGTACAGGCTTTACAAGTCCCTCATAGTGTCTATTCTACTCTACGGCTGTGAGACTTGGACACTGCTTGCAGACTCAGAAAAGAAAATCCAGGCCTTTGAGAACAAGTGCCTGAGGAAGTTGCTCCGCATCTCGTACCGCGAGCACAAGACCAACGAATATGTACGGAGCATCGTCACTTCCCTGGTGGGCCCACATGAACCCCTTCTGGCAACCGTGAAACGGCGCAAGCTTGCTTGGTTTGGCCACGTGACCCGACACAACACCTTGTCCAAGACTATCCTCCAAGGCACTCTCGAAGGAAGTCGTCGGCGAGGTCGTCAGAGAAAGAGTTGGGTCGCAAACATAAAAGAATGGACCGAACTCGAGATGTCAGACTTGCTTGCCACCGCCCAAAATAGAACTCAGTGGAGAGCACTGTCTGTTGCTGCTGCCTTTCAGTCCCCCCAACGCCCAGTTCGGGCAAGGGACTGATGATGATGATGATGATGGACCCGGTCAAAAGATTGCTTCCGATAGACGATCAGGTAGCTGACGTCATAACTATTCTATACGACCTTAGGTCATCTGCATAATTATAACCAATCAGAGACAAGATGGCGGATGAACCAGCGAAGAAAAAAAGAGAGTATCAGTCGACTCGCGCCGGCCGACAATGACAGACTCGTAATTGAAGAGAAGAAAGAGAGAGACAAGATACCCCTAAGTAGAATTGACATCGGACAAGGGAATATAGAGCTTGGCTTGACCGCCCATCCGGAATTTGTCGCTTTCTTGCTATGTGAAACAGTAAGTAATCCGGTTACGATCTTTGTCGATCTTCCTATAGTTTCACGAGCGCTAGAGACTGAGAATTCATGATCTTCAGTAGAATTTATCTCTTACTGATTTTGCAAGATTTTAAACCTGTTTTATCATGAAGTTACGAGCTAGTTCATCAGATTTTATGCTGCAAGGATCAGACAACTACGGCCTGTGTGTCAAAATTGCGGCACCAGCTGCCGACATCGATGGTCGTGACACGTTTTTTGTCTGTGCGGGCTCTCATTCACTCGATTCACAGAGGTTCGTGACGCTGGCTCAGTCGCCGGCTTGGCGCGGAGACCCGAGTCGAAGAACTTGAAGCCACGCCCACAGCACGATTGCCCGTTTCTCAGGGTAGCAGGTCAAGCGGAACCCGCATTGATTTTGACAGCATAGCGAAATTTATTTTACATTCTCGTGAAAAATTATGTCAAAGGGATGCCGGAGAACATCAGTACATGTCCTCACTGAGGCGTGTGTACCCACTCGACAACGATGACCGCCTCCGTCGTCTGCAGTATCGATTGATCGGGTTCTGCCTTGTGACGTAGGCTAGTTAATATGCACAAATTCAAAACGAGGCCGATGCAGACGATAATTTGCACTCTCGGGTACAAAAACAACACACCCATCAAACTATGAATTTCGACATTTGGCATTGTATTTACATCATAAAGCTCTAAGTTAGTACACAAAGGACCCATACATAATACTGTCAGCAATATCTGTTGCAGACAGTTTTCCGACTGTGTTGAGATGATTAAACCTGGGGAGAATCGCTTTAACTGCCGGGGTAAGGCGAACTAACCATCTTCAAGAGACATTGTGTTCTCCACGAGAACGTCGCTGAGTGTGCAGTCGTTTCAGACGCGAAATTAATGATCACCAGCAGCGAAGGGGTTAAAGAGCCACTACCGCCGTAACTGTTCCAAGATACACATCTTTAACAGATGGTTTGGAAACGCTACACACAGGTCTAGTCATGGTTCATTTAGATACAGGAGAATCCACTTCAGCACAAGTCACTCTTAATGTCAAGTAATTTTAACGACGAATCCACTCCGTTCTATAAATACAACTTTATCAGTACGAGAAACAGCTAAAAAATAGATTGACGCGCTAACGGCAATGCAGAAGAAACAAGTGCGATTACGCGTGTGCTTTATCTGCGTGTCCAAACTGCTGTTAAAGTTTATTAGGTGTGTCGACAAGGCATACCAAACACAAATGATGCTGAAATGTGTCCTCAGATTTATGCATAATGGTACTTTAAGGAGAGTCTGATTATTTGTGCGTGACAACCCGTCGATCCTGTCAGCCCGCGGAAGGACGAACGAACAATTTGAACGGACGGACATACGCGCTCCGTTTAATAATATAGCAGAGGATGTGACGCTCAATTGGAGAATGCAATGTCCGTGAGACGATCGCAGACAGCAATTTGCAAAGATTCTCATGAGCCCCTTCAGCCGCAAGAGGGCCCATGGGCGTGTGTTCCTCGTGCAGACTGAGAAAGACTTTTTGAGGAGAAAAAAAAACTTTCGAAGTGATTAAATACAAGTTAATGATTTTCCCGTTAAATGCTACGCGCATCTGGCGCATACGTATTATGTTTGCGGTTTTGTGTGAGAGCCGTCGACGTAAAGAAAAGTTTGGCCTAATACATCGCCGCTGTCCGCTCCAACTATCTACTGTAAGCCTAGATCATCATGCCTCCCAGCAATTAAGCTGAGGGGCCGTACAGGTGCGGCTTTATGAGAGTCTATGCCACTGGCCAACTCCATCTTCAGTCTCCGATAGAGAGACCTGTCTGCATTTAAGTCGACGAGTAGAAAATTAATGGGTTTGCGAAAGGTCAGGGTGTAATTTTTATTTTGTTAAACTCGGACCCGCTGCTTATTGGCAACTACAGAAACGTGTTATCGAAACCAGAACCACTTTCCCCCTCCCCCACCCCTTCGCCCTATGATTATTATTGTTCATGCTGCAATCGCAATCTTAACCCCTTCAACGGTACGTACATCTTTGTTGCTGAAATCTTTGTTCATTCAACGACCAAAAGCAAAAACTGTCCAAGAAACATGGATACAAATTCGTCTCAGCAAGAGGCATAGATCCTCATGAACCCCCGCGGTCGCGGGGGCTCACGAGGATCTATGTCTCTTGCAGTTGGATCGTGTTCACTTTTTCTCGGCAGTGAAGGAGTTAAGCGTAGACTGGTGAGGTGTTCTCAAGCTACTATGCCATCTGCATGCCGACAACTGATCAACCGTGATAGTTCCAGGTTAGTGACGTGTTAGTTTGGCGTCCGTGAAGGCGTGGAAAGGCGCCAAGCTAAAATGCCACTGCCTTTGCGCGATCAGTTTATCTCCAGCCAACTTTTGAACCCTACTGAGTTCGATCCAACCTCCTGTGTGAAGAAAATTGACCTTTTGGCTGTCGGTAACGCAATTGTTCGAGGTGATTGCTTCGAATATTTGAATCCTTTGGCTGTCGGCAGAGCGTTTTTGTCGAGGTGATTCCTGCAGGTTAACCACTCATTTCACTCGGAGGAACTTTTTTTGTTCAGATTAAGAGTGGCATGCGACTGTTTACCTTTTGCCAGACACTGACGTGAAACGCATTAACCCCTTCAGTGCAAGCTAGCGCATTCTTTGTTTATGTAATCTTTGTTCAACACAACAACAAACAAGATGGGATAAACCATAACCCACAAAGTCCCTTCTATATGAGAGCTGTCTTCGCTGTCAAGGGTCCTTTTGACTTTGACTTGATTCTGATGTTGAAATATCTCCTTCTGAAAAAGTATCTCAGATGTGCCAATGCGTCATAGTGAACTCTAGAAGGGGCGCGCGCAGTGCACACACGTCATATTGGTTTGTCAAACGCCATTTGTCATGACGTATTTTTTTGTTTTTACGTAATTTTATATTATATAACGTGATATGATATTCGCTTTCGTTTCAGGACTTGGGAAAATGGTGACAAAACTAGAATTTCACGGTACAATTTCAGTCTTGCTATAATATGTGTGAAATCAGGTTGACTTTACATGCTATACTAAGTACACCTGCATGCCCTTCTGAAAGCGCGTCGATGTGTGTGTGTGTGCGTGTGCGAGTGCGTGTTTGCATGCGCGCGCTGCAAACATTCGCAAGAGGCATAGATGTTCATGCGCCCTTCGGACAACTGAGGATCTATGCCTCTGGGAGATGCGTGCTTGTGTCATTGGTTTGTCAAACGTCATTTGTCATGACGTGTTTGGTTTTTTTTTTTTTAATTTTTTTTTTTTACGTAATTTATATTTAACGTGATATGAGTTTCGCTTTCGCTTCAAGACTTGCAAAAATGGTTACAAAACTAGAATTTCACAGTACAATTTCAGTCTTGCCATAATTTGTTTGAAATCAGGTTGACTTTACGTAGCTACACGTTATACTAAGTATACCTGCATGCTCTTCTGAAATCGCGTCGATTTGTGTGTTTTCGTGTGCGTGTGCCTGTGTGTGAGTGCACGCGCGCGCTCCAAACATCCTCAAGAGGCATAGATGATCATACGCCCTCCGGACACATGAGGATATATGCCTCTTGGAGATGCGCGCATAATAATATGTGTGAGAAAGAGCGAGGGAGAGAGAGAGAGAGAGAGAATTACGTCATATTTAGAGTATCAGTGTCTGCGTGGTGATGGAGTTGCTTCTTTTACGTCACCGGCACTATCTGACTTTTTATAGAAGTGAAGATTTTTTACTGTTTTAATTATTTTCTGAGAAGAATTAATTTTTACTAAAGAAGTTGAAAGGATACAAAGCTGGCTAACAAACTCAGCCAATGTCTTTCTTCAAACTAGCTATATGCAAAAAAAGTTCAAATAAATATGACAAAAATTACGAACTCTAACCTGGGTCAACCGACTTCCTATAAACGGTTGTTTATGTCTTCAATGAGACATTCAATTACAATATGCACGGAGGCTCTCTTAGCCGAGAAAACGAGAACACAATTCAACTACAAGAGGCGCAGTTGCGGGTGCCTCTTGCTGACACCACTCTGTGTCCGTGTTCCATGGATGGCTTGGGCTGTTCGGCGTTGAATGAACAAGGATTTCGTAAGCACGATCTGCGTCCACTGGCCGTGAAGAGGTTAGCATGCCCTTAACGTGCCCTCAGTTGCAATTTTAAAATGTTCATCGTTAGTCTATCTGGCCGCGGTTAAGATCTTGTTCTCTTTTCTTTTCTTTTTCTTTTCTTTTTTTTTCCCTCTCATTTACCTCCATCTCAAGACATCGACCTGAAATATGCATTCGTTAATCTTTCCAAGGAAATCGTCTGAAATTTGTTGGCGATAAAGAAGACATTGCACGCAGACAGCCCACCTACATGTTCCTTAGTTCAATGCTCCAGCTTGCATATGCAGCCGGGGCTTTTTGGTGTTTAATTAACGAAGACATTGCACGCAGACAGCCCACCTACATGTTCCTTAGTTCAATACTCCAGCTTGCATATACAGCCGGGGCTTTTTGGTGTTTAATTAACGAAGACATTGCACGCAGACAGCCCACCTACATGTTCCTTAGTTCAATGCTCCAGCTTGCATATACAGCCGGGGCTTTTTGGTGTTTAATTAACGAAGACATTGCACGCAGACAGCCCACCTACATGTTCCTTAGTTCAATGCTCCAGCTTGCACATACATCTGGGGCTTTTTGGTGTTTACTTAACGAAGACATTGCACGCAGACAGCCCACCTACATGTTCCTTAGTTCAATGCTCCAGCTTGCATATACAGCCGGGGCTTTTTGGTGTTTAATTAACGAAGACATTGCACGCAGACAGCCCACCTACATGTTCCTTAGTTCAATGCTCCAGCTTGCATATACAGCCGGGGCTTTTTGGTGTTTAGTTAACGAAGACATTGCACGCAGACAGCCCACCTACATGTTCCTTAGTTCAATGCTCCAGCTTGCATATACAGCCGGGGCTTTTTGGTGTTTAATTAACGAAGACATTGCACGCAGACAGCCCACCTACATGTTCCTTAGTTCAATGCTCCAGCTTGCACATACAGCTGGGGCTTTTTGGTGTTTAATTAACGAAGACATTGCACGCAGACAGCCCACCTACATGTTCCTTAGTTCAATGCTCCAGCTTGCACATACAGCCGGGTCGCTTTGGTGTTTAATTAACGAAGACATTGCACGCAGACAGCCCACCTACATGTTCCTTAGTTCAATGCTCCAGCTTGCATATACAGCCGGGGCTTTTTTGTGTTTAATTAACGAAGACATTGCACGCAGACAGCCCACCTACATGTTCCTTAGTTCAATGCTCCAGCTTGCATATACAGCCGGGGCTTTTTGGTGTTTAATTAACGAAGACATTGCACGCAGACAGCCCACCTACATGTTCCTTAGTTCAATACTCCAGCTTGCATATACAGCCGGGGCTTTTTGGTGTTTAATTAACGAAGACATTGCACGCAGACAGCCCACCTACATGTTCCTTAGTTCAATGCTCCAGCTTGCATATACAGCCGGGGCTTTTTGGTGTTTAATTAACGAGGACATTGCACGCAGACAGCCCACCTACACGTTCCTTAGTTCAATGCTCCAGCTTGCACATACAGCCGGGGCTTTTTGGTGTTTAATTAACGAAGACATTGCACGCAGACAGCCCACCTACATGTTCCTTAGTTCAATACTCCAGCTTGCATATACAGCCGGGGCTTTTTGGTGTTTAATTAACGAAGACATTGCACGCAGACAGCCCACCTACATGTTCCTTAGTTCAATGCTCCAGCTTGCATATACAGCCGGGGCTTTTTGGTGTTTAATTAACGAAGACATTGCACGCAGACAGCCCACCTACATGTTCCTTAGTTCAATGCTCCAGCTTGCACATACATCTGGGGCTTTTTGGTGTTTACTTAACGAAGACATTGCACGCAGACAGCCCACCTACATGTTCCTTAGTTCAATGCTCCAGCTTGCATATACAGCCGGGGCTTTTTGGTGTTTAATTAACGAAGACATTGCACGCAGACAGCCCACCTACATGTTCCTTAGTTCAATGCTCCAGCTTGCATATACAGCCGGGGCTTTTTGGTGTTTAGTTAACGAAGACATTGCACGCAGACAGCCCACCTACATGTTCCTTAGTTCAATGCTCCAGCTTGCATATACAGCCGGGGCTTTTTGGTGTTTAATTAACGAAGACATTGCACGCAGACAGCCCACCTACATGTTCCTTAGTTCAATGCTCCAGCTTGCATATACAGCCGGGGCTTTTTGGTGTTTAATTAACGAAGACATTGCACGCATACAGCCCACCTACATGTTCCTTAGTTCAATGCTCCAGCTTGCACATACAGCCGGGGCTTTTTGGTGTTTAATTAACGAAGACATTGCACGCAGACAGCCCACCTACATGTTCCTTAGTTCAATGCTCCAGCTTGCATATACAACCGGGGCTTTTTGGTGTTTAATTAACGAAGACATTGCACGCAGACAGCCCACCTACATGTTCCTTAGTTCAATACTCCAGCTTGCATATACAGCCGGGGCTTTTTGGTGTTTAATTAACGAAGACATTGCACGCAGACAGCCCACCTACATGTTCCTTAGTTCAATGCTCCAGCTTGCATATACAGCCGGGGCTTTTTGGTGTTTAATTAACGAGGACATTGCACGCAGACAGCCCACCTACACGTTCCTTAGTTCAATGCTCCAGCTTGCACATACAGCCGGGGCTTTTTGGTGTTTAATTAACGAAGACATTGCACGCAGACAGCCCACCTACATGTTCCTTAGTTCAATGCTCCAGCTTGCATATACAGCCGGGGCTTTTTGGTGTTTAATTAACGAAGACATTGCACGCAGACAGCCCACCTACATGTTCCTTAGTTCAATGCTCCAGCTTGCATATACAGCCGGGGCTTTTTGGTGTTTAATTAACGAAGACATTGCACGCAGACAGCCCACCTACATGTTCCTTAGTTCAATGCTCCAGCTTGCACATACAGCCGGGGCTTTTTGGTGTTTAATTAACGAAGACATTGCACGCAGACAGCCCACCTACATGTTCCTTAGTTCAATGCTCCAGCTTGCATATACAGCCGGGGCTTTTTGGTGTTTAATTAACGAAGACATTGCACGCAGACAGCCCACCTACATGTTCCTTAGTTCAATGCTCCAGCTTGCATATACAGCCGGGGCTTTTTGGTGTTTAATTAACGAAGACATTGCACGCAGACAGCCCACCTACATGTTCCTTAGTTCAATGCTCCAGCTTGCATATACAGCCGGGGCTTTTTGGTGTTTAATTAACGAAGACATTGCACGCAGACAGCCCACCTACATGTTCCTTAGTTCAATGCTCCAGCTTGCATATACAGCCGGGGCTTTTTGGTGTTTAATTAACGAAGACATTGCACGCAGACAGCCCACCTACATGTTCCTTAGTTCAATGCTCCAGCTTGCACATAGAGCCGGGGCTTTTTGGTGTTTAATTAACGAAGACATTGCACGCAGACAGCCCACCTACATGTTCCTTAGTTCAATGCTCCAGCTTGCATATACAGCCGGGGCTTTTTGGTGTTTAATTAACGAAGACATTGCACGCAGACAGCCCACCTACATGTTCCTTAGTTCAATGCTCCAGCTTGCATATACAGCCGGGGCTTTTTGGTGTTTAATTAACGAAGACATTGCACGCAGACAGCCCACCTACATGTTCCTTAGTTCAATGCTCCAGCTTGCATATACAGCCGGGGCTTTTTGGTGTTTAATTAACGAAGACATTGCACGCAGACAGCCCACCTACATGTTCCTTAGTTCAATGCTCCAGCTTGCATATACAGCCGGGGCTTTTTGGTGTTTAATTAACGAAGACATTGCACGCAGACAGCCCACCTACATGTTCCTTAGTTCAATGCTCCAGCTTGCATATACAGCCGGGGCTTTTTGGTGTTTAATTAACGAAGACATTGCACGCAGACAGCCCACCTACATGTTCCTTAGTTCAATGCTCCAGCTTGCATATACAGCCGGGGCTTTTTGGTGTTTACTTAACGAAGACATTGCACGCAGACAGCCCACCTACATGTTCCTTAGTTCAATGCTCCAGCTTGCACATACAGCCGGGGCGTTTTGGTGTTTAATTAACGAAGACATTGCACGCAGACAGCCCACCTACATGTTCCTTAGTTCAATGCTCCAGCTTGCATATACAGCCGGGGCTTTTTGGTGTTTACTTAACGAAGACATTGCACGCAGACAGCCCACCTACATGTTCCTTAGTTCAATGCTCCAGCTTGCATATACAGCCGGGGCTTTTTGGTGTTTAGTTAACGAAGACATTGCACGCAGACAGCCCACCTACATGTTCCTTAGTTCAATGCTCCAGCTTGCATATACATCCGGGGCTTTTTGGTGTTTACTTAACGAAGAAACTCAGTCTGCGTCAGCTGGATACGGAACTGGTTAAGGTACACGACACAAACCAAGAACAATAACCCAAAGCTTGAAAAATATGCAAAACTATTCGTTCCCTTTACTGCATCTTTATGGCCGAAAGTGGCTAGCCGATGTCCTTGCTGCGTCTGTCATGTCAACGCTTGCCCTGCCCTCCCCTGCCCTACGATCTGGCAATAGGACGGGCTCGCTGTAAGTGGCGTGTCATTTGAAAGGTCCTGAGCTCATCTGCGTAAGCGAGCTTAGTTCTGCGTCAGCCGCTAGCAAGGTGCTTTGCTATAGCGGAGCACCTTGCTTAGTGGTTGCCGCAGGACTATGCTCAATCACGCAACTGGCCTCTTGGTAAATCAAAGTGGACCTATTCTGCCCTGAGAAAATAATTACTGACGTACCGCGCTAGCTCCAGGGTGTTGCCAAAACAGCTTGGCTCTTGTGGTCTTCAGAAAAGAACTCACAAAATTTAGGAATTTCACGGCTGTTGTGTGAAGTTTTAGCGGCAGTCCATCCCTAAATTCCTAAATGTGTCCAAAATCTGCCGATTTTGTTGGCATTGTTCGTATTACTATCTGCTCTTGTTCTTTGTCTTGTTGTCTTTGTTCTGGTATGTGTTCTTACTTCTAATTTTTTTTTCAATATGATGTTGGAAGCCTATGGAAGGAATTCAGACATGACGCACTAGAGCAGGAAATGGGTCGACCATGATGATTCAAGGGTAGTGCCAGATAAGCTTGACTTCTGTCGGCTCCACGCTAATCTGGCACTGCCCTTGAATTATCATAGTCGATCCATCTCCTGCAACTGGTGCATAGTCGTTAGATGATGCCTCCAAAATTTGGGAAATACGGCCGTCGGGCTGAATGAGTTAATTAAACTGTCCTTCACTGATATGAACAGAAAATGGCTTAGGAAGGTATTTTCAATGTGGGGGAGACGACGTGCCTGACATATTACTTGCCAGTCTTCAAAATATCAAACAACGGGGGAAAGAGGGTTATAGTAGCTGGTGACAGTTCGACCTCAAAACCTTAAAATCTTTAACAGGATAATCAACATCATATGAGGTTTTCTTCTCCAAACTTTTGCCAAATAATGCCAATGATAAATAAAAATTATCCTCCTTTAATATTTTGTTCTCTAAAAATGAAGTACTGCCAAATTCTCCGAACAAAATAGGCGGAGACCCCTCTCTATCCTCCCCCCCCCTCTCCCACCCTACTCCCCCCCTTCTCCCTCCCCCACCCCTCTCCCTCCTTCCCCCCTCCTCCCCCCAACCTCCCCGTTCCTATGCCACTGCAGTGGAAAACATGTCTGGTCACGTGGCATACAACAGCCAGCTTCAAGGCTATTCGTGTTATTCAAACTAATTGGTGAAAAGAGACCAGCGTGGGATTACACCGTAGCCCTGATTTGGAGACTGATACACCCGCGCTCTCAACATAGAAACATGAATTTTGATAAACTGTAAATACTTTGACCAAGCATATCATGACTAGCCGCAGTTTACCGCCACGACTTTTTCTCCATCAAGTCATGTACAGTCTATTCACAAGGAGAGAGAATCGAAGATTTTCCTGCCAAGAGTTTTGTGCTCCTAGATTGCTTCGAGTGTCATCATACATACTGGCTGTCGGTAGCGCGCTTTGTCGAGATGATTCCTACAGGAATCATCTCGACAAAGCGCGCTACCGACAGCCAGTAGACTATAGTATGTTGTTCAAAATATATATCCAGTTGACGCTCTGAGCCAGTCAGGGGCAGGGTACTATCGGCAGACAAATGTTCACATCCATCCCAGTGTTATCTATGCAAGATGTATAGATACCTCTTGTTGTCGAAGATTGAACTCGTTTAATCCGTAGACTGAAGAGGCATCAGGGTTTCAACCTACTACTGATTGTTTTGCGAGGCACGTGCTGTTCGCTGCTAGGCCCGGCATCAGTTAAGGCGGTTGCCTTGAAGACATCCACATAATTAGACGATTTCAGTGGATGCAATCAGAAATCAGTGGATGCAAATTGCACGTGTTGAGACGAAAATAGTATATTAATGATCCATTGTCGAAACTGTAGTTCGCTTACACGAGATTTACACTGCGCGCTTTAAAAAACAAGACAAATATTTGCCGTCGATATTTTGCAAACGGCTAAACATTTTGAAAATCTGATTTTGTCACATTAAAATATTTTTAGTTCTCTTTACAGCACTTTCAGCTGCATTTTTTGTCCATTGTGTAGTCTTTACGCTATGACCCGGTACAGTTACCTACCCCGAAAATAAAAAATCGCAAGACGGACATTTCTCTTTAGGCTGCGTTGTTTTAGCACACATCTCAACTGTGGCCAGACACTCTAAAAAGAGGATAACACCATTTTAAACTGCAATCATTTTTCTTGAAAAAAATTGAGATTGGAAGTCATTTCATCAGGAAACGGTTGGGGGTCTTTTTTTGCATGACCTTTTCACACGTTCACTCTCCAAAACATCGGGCATCTAAGATTCAGCCGCGAATGCCTTGCATCTGAAGGTACTCAGCCTAATTTTGTCTACATTTGTAGGCAGAAGAATCATTTTTTATTCTACTGCAACAAAAAAAGTAGGATTTTGAGTGAAAAATGGGGATGTCGTTGGCAAAGGTGCGCGCCCAGCCTACACGTGTAAAACTGATTGCTTTGATTATTTGCTGGTGGTCTGTTTACGTCAGTGTGTGTGTGTGTGTGTGATTGCATGCGTGCGTGTTTATTTGTTTTCTGGTTTTGTTTTTTCTTTGTATTTTATGTATTCTCATTATGTGACAATGTGAATGTGTGTGTGTGTGTAGGGGGGGGGGGGGAAGGGTCTCTGTGTGTGTGTATGTGTGTTTGTGTGTGTTGGTTCATGATTAAGTACATGTGTATTTTAAGGATTAGCTTTTGTGAACAAAAAGGATTGTTTGTTTGTTTGTTTGTTTTCGTTTGTAAGTAAATTTCGGCCCTAAACACCAGAAAAGTCCAATAAATGAAAAGCACAACTTTTTAATGTAAACAGTGTTTACTAACACAATAAAGAACAGCTGCAAAATCATAGATTAAATAAGATTTTATACAGTGCACTGTCAAAAGACAATAGCATCACAAACAAACAAAAACAAACACACACAAAACTGAAAGACACTAGGGGGGTTAGCGTACACACACAGACATCCCCCCGAAACCCCTCCCCCCACCCCCACCCTCACCCCCCCCCCTCCAACACACACATACACACACACACACACACACACACACACACACACACACACACACACACACACACACACGCACATTTACATTGTCACATTAAAATACAGATTAAAACAAAGAAACAACACAAAACAAAGAAACACGTACGCATGCAAGCACACACGCACTGACGTAAACAGAGCACCAGCAGACCACCTTAAAATGCACATGTATTTAATCATAAACCAGCACGCACACACATACACACACACACACACACACACACACACACACACACACACACACACACCCACACCCCCCCCCCCACCACACACACACACACACACACACACACACACACACACACACACACACATAAACTTCACGACTTGTCAGATATATTGAGACGTCACCAACAACCCACCCATACCCCCCAAGCCCCTCCCCCCCCCAACCACACCACTACACACACATACACACACATCCCACACACACATTCACATTGTCATATATGAGACTACAGACAAAACAAAGACACAAACAAACAACAGAAAACAAATAAACACTACGCATGCAAGCACACAATCTGATGTAAACAGACCACCAGCAAGTAATCAAAGCAATCAGTTTTACAATTTGAGGCAATGCGCGCACCTGTGACAGCTGAATCGAAATTGATTCTCCTGGCTACAAGTGCAGACAAAATTAGGCTATGTGCCCTCAGATGCGAGGAATTTGAGGCTGAATCTTACATGTCCGATAATTTCGAGAGTGAACGTGTGGAAAAGGCAACGCAAAAAAAGTTTTCTGATGAAATGACTCCCAATCTCCAGGTTTTCAAGAAAATGAACGCAGTTTAAAATGGTGTAATCTGCTTTTTAGAGTGTCTGGCCAAACATGAGATGAGTGCTAAAATAACGCAGCACACAGAAATGTTCGTCTTGCGATTTTTACACAAACCAAGGGGAATCACTCAGCGTTGGACAGACAAACAGTTAGATCCCCTGCTCCCGCCTATCAGGCACTCAATCGCCAGTCCACAGAGAAATACGCAGGTATAGAACCTGCCTACTTCCTAAGTTCCGGAGAAAGACGTGGGTTATAAGCGAGACCTGATGCATCTTTTTGAGGATGCAGATGATTGTCTTGTTCTATACCTGCGTATTTCTCTGTGGGCTGGCGATTGGGTGCCTGATAGGCTGGGGCAGGGGATCTAACTGTTTGTCTGTCCAGCGCTGAGTGATTCCCCTTGGTTTGTGTACAATTCTGCCAGCGCTAGCCTCGCCTATCTGGTTTGTGAGTATCTATAACTCGAGGCAAATTTGTATCGTTACGTTGTTGTTCTGTGCATCTACTGTGGGGAAATCAGGGTATTTACCCGACCACATATAGTAGTGCACCTTCGTGTTTGTGTATGTATGTTTCCCCTGCCTACTTCCTAAGTTCCGGAGAAAGACGTGGGTTATAAGCGAGACCTGATGCATCTTTTTGAGGATTCAGATGATCGTCTTGCTCTATACCTGCGTATTTCTCTGTGGGTTGGCGATTGGGTGCCTGATAGGCGGGGGCAAGGGATCTAAATGTTTGTCTGTCCAGCGCTGAGTGATTCCCCTTAGTTTGTGTACAAATCTGC
This sequence comes from Semisulcospira habei, assembly GCA_036245525.1. Classification (NCBI taxonomy): domain Eukaryota; kingdom Metazoa; phylum Mollusca; class Gastropoda; family Semisulcospiridae; genus Semisulcospira; species Semisulcospira habei. Next base: position 308,680,528 of record BTPG01000002.1, read on the forward strand.
CAGCGCTAGCCTCACCTATCTGGTTTGTGAGTTGCGATTTTTATTTTCGGGTAGGTAACGTTACCGGGTCATAAAGCAAAGACTATACAATGGACAAAAATGCAGCTGATACTGCTGTAAAGAGGACTAAAAATACTTTAGTGTGACGAAAACAGATTTTCAAAATGTTTAGCCATTTGCAAAATATCGACCGGCAAAACGTTGTCTTGATTTTTCATGGCGCGAAGTGTATTTCAATATACACGAAAACCAAAGCGATCTACTACATGGCAAAGTAGGCTCGCAAAAATTCGTCCAAGACCTTTCTACCCTTCTTGATACAATTCAATGTGTAGGCAAGCGCAGCAGATCTTTATGCTTTCTCTAGTGCGTAACGGAAGTACTCTCCTACGTACAGAGGAGAACATAATATTAAAGCAGAAAAGTATTTCATTGCACGACAAACTTCATAAGTTAAGTTAGCTCTTTTGCGCAGCATTACTTTAACTCATTCAGCCCGGCACATGTACTTCCCAAATTTTGGAGGCCTCATATAACGACTTTGCAGCTGTTGCAGGAGGTGGATCGACCATGATAATTTAAGGGTAGTGCCAGATAAGCTTGGCGCCTCTCGGCTAATCTGGCACTACCCTTGATTTTATCATGGTCGACCCATCTCCTGCTGTAGGGCGTCAGGATTGAATGGGTTAAGACATACTACGGACATTTATCAAGGAGATATCGCGAACTAGTAACGCTTTATGGCATGCTATTACAATTTTAAAAGATAGGCTACCGTCGTGTCATCCCGTCAGCAGAACATAACAACAACAACAACAACTGACATGCGTCCTGCAATTTTTAAAACCAGGAATGAAAGAGTTTAATGATTAACCCCTTCACTGCCAGCCATCACGAATTTCGCGTCTGAAGCGACTGCACACTGACTGAAATTTGCGTGAAGAACACAAAAGTAAATGCAACCCCCCCCCCCCCCCCCCCAATAAAAAACCGCAGAGACAACATGATTTATGTCTCTTGCTTTCGCCTTGCCCCTGCAGTTAAAGGGGTTGAATGCGAGAATTATTATCAACGGCGCTCGCTCCTTAACCAATATCACACTGAGGCTAAAAGCTTAAAATGTGTACACTGCTACATGCAAGCTACATTATAGTACTTACAGATAAGGATATAGACCAATAGCTCTAGTTCAAGGGTGGTTCCAAAATAGCTTGGCGCCTAGTATTATGGCACAACCCTTGAATTATTTTAGTCAAGCTTATTTCACATTCCGAATGATAAGGGTTAATAGATCGGTTAATTTGGCACGTCTGGCGCTCCCACTAACTCCACCAGGGAGGCCCCTTTGGGGGCTTAACTGCCTGTCCCAAGTCAGGATAAAGGAGGAGGGTTAGGCGTGGGGCTAGCGACTCCACCCTGTAAAAAGAAACTTGCTACGGAAACGACAACAAGGGAAAAAGCGACAACCGGCGCTGGGAGCGAAGCAGACCAGGAAACTGGACTTATGACGGATGGGGACCAAAGCCGCAAGGACGTCTCCACCCCGATAGCGGAACTCCTGACGCCAAAACGATGGATCAGAATTGGATGCTGGAACGTGCGAACGCTCTACCAGACTGGAAAGCTGGCGCAAGCAGTAAGTGAACTGAACCGCCACAAACTAACCCTCATGGGAGTAACAGAAGCAAGATGGACTGGTGCTGGCAGACAGAGGTTGAGCTCCGGAGAAGTCATCATCTGGTCTGGAAGAACAGACAACGAACACCGAGAAGGAGTTGCTGTCATCATCAATAAGAGCAAGGCCAACACCGTTCTACAGTGGAAACCTGTGAACGAGCGCCTGCTGTACGTCAGGATGAATTCCAAATACGCAAAGCTGTCTATTGTTGTGGGCTACGCACCGATAGACGACGCGGAAGAAGAGGATAAGGATGCATTCTACGACGCCCTCCAAGCTGTTTTGGAAGACATCCCTCGACATGACGTGCTGATGCTGATCGGTGACTTCAACGCTAAGGTCGGCTGCGACAATGAAGACAGAAAGAGGACCATGGGACGACATGGAGCGGGTGTGATCAACGACAACGGGGAGAGGCTGGTCAATTTCTGCGAGGAGAATGACTTAGTCATAGGAGGGACCCTGTTTGCGCATAGGGAGATCCACAAACTCACATGGAAATCACCAGACGGCAAGACCCAGAACCAGATCGACCACATCATCATTAATGGTCGCTGGAGGCACTCTCTGCAGGATGTGCGAGTGATGCGACATGCTGACATTGGCAGCGACCATAGTCTTCTGGTGGGGAAGGTGACATTGAAGCTTAGGAAAGTAAAGATAGGAGACACCAGAAATCAGCGCTACGACGTGGCCAAGTTGAAAGACCCAAAAGTGAAAGAAGAGTTTAGGTTGGCCCTCAGGAATAGATTTAGTGTTTTGGAAGATGAGACAGCGCTGACTATTGAAGATTTCAACAGAGCCATGAAGGAAACAGGAGGGGAAGTTTTAGGATACAGAAAGAGCAGGAAGACAGAGTGGATCTCAGAAGACACGTGGGCTCGCATAGAAGAGAGAAGACAGATCAAGAAGAAACTTTTGGATACCAAATCACCAAGACTGAAGGAAAGAATATCAAGAGAATACAGAGAGAAAGATCAAGCGGTGAAGACATCAGCGAGAAGAGACAAGAGAATGTACACAGAAAGGCTGGCAGAAGAAGCGGAGGCAGCTGCAAAACAGAGAGACATGAAGACAGTGTACCAGAACACCAAGAAGCTGAAGGGCGATTACGGGCAACACCACGACCTTCCAGTGAGAGCTGAAGATGGAACTCATGTCACAGTAGAGGAAGAGAAGCTGAAGAGATGGAAGCAACACTTCGAGTCCATCCTGAACCGCTCAGACCCACCAACCCTCACTGACATTCCTGAAGCGGAGGAGGACCTGGACATTAACCTCGGCAACATTACTATTGCGGAAGTCAAGCAGGCCATTCAAAAGCTGAAGAACGGGAAGGCACCTGGCGATGACGGAGTGTGCCCCGAGATGCTGAAAGTAGAAGATACGGTAACGCCGCAGCTTCTTTGTCAGATTTTTCAAAAGATCTGGGACACTGAGGAAGCGCCGAGCGATTGGAAGACTGGCACCATCGTCAAACTTCCGAAGAAAGGAGACCTGGGGAACTGTAACATCTGGCGAGGCATCACCTTACTATCCCTCACCAGCAAGATCTTCAGCCGCATTCTCCTTGAACGCATTACGACAGCAGTGAATGGCATCCTTCGCCGGCAGCAGGCAGGTTTTAGGAAAGGCAAGTCCTGCATTGACCATATTTTCGTACTGAGACAGATCCTTGAGCAGTCTAACGAATGGAATGGATCCCTCTATGTGGTCTTTGTAGACTTTGAGAAGGCCTTCGACAGTCTGCATCGAGACTCCCTTTGGAAAATCCTGCGATACTATGGAATCCCCCAGAAACTTGTCAACGTCATCAGGTCCCTGTACAAGAATTTTGAGTGCAGAGTCGTCCACAACAACCAGCTCACCGAACCGTTTAAGGTGGAAACCGGAGTGAAACAAGGATGTATTCTTTCGCCAATCCTATTCTCAATGGCAATTGATTGGATCATGCGCCGCACCACAGAGGGAAGGAGGCAGGGAATTCAGTGGACGCTGACCTCAATGCTGGATGACCTCGACTACGCCGATGATATCGGGCTGCTGGCAAGCAGAAACCAAGACATGCAACAGAAGACACAACAGTTGACACAGTCAGCAAGCTCCATAGGTCTCGGGGTCAACATTAGGAAGACTCAAGTCATGAGGAAGAACACCATAGTGGGCGACCCAATCACCATCAATGACCAACCTCTGCAAGAGGTGGACGAGTTCACGTACCTGGGCAGCAAGGTTACCACAGATGGAGACTGCACAAGGGAGATCACCACAAGAATCAGCAAAGCCAACCAAGCCTTCGCAATGCTGAAACCCATCTGGAGGACCACAAGCCTGAGCATCCACACCAAGCTCCGTATTTTTAAGAGCAACGTGCTGAGTGTCCTTCTATATGGGTCAGAATGCTGGAAATCCACTACCGCTACGGAACGCAAGCTGGATGTCTTCCAGAACAAGTGCCTGCGACGGATCATGAAGGTCTTCTGGCCAAACATGATTACAAACGAGGAACTACGGAAGAGAGCAGGCGCAGACAGCATCGCTGAAACCATCGCCACACGGAGATGGAGATGGCTAGGCCACGTTTGCAGAATGTCACCTGACTCATTACCAAGGGTGGCACTGAGATGGACACCACAGGGGAAGAGAAACCGTGGGCGACCAAAGGAGACGTGGCGCCGAACCGTGGAGCGAGAGCTCAAGAACAGAGGCCTTACTCTGCAAACAGCACCCAAAATAGCAGCTGACAGACAAAAGTGGCGCTCCCTTGCCGTCGCCTCAAGCACCAGACGGCGCAGAGAGGACTGAATGAATGAATGAATGGCGCTCCCACTGCTGCCTCTTCTCACGAGACATAAAATTCTCTCTCTCTCTCTCTCTCTCTCTCTCTCTCTCTCTCTCTCTCTCTCTCTCTCTCTCTCTCTCTCTCTCTCTCTCTCTCGCTCTCTCTCTCTCTCTCTCTCTCTCTCTCTCTCTCTCTCTCTCTCTCTCTCTCTCTCTCTCTCTCTCTCTCTCTCTCTCTCTCTCTCTCTCTCTCTCTCTCTGTTGCAATTACTGCCGTTTCCAATCGTCAATGCAATAAATGTGTGATGGTCTGTGATTCTTTACATGATGGCCGGAAAGCGTAGGAATCAAAATCACAGGCCTGCACGTACGCGGAGCGTAACCTTTGGAACCAGTGTCAGCGGCCGTAAGATCAGTGGCAAGCTCATTGAACGAGCTGTCATTGGGCTGCTGTCGGCCCTTGTCCCAGGAAGCAAAAGACCCTCGGGCCGACGTCGGACGCAGTGAGCCCGCTGCGGCCGACGTAGGCCCAAGGACCTTTGCTGATTGGGGCGAGGGACAACAACGCCTTACTTTGGCCAGTGGGCTTTCGCTCACTGGGTTATTGCGTGTCGATAAATGTCTCACGTCTTGGTCTCCCTTTTCAAGTTTTAACACGGTGACAGGAACCGTTTCAGTCTGGTGTTAAATTTCGAATTTACAACTCAATCAGTCGTTGTTTGACTTCCTTCCTCTTGCCATGTAGCACGTGTATATAATTATAAGAACAGCAATAGGTGCTGTTGTCCACGAGCACCCGTAGCGACCTGTCCCTCGTGAGGATCTATGTTCTTTTGGATGCGGACAGCTTTAACAGCAGGAGGTCTTGATATACGGGGTAATAGTCGTGACCTTAGGGCCGTCTAAAAGTCTATACTAGGGCCGTCTAAAAGTCTATACTAGGGCCGTCTAAAAGTCTATACTAGGGCCGTCTAAAAGTCTATACTAGGGCCGTCTATACTAGGGCCGTCTAAAAGTCTATACTAGGGCCGTCTAAACGTCTATACTAGGGCCGTCTAAAAGTCTATACTAGGGCCGTCTAAACGTCTATACTAGGGCCGTCTAATAGTCTATACTAGGGCCGTCTAAAAGTCTATACTAGGGCCGTCTAAAAGTCTATACTAGGGCCGTCTAAAAGTCTATACTAGGGCCGTCTAAAAGTCTATACTAGAGCCGTCTAAAAGTCTATACTAGGGCCGTTTAAAAGTCTATACTAGGGCCGTCTACTCATAAATGCAACCTTGACGCACCGCTACAATATATGCCATATGGATCGGCCATGATAGTTAAAGGGCGGTGCCAGAATAGCTTGGCGCCAACTGGCGTCAAGCTATTTTGGCACCACCCTTGAATTATCAGTGTCGATCTGTCTCCTGAATCTTCAATTGACAGTTCCTCAAATAATTGAGTCATTTCGAGCAGCGTGCTCCTTTCCTGTCAGTGATGAAGTTCGCGTCTCTGTGAAGCGACTGCACACTGACGGAAATTCACGTGAAGACTGAGGCAAATGGGACAAAACATCCCCCCCCAAAAAAAAAAATAAATAAATAAATAAATAAATAAATAAATAAATAAATAAATAAAACATAAGACCAACAAGAGACATAAATTCTCATGTGCCCGCGCATTCGCGGGAGCTCATGAGGATTTACGTCTCTTGCAGCTGGGCACCGTTCGCCTTCCCCCGGCAGTTAGCAGATCAGCCCCTAGCAGAGCAGCGAAGTCTTTATAATTGTGTTTGTCAAAGAATAGCTTTGTCCTGTGAAACGCAAGTCCTTTTTCTGGAAAGCGAGATCTTTTATTGTAATGTAACTGAAATTGTGCTTTTCACAAAAATAGATTTTCTGTCTTGTGTCTTTACAGGAAAAGCGGGGACACATGTCCCACTAGGGTATCTTATCCGAGAATTGAATGTTTTGGACGGTTGTGGCTTTTGGTCCGTCGTTGAAAGGACACAGATTTCAGAATCAACATGCGCGTCCAATGGCAGATTTATGATTAACGGCTGGCTGAGGCCGGGCCTAGTCGTTTAACGCGCATTTGACTCTGAAGCGTTTTCTCGCTGTACAGGCTCAGTGTGGTTCGACAATAACTGTCGTGATCTGAAAAGAGAAGCGAGGAAAGCGCTGCGTGTGTTCAGTAGGTCTCGTTGTGGTGCGGATAGACAGGAATACTGTGACAAGAGACGTGCGTATAAGGCCATGATGGTGACTAAGAAAAGACACCACAACCAATCCACGTGCAGACGGCTACTGGGCAATACAAACAACAGTGCGGTGTTCTGGAAACACGTGCGAAACGCGAACAGAAGGAAACGAGAACGGCCCAAAATAAAAATAGAGACTTGGGAGGCACATTAAAAAATTTTTGCACTGTGCTCAGTGGTCAATTACCCGCGGCGGACAGGGGCGATCGGGAATTCCCGCTACCAACTTGCTCTGTTGCTGGGCCGGCGGACTCGGGAACATGTAGGCACGTGCCCGAGTTGGACGGCCCAATAGACTCTGAAGAGCAAGAGGTCAGACACGCTGTGTGCAAACTGAAATCTGGGAAAGCAGCAGGCATTGATCAAGTGTTATCAGAGTACCTGAAACATGCAGGTGATACTATTGTGCCATTTTTACGAAATACTTTAATCGCCTGCTCGATAACCAGTACTTTCCTGTTGAGTGGAGTCGTTCCGTGATTGTTCCGATCTTTAAGAAGGGCGATACACTACCCAGTCAACTATAGAGGGGTGTCTCTGCTCAGTGTAATCAGTAAACGCTTTTACTCCCATTCTAAACAGTAGACTCTACAAGTGGGCAGAAAAAGAGGGAAAAAAAATAAACGAAGAGCAAGCCGGGTTCCGGCAGGGATACTCAACTGTTGATCATATATTCACTTTGATATCTATTATACAAAGATCCCTTGCTCGAAATAAGAAACTACATGTGGCTTTCATCGATTACAAGCGTGCGTTTGACTCTGTAGACAGGCAAATGTTGTGGTCTGTTCTTACCCATGTACAGGTCTCTGGGCAGTGTACTGGGCAGTGGGCAGATGTTCACATCTGCACGGGACATAGACGACCCCGACCCCCACGAGTCCCCTGCTGCCTTGCAGGCCTGGCCGCTTGGCTGCGGAAAGGCTAAGGGAGGAAACCCCTGACATCAAAGCCCCCGTGTCTCCGGGGAAGGCTTTTGAGCCAGAGACTAAGACAAGGACAGTCTGATATAAAACCTACGACCTGAGGACCTCGATGCCACCGTCCCAGCTTGCTAGGCCATGGCAAACGAAACAAGGGTTTAAAGGGTGGGGCCAGTACTGCGCACACTGCACTCCACCAAAAAGCTCCACCGCGCAGGCTTTAGGAAACGCCCACGGACTATGACACTGAACTTTCCAAGTCCTGTAGCGATGGGCAAGGGGCAAAACGGCAGGTGAAAGATGTCACTGGAAGCCGCAGTCTCAAACCTGCATGCAGGCGGTTCAGGATATTGGTCGCCTGATGTTGACCTGGGGATGACAACGTCACTCGGCACACCCTGAACGACCAAGCAGCCTTCTCTAGGGACAGCACTGCTTGCTCCACACGGAGAGGGGCCTATAAAAGGTGGCCTAACCAAAGCTCATCCCCTCGTAACCCCAGTTGGCTAGCCGCGGTCAACGGGCATCTTCTCATGCGGTCAGAAAACAAGAATAAACAACGGATCCACTCTCATGACGACCACGACCACGACCGGACTCAACGTAGCATGCTGGAACATCCGAACCATGCTCGACACAGCAGACAGCGGACGCCCTGAGCGTCGCTCCGCCCTCATTGCCCATGAATTGCGGAGGTTAAACATCGACATCGCCGCGCTCAGCGAAGTACGCCTCCCGGAAGAAGGCAGCCTCCAAGAACTTGGCGCTGGCTACACCCTCTACTGGTCAGGCAGGCCTGCATCAGAAAGACGGCTCTCAGGCGTGGGCTTCATGGTGAAGACCCCCATTGCGACTAAGTTGGAAAACCTACCAACGGGTCACTCCGACCGCATCATGTCCATGCGCCTCCCACTGAGACAACAGCAATACGTCACCCTTCTCAGTGTGTACTCCCCAACCCTCCTGGCAGAGCCTGCAGAAAAAGACAAGTTCTACTCTGACCTGCGCAGCCTCCTGCAGAGCACCCCTGCAGACGACAAAGTCATCATCCTTGGCGACTTCAACGCCAGAGTGGGCCAAGACTCTGAAGCCTGGAAAGGAGTCCTCGCAAGCATGGCGTTGGGAACTGCAATGACAATGGTCGCCTACTGTTGGAGCAGCAACTTGTCATCACCAACACTACTTTCCAGCAAAATGACAGTCCACCTGGATGCATCCTCGCTCCAAGCACTGGCACCTTATCGACTATGTCCTAGTGCGTCAGAGGGACCGCAGTGACGTCCTCCTCACCAGAGTGATGCCCAGCGCAGAGGGCCACACTGACCACCGCCTTGTTCGCTGCAAACTCAGGCTCCGCCTCAAGCTGAAACCCAAGAAAGGGCCCCCCCCCCCCCCCCCCAAGAAAAAGCTTGATGTTGCCAGCCTTCAGCGTGACGACAAGAAAGCTGCCCTTCAGGCCGATTTACAGCGCATGCTCAAAGACACAGTTGATCCAGCAGACTCCTCCCCTGAAACACTCTGGGAAGTCTGCCTTCCGCCTCATCTGCAGCAGTCTCCAGCCCAAGCTTAGAGAACTCCAGAACGAGTGGTGGTCCAGACTCGCACAGAGGACCCAGCTCTGCGCTGACAACGGTGACTACAGGGGCTTCTACGAAGCACTGAAAGCAGTGTATGGCCCTAGGCACCTGGTACAAAGTCCCCTGCGAAGCGCTGATGGACAGGCACTCCTCACAGATAATACCTCCATCTTGAGCCGCTGGTCGGAATACTTTCAGGACCTCTTCGGCGCTGAGCGCACTGTTCAAGAAACAGTCATCCTCCAAATCCCACACCTTCCACTAAAGGTTGAATTGGACGAACCGCCCACCGCCAAAGAGACCCTCACAGCCATCCACCAGCTCAAGAGTGGCAAAGCAGCAGGCATTGACGGAATCCCGCCAGAGATATGGAAACATGGAGGCCCAGCACTGCACAACAAGCTCCACGATCTCTTTCTCTGCTGCTGGGAAAAAGGAACACTACCAAAGGATCTCCGTGATGCAGTCATCATCACCCTGTACAAGAACAAAGGAGAGAAGTCTGCCTGTTCTAATTATCGTGGAATTACCTTGTTGTCCATTGCCGGGAAAATTCTCGCAAGGTTGCTCCTGAATCGGCTGGTACCTGCCATCGCTGATGACCACCTCCCAGAGGGCCAGTGTGGCTTCAGAGCCAACAGGAGTACCACCGACATGAGACAGCTTCAGGAGAAGTGCCGCGAGCAGAACAAAGGGCTGTACGTAACGTTTGTCGACCTAACAAAAGCGTTTGACACTGTGAGCAGGCAAGGCATGTGGCAGATCCTGGAGCGACTAGGCTGTCCCCCAATGTTCCTCAACATGATCGTCCAGCTCCACGAGGACCAGCAAGGCCAGATCAGACTAAACAGTGACCTCTCAGAACCATTCCCCATTCGCAACGGCGTGAAGCAAGGCTGCGTGCTGGCACCGACCCTCTTCACCATCTTTTTCAGCATGATGTTGAAGCAGGCCACAGTGGACCTTGACGATGACGACGCAGTGTACATCAGGTATCGTCTCGATGGCTGCCTGTTCAACCTCAGACGACTGCAGGCCCACACGAAAACCCTAGACCAACTGGTTCGTGAGCTGCTCTTTGCTGATGACGCTGCCCTCGTTGCACACACAGAGAGAGCCTTGCAGCGCATTACGTCCTGCTTCGCAGATGCCGCCCAGCTCTTTTGACTTGAGGTCAGTCTGAAAAAGACAGAGGTCCTTTATCAGCCAGCACCCAAGGAAGAGCATCGCCCTCCCCACATCACCATCGGCGAGTCTGAACTGAAGTCTGTACACCAGTTTACCTACCTCGGCTGCATCATCACGTCAGACGCCAAGCTGGACAAGGAGCTGGACAACAGGCTGGCAAAAGCGAACAGTGCTTTCGGGCGACTATTCAAGCGGGTGTGGCACAATCAACAGCTGAAAAAAGGCACCAAGATCAGCGTGTACAGAGCTGTCGTCCTCACCACCCTGCTGTACGGTTCCGAGTCCTGGGCCCTCTACCGCAGCCAACGTCGAAGTCCTTGAACAGGCGGAAACTTTGAGCATCGAGGCTTTGCTGCTGCGGACACAGCGGCGGGGCACATCTCCAGGATGGAGGATCATCGCCTACCCAAGATCACTCTGTTCGGCGAGCTCGCCACTGGACACCGAGACAGAGGGGCACCAAAGAAGAGATACAAAGACGGTCTCAAGAAATCACTTAGTGCCTGCCAAATCGACCACCGCCAGTGGTCTTCGCTTGCTGCGGACCGTGACACCTGGCGCTCCACCATTCACAAGGCAGCCGTCTCCTTTGAGGACTCTCGCAGAGCTAACCTCAAGGACAAGCGGCTCAGGAGAAAAAAACAGAGTTGTCGTAACTCAGAACCCTGACCAGACCTTCCCCTGCAGCCACTGCGGTCGAACCTGCCTGTCCCGGATTGGCCTCCGCAGTCACGAAAATGCCTGCAGACGACGTGGGCAAGCCCTATATAATCTTCGTTCGCGAAGTCAAGCCAAGACAGGTCTCTACAAAAACGGTTCAGATGCTGAAAGCCATGTATGCATCTATTCAGGTGTGTGTAAGGGCTGGCTTCCAATACTCGAAGTTTTTCGACTGGCGGCCCCGCCGGGGTCAGGCAGGGTTGTTTAGCAAGCCCTGTAATTTTCTCTTTGTTAATTAATGAAGTTGCAAATTACGTAAATGAAAATGATCGACACGGAGTTCAACTACTGCCTGGTCTGAGAGAATTTTTTCATTACTTTTTGCGGACGATGTAGCTTTATTGTCCACAAGCGCTGTGGGGATGCAGAACCAGATAACTAACCTCAAGCGCTCTTCTGATAGACTTGGTTTAGAGGTTAGTCTCGAGAAAACCAAGGTAATGGTTTTTAGAAAAGGCGGGCGACTGATAGCGAAACAAATGGTATATTGGTGCAACCGAAATGGATGTCGTTAACAGTTATAAATACCTTGGTTTCACACTGACCACAAAACTATCTTTTACTGTTGCCCTCTCCGACTATGCTGTAACTGTTATTGAGGACTATGTGGAAACTTGGCAACCTTAACTTATTTTCGTTCTTTAAGCTTTTTGATACCCAGGTGGCGCCGATGCTCCTTTACTCGTCCGATGTATGGGGGCTGAAGCAGTTCGAAACAATAGAAAAGGTGCACACTTTCGCCTGCAAGAGGCTATTGAGTGTGGATGTCAGAACCCCCAAATCAGACAGCTTATGGTGAAACGGGTAGGCATCCACTGCACATTAATAGCATAATAAGAGCTACAAAGTATTGAATAAAACTGATTAAGATGTCTGATACAAGACTTCCTAAGCAGGCTTACCAGATGCAGTTGACCTTTACCGCAGCGGGGTGTTTTTGGGCGAACCAAACTGAACGCACCCTACATAAGTATGGCTTTGGCCACGTTTGGCAAAACGGTGGTGTGGATGATGAAAGGGCTTTTTTGCTGTTGTACAGGCAAAGACTGAAAGAGTCATTTGTACAGTCATGGGAAACGAAGGTTCAGTCAAGCGACAGGTTTGCAACTTCAGTACAAGCAGCTCAAAACGGTATTCGAACCAGAAAGATATTTATCCCAGATAACGATAACAAAATATTCAGGACAGCCTTATACGTTTCAGACTGGGAACAGTAGAACTGAATGTGAATAATAGGTATTCAAATACACATGTGAAGGACTGTCCATTCTGTATTGGGAGTGTGGAGAATGAAGAACACTTCCTCTTGTATTGTAATAGATACTCGGCATTGAGGAATAAGTACTTGGCTAGCCTTTTGAATGACACTAAGAATGAGGACATAAGCATGTTGCTTGCAAACCTGGACTGTCACTCTATCAGAAAAGTTGCAATATTCATATTCTATGCACTTAAATTGCGCAATGAGCAATTATCTGTGTAATATGACATTATATATGGGCCGATGGCCGCAAAACATCTGTTCAGTCTGCCCCATAGTAGGGTAGACCCCTTGATGTAGCGCGTCTATGCGCGCTGTGCTGCGCGCGCGCGTGTGTGTGTGTGTGTATGTACGGAGCATCGTCACTTCCCTGGTGGGCCCACATGAACCCCTTCTGGCAACCGTGAAACGGCGCAAGCTTGCTTGGTTTGGCCACGTGACCCGACACAACACCTTGTCCAAGACTATCCTCCAAGGCACTCTCGAAGGAAGTCGTCGGCGAGGTCGTCAGAGAAAGAGTTGGGTCGCAAATATAAAAGAATGGACCGAACTCGAGATGCCAGACTTGCTTGCCACCGCCCAAAATAGAACTCAGTGGAGAGCACTGTCTGTTGCTGCTGCCTTTCAGTCCCCCCAACGCCCAGTTCGGGCAAGGGACTGATGATGATGATGATGATGATGATGAATGCTGCAGCAAGAATAGGAAAGCTACGACTGTATAAACTTAACTCATTGAAGATACTCCACCTCAGTAGTTGCGAAAGTGTCGTATAGCGTTGCCGTTGCTATTGAAGCAGGCACCTTGAATGAGTTAACGGTGAATGTTAAAACTGTCTCCTTTTGTATCGTAAACGGCGAATATTGAACAGCGCACAAAAAGAATTTTTGAATTTTGAACAGGAAATGGCGAGTCTTGAACGAAATATTGTAATCCTCGAAACGTGAAACAAAACATCCTGAAATTGTAAAACAGAAAGCTGCAAGTGTGTCTCATGTTTCGTAAACATTTTTTTTTTTAAACTCATTCAGCCCGGCGGCCGTATTTCCCATATTTTGGAGGCGTCATCTAAGACTATGCACCTGTTGCAGGAGATGAATAGACCATGATAATTCAAGGGCAGTGCCAGATTAGCTTGGCGTCGGCAGGCGCCAAGATTATCTGGCACTACCCTTGAATTATCATGGTCGACCCATCTCCTGCTGTAGTGCGTCAGGGCTGAATGGGTTAATAATGTCGGGATTACAGCTAACCATACCTAATGCACATGTGCGGTGTTTGATTTTAGAGCTTACGTTCTCAAAGCTGTATGGTCCAAAATTACAGACCAGCACAAATATGCGTAAAGCTGAATACAAGGCTTGTCATTGACGTGCATGCACCTCGTTCAGACATTAATTTTTCATGGAAATGCTCCTCGAAGATAATAAGTCACCTTATTCACTTTTGATGAAAATGGTCCCCGAAGATGCACATCGGCGGCTTTCTATAAGGACATATGAAAGCAGCAGTTTAATCAAAATACGCTAAAGTAAGCCATACAAACATCGGCGGCTTTCTATAAGGACAGATGAAAGCAGCAGTTTAATCAAAATACGCTAAAGTAAGCCATACAAACATCGGCGGCTTTCTATAAGGACAGATGAAAGCAGCAGTTTAATCAAAATACGCTAAAGTAAGCCATACATGGAAATGTCTGCAATATAATTTTTCTTTGCTGATTCTTGTTCTTTAGGGTCCATAAGAGTCCAAAAACAGGGGCCGATCTTGGTGGGATCCTAGGACTTACGAACCACATCGCACCCCGCACCCCCACCCCCCCCTTTTCCCCCGACCCAGAATTATTTTAAATGCTATAACAAAGTCCCTTGTCTGGGACCCCCCCCCCCCCTCTCTCCTCCCTAGTAGCATGAAGCGGAACTGTTGCAGCTGTTTGATTTTTTGGGCGTTATATTTTCGGCACACACGCTCCTCCTCATCCCCCCTCATCCCCCTCCCCCTCCCCACCCCCCACCCCCACCTCCCGTTGTTTGATATTTTGGCGAGTGGCGAGAGTGTTGAGTGTCGCCGCTGGAAGAAGGTCTATCGCCAGGAAGATCTTTTGTGTCAGGTTGAAGATCCCAAACAATAAGTTGGACCCCCCCCCCCCTTCACCCTTCGAGGTAACTGATCCGCCCGTGAAAAGTCAAGTGTAGAAAATCAGACCATTTTGCTATTTTTTTAAAATCTAGTTCACAAAAATAGGTCAACTTCGCAAAAGTCATAATGCTGTATGTTCAAAAATCCCCCAAAAGTAACAAATTTGAATTTTGCATACAGATTGACAGTGATAGGGCCTTTGTAGAGACATGAATGTCCTTGAAGTGTTTGGGAAGTCAAGGGCATGAAGGACTGCCATATATACCAAACTAAACCACAAACTTGATAATTCCGCGGGGCTAAATACATTTGTGCAAGTTTTCCATGATCAAACTTTGTTTTTGCTGAATCTTAATGTAACGTATCCATAGAGTCCACTAATCAAGTGTAGGACATTCGGATCATGATTTTGTCGGTTAAAGTCTAGATTAGCTTCACAATAGTCATGCACTGTGTGTGTTCATCAATCTGTGAACCGCGGATCCATCTAGGCTTGAATCTAACAATCGCATCCTGAATTTGAAAAAGCCGCGATACCAATCATATCTACTCACAAACCAGATAGGTGAGGCTAGCGCTGGCAGAATTGTATGCAAACCAAGGGGAATCACAGCGCTGGACAGACAACAGTTAGATCCCTTGCCCCCACCTATCAGGCACCCAATCGCCAGCCCACAGAGAAATATGCAGGTATAGAATAAGACGATCATTTCACGAAGTTGGATGGAAATGATCGTCTTATTCTATACCTGCGTATTTCTCTGTGGGCTGGCGATTGGGTGCCTGATAGGTGGGGTCAGGGGATCTAACTGTTATCTGTCCAGCTCTGTGATTCCCCTTGGTTTGCATACAATCATATCTAGGCGTAGGCCTGCTCAGTGTGAATCACACAGTATACCCAATGCGCAAAGGCCATCGTCACAGCCGTGCGCGGGCCAACGGCGGCCGACGTCGTCCCGATGGCATGGCCTTTGTGAACTGGGTAGCTTCCACCAAGCATGAATTTACACAGGCCTGAATCCACCCAGCACACAAGTCTGGGTGGAATAGTCGCAGCACAACTCTACACAGGATACTTTCTTGCCTGAATGGATTAACGCTGGGTAGATTTTCGTTTGGTGGATTCATGTTGGCTAGATTTACGCCTAAATTTAGTGAAACTTACCTCTTCAGCGTCAGTCTGCATATCTGCTAGAATGTCGCTGCTTATAATTTTTCGTATATTTCCGGCTGTAATCTGAAATAATCGAACAATACATATCTCTACTTTTACAGAAAATTTAGCACCCATGGATTAAATTTGTCCGAAGCAAACTCGGCGAGTTTTCTAAGGCAAAAATTGAATACACTATTTTGTTTTCTGGTTAAACAAGAAAATCTCGATTGTATCATTAAGCTCTGTTCAGGTTTAGTAACAATAAAAAGACACTTTGCCCGAGCACACTTTTCTCCCTGTATGCGTTGTCATAATTACTACGAGCGAAAGGTCTAGTGCGTAGTCTCGTCCTGAAATCAATTTCTGGGCAGTGCTAACAAGTGTATTGTGTATTGTGATTGTAGTTATTTCCCATTTTCCTTTGCCGCATCCGTCCCCTTAGGTCTACTAGGACGAATAGATTTGAGGTTCACTGATATAAATATGACCACGAATACACACAAATTCTCATGGCTGTTCGGGTGGTTATGTACGCCGATGCAGTTGACTCCGACGAGGAAATGTCTTTTACGAGAAATGTAAAGAAATTGTCCGTAAGAGAAAATATCATAACAGGAATATATCTATTAGCGAAGACGGTTTGCTTCATTGATTCATTTCTCTGAAGCAGTATCATTTCGACTGAAAACTCTGCTGACTAATTTGCTTGATTCAAATTAAAACCTCTAGATATCCTGTGACTCATTTGCTGCTGAAAAATAAATGGACGCGATCTAACTACAAGAGGCATAGATCCTCATGAGCCTCCGCGACTGCGGGGGCTCATGAGGATCTATGCCTCTTACATGGGAGTGCTGTTCACTGAAATAGTCATCACGCTGTTTCGGCAGTGAAGGGCATCAACGCTGAAATTATTCGTACTATTTTCGTCGAGTCTTCTAATTTGGATTCTATCTTGCTGCCTTTGTGCTCAATTGTTGTGTGCCCATTACATCAATAGTAATGTAGATGGCTCTTACGATGTCATTGTATTAACCCATTCAGCCCTGACGCACTACAGCAGGAGATGGGTCGACCTTGATAATTCAAGGGTAGTGCCAGATTAGCTGGCGCCTGTCGGTGGCAAGCTAATCTGGTACTACCCTTGAATTATCATGGTCGATCCATCTCCTGCAACAGGTGCATAGTCGTTAGATGACGCCTCCAAAATTTGGGAAATACTGACGTGCGCCGGGCGGAATGAGTTAACCTAATGTGTGCGTATGCACTGACATTCAAGTTTATACAGTGGCGAGCGCTAGCGACATTGTCACGGCGTGTAACAGAATACACATACCATCGGGAATTACTCAGCGCTGGACATACACACAAATAGATCCCCTGCTCCCTCCTATCAGGCACCCAATCGCCAGCCCACAGAAAAATACGCACGTAAAGAACAATACTATCATATACGGCATATACGATGCGCAGACAATTTATGTTATCAAAATCATTCTGAATCCATTGAATATTAAATCTTGAATAATACATCAAATCTTTAATCTTTATTCTTAAAATCTTCAATCTTGAATCCAAAAACTGCGCTTCGACCATGATGTCATCCTTAGTACCTTCGTCGCTGCCGATTTCGTGTCAATTTTCTTGTTTAACCGATAACGCTCTGACATGCTACGACAGGATGAGGATCTAAAACAACAGTTTAAGAGTGGTTTCAGAATAGCTTGGCGCCTGCAGGCGCCGAGTCTTTCTGACAGCACCCTTGAACTATAATGGTCGATCTGTCTCCAGAACTGTGACCTAGATCTCAAGGATATCTAAAATAAATTGATAATTTCATCCTGAGATAATTTTTGAGGTTTGTATCGTCACATGTACGAGTATGGCGTTTGCGCTATTCACAAGTGGTTTGACATTGAAGCGCACGTTTTTCCCAACTATCTCCGAAAAGAAACACTTTCCTGAACCACTTTATGAACAAAAATCATTTAGTGCCAACTGACCTAATATGTAATATTTTTTACTGAACTCCTATGATTTATCGATTTTGCTCTAAAGTCGTAAAATATAGGTGAAAAGACCAAAAACAAGCCATTTTCAAAACCCTAAATAGAGCCCCGGCAGATTTCAATATCGATGTCAAGCATGCAGACTTCTGGCCAATTCACGTGAAAATGGATCTTTCTTTTACTGGGATTAATATATCTGGGACACGTTTAGGGATCTATAAATCTGTCATTTAATGGAAAAAAAAAATTCCAATTTGTTTACGACAGTACAACAATACTGACACACTGTTCGAGGTTCTGAAAAGTACATCGTACTAGGTCAACTGGTACTGAAGATATTTGTTCTAAGATTGGCGTAGAAAAGTGACTCTTTGCGGAGATATTTGTCCTAAGATTGGCGTAGAAAAGAGGTTATTTGCGGAGATATTTGTTCTAAGATTGGCGTAGAAAAGTGACTCTTTGCGGAGATATTTGTTCTAAGATTGGCGTAGAAAAGTGACTCTTTGCGGAGATATTTGCGAAAAACATTGTGCGCTCTGATGTCAAACGACCTATATAAGGAACGCGACAGTAACCTAATCACTGGGGTCAACATTCTGAAGGAACAGCTTGTTCGCAACTGTGGATATGGTCTTCGTTCACTGAGATAGTGATTCAGTTTATGGTAAGAGGGCACTGCTGCTGCATTAATCGTGGCCGGCTGGCACAATCGTTTTCAGCTGGAAGCAAACATTGGAATACTTTTTGTTGGCTGACTTTAGACGCAAGTTTGGTTTAACCTGTTCCTGCTACTGTGCGGACCATTTTGTTTCTGAAATATGTGTTTACTCAAAGACCAAAAGCCCAAAACCGTCACATGGGCACAAATCGGTCTCAGCAAGAGGCATAGATCCTCATGAGCCCCCGCATTCGCGGGGGCTCATGAGGATCTATGTCTCTTGCAGTTGGATCGTGTTCAATTTTTTCCCGGCAGTGAATGGATTAAACCATGGCGGTCATTTTTTTCAGCTAAAGGGTCTGCGAACCGCAACGCCCCGCAACTGCGGTCACCGTTGTAAAAGATGCACTACTTTGTATAGTGCATCCTTTACTGAAAATATCTGTTCTAAGACTGGCATAGAAAAGTGATTCTTTGCGGAGTTATTAGAGTTCCATTAGAGTTGCGGAGTTCTATTAGAGTTCCATTAGAGTTGCGGAGTTCTATTAGAGTTCCATTAGAGTTGCGGAGTTCTATTAGAGTTCCATTAGAGTTGCGGAGTTCTATTAGAGTTCCATTAGAGTTGCGGAGTTCTATTAGAGTTCCATTAGAGTTGCGGAGTTCTATTAGAGTTCCATTAGAGTTGCGGAGTTCTATTAGAGTTCCATTAGAGTTGCGGAGTTCTATTAGAGTTGCCACATTCCGTCCGCGATATATGAGGATAAGTAGCGAATGATCTCTCTTTTTGTTTGTTTGTCTATTTGAAAAAGGGTATTTACCCGAAATATTAATAAAATTAATTGTGTTGTAATGTCTTTTCTAAGCGTGTTTCTTTCTCCGTTGGGTACTTCTTTACTTTGCGTAGAAATAACCCAGGCAGAGACTTAACGCGGGAGACAAACATCTCTGTGTGGAGTGTTTCGAGAATCTTGAATCTATTCTGAATCGATTCAGTACAGGAGTAGGAATCCTACACGAGTTAGGTCCCCTGACTGCTGAAGTAAGAGCCGCTGTCAGGAGACCTAACTCGTATCTAGTTTTCCTAATCTTTGAACACAAAAGACCCTTTGCACTGTTTACTCTCACTGTCAAGCCATTTTGAACGTTGAATTGAAATGTCGAACTTCGTATGTAGAACTCATACACCTCGATGCGAAATCGAATCGAGACTAAAATACTAATCCCCACAATTTTTGGGATTTTACTCAGTCGTACTGCAAGAGATAGTTATTTGGGTTTAATGCCGAGCAGGCGACTAAGGCCATCTCACAGCGGCTTACTGCAAGAAACACATCCAGATATGTGTGTGTACTCAAACACTGATTATCTGCTTGGCTGACAAAAGTATGCGAGTCACTAGGCTAAAAATACAACTGACGACACCTCAGCTCTTCTTGACGCATGCGATCGGCAAAACTGTATCAGAATCTATGGAGCGAATAAGGGTGGTGTCAATAGGTGTGGGTAGGGGGGAGCGGGAGGTGGGGAGGGGGGGGGGGGCAGATTTTTGTTCCAACACAAGACTCTGAGATCGTGCTTTCAAGACAAATAGAAATTAACTATACTGACGAGCAAAAGAAATGTGACTTTTTGGAATCATCGGAAACACTAAAGTGATTCCCCAAAAAGTCGCATTTCTTTTGCTCGTCAGTATCAACGGACCGCTACGGAATAGATGCTGTCGTTAGCACTGATCATGTGTACCATTCAAGCTGCTGATCTGCGATCAGGGGTACTGTACGACTATATCCCGAATCAGAAAATAATTTGACGTGGAGCGACAGTAGTAAATCCTGCAGTCAGCAGAATTAATCGCTAATAGCTCTAATTATTACTTTTAATTGTTATTATCGCTGCTGAAACGCCCGGCTTTCAGACGTAAACCGTTAACTCCTTCGCTGCCAGTGCTCACGGATTTCCCGTCAGAAACCACTGCACACTGATCGGTATTGGCGTAATGAACACAAACTAAACGGGACCAGAAATAGGCACAGGACCAACAAGAGACATAAATCCTCATGAGCCCCCGCGACTGCGGGGGCTCATGAGGATTTATGTCTCTTGCAGCTGGGGTAGCGTTCACTTTGCTTTCTGCAGTAAAGAGGTTAGATCTGTTTCACCGCTTCGCTGATTGAACACAACGAGCAACGACCAAATGCAACAGGCGTAGATGCTCATGGGCTTCCGCAGCTGCAGGGGGGAGGGATCATGTGGATTTACGCCTCTTTGCTGACGCCACTGTGTGTCCATGTTCCTTGGGCGGACGAGTTCCGTGACGATGAGTTAACAAAAGAGTTCAGAAACACAATGTGCGTTCACCTGCATCAGGGATGGGTTGATTAAGTTGAAAATAATAATAATGATGATTTCTATGGCGCCTAACCTCAGGTAGAGCTCTAGGCGCCTTACATATTTCAAAAATACAATTACAAAATCTGTACGCAGTATTACACGCACATACACACAAACACGCACGCACACACACACACACACACACACACACACACACACACACACACACACACACACACACACACCAGGCACCACAGCAAAACTACAACAGAATCCTCAGCAGTCAATGATCAATCAGTGGGGTGATGAAGATGGAAAAGGTGTGTTTTTAGCGCATATTTGAAAACGTCTTTTGAAGCATTGTGGCGGACATGAGAGGGGAGTTCGTTCCAGTACAGCGGCCCAAGATATGAAAAAGACCGCTGGCCAAAAGACTTGGTACGGACAAAAGGTACACGCAAAAATGCGGCTGTCAGCAGAGGATCTGAGTTGTCGATGGAGTGTGCAGCTGCAGGAGAGAAAACAGGTCCTGGAAAACATGGCAAATGATTTCGCTTTCATAAACGATTTGCGTGAAATCCCCTGCTGCCCTGCCTCGATTTGCGTGAAATCCCCTGCTGCCCTGCCTCGATTTGCGTGAAATCCCCTGCTGCCCTGCCTCAAGTCGTTTTTTTTTAACTCTTCTTTTAAACCCTTTAACCGCTGTATGTACAATTTTGTTTCTGAAGTCTTTGTTCATTCGGCGACCAAACGCCGAAACCACCCAAGAAACATGGATGGAAATTGGTCTCAGCATGAGGCATAGATCCTCTTGAGCCCCCAGCAGTCGCGGGGGCTCATGAGGATCTATGCCTCTTGCAGTTGGATTGTGTTTACATTTTCTCGGCAGTGAAGGGTTAATCTGTTTATGCGCTCTACTTGCACGCTCAGTGCACAAACAGATGAAATGAATAGTGGAGAAGTTCAAGAGGTTTTCGAGATCAATAAGACAATACAAATCCAGCCATTGCGCGAAAACAAAAACCCGTTAGAACATGTCAAGAACTTTACAACGCAAAAAGGGAGCACAGTCCAACAGCAAGAGATATGGAACCTCATGTACCCCATCATATGCAGGGGACTCAGGAGGTTTTACGTCCGATGCTGGATCTGTGTTCCTTGAACCGATGAGTTCAGCAGACGCTGAGCTGCAATGGTTTTAAATCACTTGAGTAATGGCCACTAGCACAACAGGGCCTAACATCCAGAAATTGTAGATCCTGAGGAGCCATTATGATTTTATTTTCCAACTGCATGATGCATTAGGTGATAGACCCGTGGCATGGGTCAGATAAACAGATAAAACCTCGAGCCTTTTCTTTCGTGTGTGTGTGTGTGTGTGTGTGTGTGTGTGTGTGTGTGTGTGTGTGTGTGTGTGTGTGTGTGTGTGTGTGTGTGTGTGTGTGTGTGTGTGAGGATTGTAACGCACGCAGACTTGCCCCAAGTCGTACGCACAGACTCTCGCACAACAGACGCATACACCGCCACTGACTCAGACGGGCGCATTCATGCGGTAAACTCAACACACGGGCTCCCTTTCTAAAGTAACTTTTATACACTAGTAAACAATAAAAGGTTCAAAAAGATTATCAACTATTCACACTTCCCTTCTACCAACATCCAAACATCACACACAAGTACAATATCTCGGCCAGGCTAGGTATTAGTTCTCAAGAGTCTCCAACCTGTTTGGTGTTCTCGCCTGGTTACTGTCAAATCCTTCTCACGTCTAGGCGTGCAAGTCCTTTCATGTACGCTCCTCGAGTCGTATCGTGGCCGTCCTCGTTTCTCGTACTGTAGCGCAGTTCTCGCTGTGACTCGGGTGTCTTGGTCCCGATCGCTCACTCCCTGAGTGAAGAATTGGAGATATGACCTCGCGTTAGGTCCTGGTGACTGACGTCTCGGCGTCCGTCTCTCTCTCTCTCCACGACAAGCACTCTAAACAACAATAAGCACTCAAATCGTAACACTTGCTAAACACACAACATATTGGATCATATGAGAAACACTACGTAACCTGGCCGATACAACAACTCACACGTTCATTCACACACACCCATGCTTCATAACCCGAACTACTTTCCTTAACACCCCCATAACTGTCACTACCTTGAAACAGACTATAACCTAACACTCGCCATACACTATACTCTACACTGGAAAAGACTATGCTTAACCAACCACGTACTACCTTCATAGCGACCTAGACATACACACCTCACATTCCTTTAGTTATCCATCTCGGTAAATAAATGTATACGAAAACATCAGTTATCTCACTGATTCCAAACCTCTTATAACTGAACCAAACCGGTCAACACTATACAACCAAATTACTCTTACCTACGCATACTGTCTTTAACTAAGCAACTATCAATAGTACATATATAGAAACATACCTGAATTCTAGGTTTCAGAGTCTTGGAATACGGGTTAGGTATCTCAAACACATCTGTTTCCTCCAGCAAGAAAGGCCGTACTAACGTATTACAGCTCTGACAGACTAAACTTCTGCCTACAACGCACTAAACTCCCCGTGTTAAACGTTCCTAGAAATTCCACGTGGACCACGGGCCTCACGGACTATCGGCAAAAAAAAAAAAAAAAAAAACAACCGTTAACAAAAACCGTACCGTATTAACCCTACTGTGTGAACACTATGCATAAGCATAGAGTTTCATCACAGGGATATTTGTTCTTTGCGATGCATGCAAAGCGACGTGCTTGGTACATTTTTTAATGTACAATGGCGATCAGAAGAAATACGACTTTTTTATCATCGGAAATACGGCATTTTTTAAATCCATTTTGGGGATTCCAAACATGTCGCATTTCTTTTGCTCGTCAGTAGTCATTGAACCCCTTCGCTGCCAGTGATAAAGACCTAAAACCACTACACATTGGCCGACATTCGCCTAAAACATGGGACCAAAGATAGGCACTGATAAAGAACACAAGACTAACAACAGACAGATATCCTCATGAGCCCCCGCGACTGCGGGGCTCATGAGGGTATAAGTATGTCTCTTGCAGGTAGGCAGTGTTTGCCTTACTCCAGGGTTAATGGTCTGTAGACAAGTAAGTACGTCTGTTAAGTTCATTCAACTTTGTGCTAACCCTCTGGGAGGGAGGGGAGCCAAAGAGAGGCAGAGCCATGCACGCACGATGACTGCTCGAGGTTAGTGAGTCACAACAAGGAGTTATTGCTTAACCCCTATCATTCGGAATACACCAGCGTGTGAAATAAGTTTGACTAAAATAGTTCAAGGGTAGTGCCAGAATAGCTTGGCGCCTCTAGGTGCCAAGCTATTCTGGCACTACCCTTGAACTAAAGACATTGGTCTCTATCCTTATCTGTAAGTACTATAATGTACTATAATATAATCTGGGCAGTGGGCAGATGTTCACATCTGCACGGGACATAGACGACCCCGCCCTCCACGAGTCCCCTGCTGCCTTGCAGGACTGGCCGCTTGGCTGCGGAAAGGCTAAGGGAGGAAAACCCTGACATCAAAGCCCCCGTGTCTCCGGGGAAGGTTTTTGAGCCAGAGACTAGGACAAGGACAGTCTGATATAAAACCTACGACCCGAGGACCTCGATGCCACCGTCCTAGCGTGCTAGGCCATGGCAGACGAAACAAGGGTTTAAAGGGTGGGGCCAGTACTGCGCACACTGCACTCCACCAAAAAGCTCCACCGCGCAGGCTTTAGGAAACGCCCACGGACCATGACAACGACCTTTCCAAGTCCTGTAGCGATGGGCAAGGGGCGAAACGGCAGGTGAAAGATGTCACTGGAAGCCGCAGTCTCAAACCTGCATGCAGGCGGTTCAGGATATTGGTCGCCTGATGTTGACCTGGGGATGACAACGTCACTCGGCACACCCTGAACGACCAAGCAGCCTTCTCTAGGGACAGCACTGCTTGCTCCACACGGAGAGGGGCCTAGAAAAGGTGGCCTAACCAAAGCTCATCCCCTCGTAACCCCAGTTGGCTAGCCGCGGTCAACGGGCATCTTCTCCTGCGGTCAGAAAACAAGAAAAAACAATGGATCCACTTTCATGACGACCACGACCGGACTCAACGTAGCATGCTGGAACATCCGAACCATGCTCGACACAGCAGACAGCGGACGCCCTGAACGTCGCTCCGCCCTTATTGCCCATGAATTGCGGAGGTTAAACATCGACATCGCCGCGCTCAGCGAAGTACGCCTCCCGGAGGAAGGCAGCCTCCAAGAACTTGGCGCTGGCTACACCCTCTACTGGTCAGGCAGGCCTGCATCAGAAAGACGGCTCTCAGGCGTGGGCTTCATGGTCAAGACCCCCATTGCGACTAAGTTGGAAAACCTACCAATGGGTCACTCCGACCGCATCATGTCCATGCGCCTCCCACTGAGACACCAGCAATACGTCACCCTTCTCAGTGTGTACTCCCCAACCCTCCTGGCAGAGCCTGCAGAAAAAGACAAGTTCTACTCTGACCTGCGCAGCCTCCTGCAGAGCACCCCCGCAGACGACAAAGTCATCATCCTTGGCGACTTCAACGCCAGAGTGGGCCAAGACTCTGAAGCCTGGAAAGGAGTCCTCGGCAAGCATGGCGTTGGGAACTGCAATGACAATGGCCGCCTGCTGTTGGAGTTCTGTGCAGAACAGCAACTTGTCATCACCAACACTACTTTCCAGCAAAAGGACAGTCGAAAGACCACCTGGATGCATCCTCGCTCCAAGCACTGGCACCTTATCGACTATGTCCTTGTGCGTCAGAGGGACCGCAGTGACGTCCTCCTCACCAGAGTGATGCCCAGTGCAGAGTGCCACACTGACCACCGCCTTGTCCGCTGCAAACTCAGGCTCCACCTCAAGTTGAAACCCAAGAAAAGAGGCCCCCTCAAGAAAAAGCTTGATGTCGCCAGCCTTCAGCGTGATGACAAGAAAGCTGCCCTTCAGACAGATTTACAGCGCATGCTCAAAGACACAGTTGATCCAGCAGACTCCTCCCCTGAAACACTCTGGGAGCAACTGAAAACTGCTATTGTAAAATCTTCTGTGGAAGTCTTGGGCTTTGTTAGAAAGAGGAACAAAGACTGGTTTGACGAAAACGACGTGGAGATCCAGGAACTTCTAGCAAACAAAAGAGCCGCCCACCAGGCCCACCTAGCCCAGCCTTCCTGCCCTGTGAAGAAATCTGCCTTTCGCCTCATCTGCAGCAGTCTCCAGCTCAAGCTTAGAGAGCTCCAGAACGAGTGGTGGTCGAGACTGGCACAGAGGACCCAGCTTTGCGCTGACAACGGTGACTACAGGGGCTTCTATGAAGCACTGAAAGCAGTGTATGGCCCTAGGCACCTGGTACAAAGTCCCCTGCGAAGCGCCGATGGACAGGCACTCCTCACAGATAATACCTCCATCTTGAACCGCTGGTCAGAATACTTTCAGGACCTCTTCGGCGCTGAGCGCACTGTTCAAGAAACAGTCATCCTCCAAATCCCACAGCTCCCACTAAAGGTTGAATTGGACAAACCGCCCACCGCCGAAGAGACCCACACAGCCATCCACCAGCTCAAGAGTGGCAAAGCAGCAGGCATTGACGGAATCCCGCCAGAGATCTGGAAACATGGAGGCCCAGCACTGCACAACAAGCTCCATGACCTCTTTCTCTGCTGCTGGGAGAAAGGAACACTACCAAAGGATCTCCGTGATGCAGTCATCATCACCCTATACAAGAACAAAGGAGAGAAATCTGAATGCTCTAATTATCGTGGAATTACCCTGCTGTCCATTGCCGGGAAAATTCTCGCAAGGCTGCTCCTGAATCGGCTGGTACCTGCCATCGCTGAAGACCACCTCCCAGAGGGCCAGTGTGGCTTCAGAGCCAACAGGAGTACCACCGACATGGTCTTTGTGCTGAGACAGCTTCAGGAGAAGTGCCGCGAGCAGAACAAAGGGCTGTACGTAACGTTTGTCGACCTAACAAAAGCATTCGACACTGTGAGCAGGCAAGGCATGTGGCAGATCCTGGAGCGACTTGGCTGTCCCCCAAAGTTCCTAAGCATGATCGTCCAGCTCCACGAGGACCAGCAAGGCCAGGTTAGACTCAACAGTAACCTCTCAGAACCATTCCCCATTATCAACGGCGTGAAACAGGGCTGCGTGCTGGCACCAACCCTCTTCACCATCTTCTTTAGCATGATGTTGAAGCAGGCCACAGTAGACCTCGACGATGACGATGCAGTGTACATCAGATATCGTCTCGATGGCAGCCTGTTCAACCTCAGACGACTGCAGGCCCACACGAAAACCCTAGACCAACTGATTCGTGAGCTGCTCTTTGCTGATGACGCTGCCCTTGTTGCACACACAGAGAGAGCCTTGCAGCGCATCACATCCTGCTTTGCAGATGCTGCCCAGCTCTTTGGACTCGAGGTCAGTCTGAAAAAGACAGAGGTACTACATCAGCCGGCACCCAAGGTAGAGCATCGCCCTCCCCACATCACCATCGGCGAGTCTGAACTGAAGTCAGTACACCAGTTTACCTACCTTGGCTGCATCATCACGTCAGATGCCAAGCTGGACAAGGAGCTTGACAGCAGGCTGGCAAAAGCGAACAGCGCTTTTGGGCGACTTTTCAAGCGGGTGTGGCACAATCAACAGCTGAAAACGGGCACCAAGATCAGTGTGTACAGAGCTGTCGTCCTCACCACCCTGCTGTACAGTTCCGAGTCCTGGGCCCTCTACCGCAACCAACTACGACTCCTCGAACGCTTTCACCAGCGCTGCCTGCGTACCATCCTGGGCATTCACTGGAGTGACTATGTCACCAACGTCGAGGTCCTTGAACAGGCAGAAACTATGAGCATCGAGGCTTTGTTGCTGCGGACACAGCTTCGCTGGGCGGGGCACGTCTCCAGGATGGAGGATCATCGCCTACCCAAGATCACTCTGTTCGGCGAGCTTGCTACTGGACACCGTGACAGAGGGGCACCAAAGAAGAGGTACAAAGACGGTCTCAAGAAGTCACTTAGTGCTTGCCAAATCGACCACCGCCAGTGGTCTTCGCTTGCTGCGGACCGTGACACCTGGCGCTCCACCATCTACAAGGCAGCCGTCTCCTTTGAGGACTCTCGCAGAGCTAACCTTAAGGACAAACGGCTCAGGAGAAAAAACCGAGTTGCCGTAACTCAGAACCCTGACCAGACCTTCCCCTGCAGCCACTGCGGTCGAACCTGCCTGTCCCGGATTGGCCTCCGCAGCCACGAAAATGCCTGCAGACGACGTGGGCAAGCCCTATAGAATCTTCGTTCGCGAAGTCAAGCCAAGAGAGATAATGTAGCTTGCATATGGCAGTGTACAATTTTGAAGCTTTTAGCCTCAGTATGATATGGGTTAAATCAGACTCAGGTCAAAGAATTAAACTCGATGGACCAGTGCACCTTGACAGTGCCCAGCGCAGTCAGTATGCAAGGGCTATCGCGCTTGATCGCCTCGATCTCTGCGACATCCGTCCCCTATAACTATTTGTCCCCATAACACCGACAAACCAAATAGGTGATGCTAGCGTTTGTATAAACACTACACGTACGAAATAATAAGCAGATAAAGTACAAGACGATCACATTGATCCCTAAGTGAAGAATGTGATCGTCATGTACTTAATCTCTGGGGGCTTTTCTTTGGGCTGTGGGTGTCCGATAGGAAGGATCAAGGGATCTCAAACATGTGTCTGTCCAGCAATTAGTAATTCCCCATGGTACGTCTCCTAGTGACAGTCGGGGGGACGGGGGAGAGGGTTTTGTGCCCCCCATTCTCTCTTCCCCCTCCCCCCGCCCATAAACATGTTCAAGGGGCGAGATTATCCCCTACACTACCCCTTCTCCACACACACACACACACACACACACACACACACAAACGCACGCACGCACGCACGCACACACACACACACACCCACGCACACACACACACACACACCCACGCACACAAACACACACACACACACACACACGCACACAAACACAAACACACACACACACACACACACACGCACACACACACACACACACACACACACCCACGCACACAAACACAAGCACACACACACACACACACACACACACACACAGCGTGCACACAACCCAACCTTGGAGAAAAAATATTTTGGGGAGGATCAAAACGTAATGGGGGGGGGGAATTTTTGTGAGAAAAAAAGTCTGTACAAAAATTCTTTTGAGAGAGAGAGAAAAAAAAAGATATTTTTATTGTATGAGAGAAAAAAAATCTAAAGATTTGATCTTAACACATTCTACCCCAGTATCAAAATGCAAGCTGTTCTGGCACCACCCCTGAAGTATCATGCCCGAGCCATGTGTTGATGTGGTGTGTCGAGGCTATATGAGTTAATGTATCATAATCTCCAGGTTCCTGTATTTTCTGGCCTACTTGTGTTGATGTGGTGTGTCGAGGCTATATAAGTTAATGTATCATAATCTCCAGGTTCCTGTATTTTCTGGCCTACTTGTGATTTAAGATGACCTCTTTTATGCACTCACCGCACGCAGCTGGAACCGGAAATAGATTTTGAGGACATACGTCTTGCTATGTGTGCTAGTCTGTGATTTTGGACCTTACGGCACGTCTGAAAAAAAATCCAGCAATCTTCTGCTTTTATGTTTGCACCGCGAGTTCCAAAATCAATTATCAGCTGGCCACATTCATAACACACACAAGATCGCAAATCAACAGCAGGTGACTGCTTATAAATTGTCCAGCGTTCACAGAAATTACAAATGCACTGCACGCACTCGCGTGAAGGAAAATATATATATATATATATATATATATATATATATATATATATATATATATATATATATATATATATATATATATATATATAATATATATATATATATATATATATATATATATATATATATATATATATATATATTAGCCCTTTGCGTGTCGGTAGCGGTTTTTGTCGCGATGATTTCTTTAAAAAAAAACGGTACCGACACGCGAAGGGTTAAACGAAAAAACAGCTTTGTCTAGACTGGCACTAAGTTCACGCAGCGATTAATTGTCATTGTTCGAGCACCTCATTGCAGCAGACGAGAATTTAGCACTTCCTGTTATTCTCTCAACGAGTCGGGCCTTTGTCTTCAAGCGCAGGGTGCTGATGAGTGAGTGTGTGCTGATCTGTGATTTTGGACCTTACGGCTTGCAGCCGTACGGTCCAAAATCACAGACGAGCACACACAATGGCAGCCAGTGCAGGGACAACTTTTCTCGTAACTTTTGTCCTTTCTCATTACCAACCCAGAAGAAATGAAAGCCCTGTTGCTCATTCCGTTTATAAGATTGCTTTCACACGAAGTCACTGGATTGCTGTAAACTGTTTTGATGTGTCTTACTCGTTTCACACGATTGACCGACTGACCGGTCAAACGACCGAATGAGTGATTGATTCGCTGCTCATTCATTCATTTATTCATTCCTTCATTCCTTCAATCCTGCATTCATTCACTCATTAATTCATGCATTCATTTAGTCAGTCCGTCAGTCAGTCCTCTTCCAACTATAGTCTACTTCGCTGATAAGGTCGGACCGCCACAACAAAAGTCGCAAACATAAACACCTTTGGAGAGTTCCAGATAGTACTCTTTCTTTGTAAATCACTTCGAGTGTAACAAGCTTCGAATACACGTATAACAACAAGAAAAAATGGGTCCCATAACGATTTCTTACCTCCGACGTTTACTGCGTGTATTAAAGAGCGTCCGAAAATTAATGACCTGGGAATAACTCACGACTGCACTCAGAATGTTTATTACCGTGCATCAGGGACTGTGCATCAGAGCTCTAATTCATATATTTCCTCCATACCCCGTCAGAGGCTAAAGGAAATACAATCTTTTATTCTGACTTTGACAAATTGAAATCCCATGCTGAGCGTTGCTTTCACGTCATGAGAGACGGACTTGATATTTCCACAGGAAAGAGGCCCAAGAACTTTAGAATTTGCCCTTTGTGTGTCGGAAGCGGTTTTTGTCGCGATGATTCCTACAGGAATCATCGCAACAAAAACCGCTACCGACACGCAAAGGGTTAAGAGATTTCTCGTAGACAGGTAGGTCACATCAAAAAGCATATGGATATCCATTGTGTAAACGTAACATTATTAACCCCTTCACTTCTAGTGAACGCAGAGTGTGTTGCTTTTCAAAATCATTGTAACTTCAACGTCAAATATCCACAGCCATAAGAGGAACGCGGATACAAAAGGTTTCAGCAATAGGCATAGAACCTCATAAGCCCAAACAGCTGCTGGGGTTCATGAATATTTACACCTCTCGCAGTTGGGTGGTTTTCAATTCTTCTGGGAAGTGAAATGGTTAAATGTTAAAAGAAATGTGACACTTGAGTGTCATAGTGTTACAGCCATTTGTAAAAAGGCATAGAGGCCCGATGATAGTAGCTTTGACTAAGGCAAATCCACTGCGTCACCGCGTGCGCGCCAGCGCCTACTTTGCTCAAAGACAGAATACAAGGGTGGAAATGGACCGCACGCGCGAAATTCTAGATGTGGCCGGAAGTATCCCGGACCTCTTTCTCAACATCTGGAGTTGAACGTTAAACCCTTTAGTAGAGTGCCGTGAAAGAGGCCTCTATGCACTGCAGTGCATCCATTGTTTTCTGCCGTGTTTACTCTAAAGTCGAAGAGAATTACTCGAAAAGATATTGGAAACTGAGCAGTGTTCTAACCAAACTCCATTAAAGTAGACCTTTTTGGGCTGGGGGAAATACGTACCTATACTCTATAACCCAGTCTTGGCTACCGTGCATCCCCCCCCCCCTCCTCCCACAATACTCAATAAGATGGGTTTCAAAGTGTACCTTTGTATGTCCTGAGATGTTTAAGCCATGTTCCCATAGAATCCTTAGCAACACACCAGAGATATAGCCGATGGCGCAAGGGTACCCCCATTCACTCTCTTCGCGGATCATAAAGTGAGCTTGAGAAACATTTTCCTCTAAATACATCAGATTTCATTACAGGAGCCCAAATAAGGCAGTATTATGTTAAGGCATACCTTCTGCTTCGTCTGCAAAAAAACAGAATGCAAAAATGTTGAATCTGTGGCTCACAGTGAAGGTATTTAAGCACCCAGTAAATGGCTATTTCCGCGAAATCGAAAACAAAATATTGTTTCCGATGCCCTCAGAAATTTTGTATACAACTGATAGGTCTTTCTTAATATAATAATAATAATAATAATAATAATAATAATAATAATAATAATACCGTTATTATATAGGCGCTTTTCCCCAATTTTTGGGCAAATCGACTCAAAGCGCCGCGAACTGAAACCCAACACGCACACTCACGTAACAGACACGGATTTACGCCATTAATTTTAAGACAAACACAGTACAAGACAGACGAAGGGCCAGTTCAGCTACTGAAGTTACAGAGATTTTTGATCGCTTGTATTTGAAATTTGTAAAGTGGCCTGAAACCGATACCAAAGTGTGGGGGGTGGGGGGTGGGTGGGGGTGGAAGAACCGGAGTACCCGGAGAAAGAACCCCCGACGGTCCGCCCGAATTAACCTTGACACTTACCAGAGGAGAAAAGTCCGACGCCGGAACCCGTTTTCGAACCTCGCACCTTTGGCATTGGTGGCAGGCGCCTTAACCACTGCGCCACGGACCGCCCAGGTTTTATTGGTTAGGATAGAGTACCACAGTTACTCCCAAACTGATTTTATGATGCTATAATGCATTTAGGGTCCACAGTGGCTGAATCTGCACTCTACCTCTATTTTACCAGTACGCAAAGGATCGTAAAAATAATGATTTTTTAAAAATTGCCTACGTCATACTCCTCTGTTTAAATATTATTGTTTCCAGTTTTCTTAACAATGTATGCATATTGGGTATATAAATCTGTGATCATTTCATTAATTTAATTAATTTTAATGTGACCCATCAATTTAATTGTAACTATTTTGGAATAAGAACATAAGGGGGAGGGGGGAGCGGGGGGGGGGGGGGCTGCTGCGAAAGCTTTTACCGTCTGGAGTTGGAGGCATGATGTACCGATGGCTGAAAGACTTCCTCTTCAACAAAACTGCATGATTGAAGTCGACAGCACACTCAGCAGTCTTGTCAAACTCAGGGAAGATGTATCTCAGAGAGGTGTCGTGTCTCCGATCCCTTTAATGTCCGTAAAATATGTGCAACGTTGGACTGTATTCTGATCAAAATGTGACCAATCAATTTGTTTGCTGTTTGTTTAGTGGAGAAAAAAGTCAAAAATGATAGACTGAATGAGAGAAACTAGCTGGTCTTTTAGATATTTTACCTAGCGTAAGGCGGGTTTAGTATGGTCTTTTCTTCTCATTTATTTTCGTCTAGAAAGATGTAAATATGAATATGCGTAATAAAGTTTCATGGTTCCTAACAGCCAACACAATGTTAAGAAAATACTCCAGATAGCTCTAAGAATGTCACTGCATCATGAAAATGAGCCATGTTCTGCATCTTGTCAAGCCTGGCATTTTTGGTTTTGCAGGGAGTGTTTCATGTTGTCGAAGTATCTTGGTACCCCATTACTGGTCTGACCGAACTAGTGTTTGCTTGCGCCATGAAGCTGTAATTTGCGCCAATGTGATCCCCACCAGTTTCTTCATCAGAGGCGTTTTTCCCGCAACCCTAGCTTCCATGGCATCGGTGTGAGGCCTCCACGTGAATCAAGTAATTTATTTGTTGCCAGTAAAGTTGGCCTGTCTGTCTTTGGTACTGGAAGGTCTCCAGTTTTCAAGGTGACCTCTTCCATCTGATTGAAAGAGATGGTCTAGCTCAGTTTGAGTGGACATCTTTCAGTCCAGCTGCTGATTCTATTGGCAGCATCCTGGATTCTGCAGGATGCTATTTCAGTACGTTCTGCTGCGCTCCACACTGCAAAGTTATCCGCATGGAGGATGCTCGAGACGAACCTTGGTACTGCTGTACTGTACTGATGTCATTAATGTAGACCAAAAACAGCATCAGACACATCACCTCCCTGAGGTACACCTTCCCTGAGTTTGATAAGACTGCTGAATGTGCCGTTTACTTCAGTCTCGCTGTTCCATTAAAGAGGATGTTCTTCAGCGATAGCCCCTGTTTACAGACGTTTCCCCCTTTTTATGCTTTAACAAAAAAGAGTTACAATTAAAATGATGGGTCATATTGAAATTAATGAAATGATCACAAATTTTATGCTCGGTGTCCATACTTTGTTACGAAAACTGGCAACAAAATTATTTAAAAAGAGGAGTATGACATAATCAATTTTTATGATCATTTTGCGTTCCTTCGCGTACTGGTAAAATGGGGTAGGGCAGCAGATTCAGCCACTGTGGCCCCTAAATGAATCACAGCATCATAAAATCAGGTTCGGAGTAACTGTGGTACTCTATCCTAACCATTAAAAGCTAAAAAAGACCTATCAGTTGTATACAAAATTTCTGAGGGCATCGGAGACAACGTACGTTTCCCAATTTGGCAATTATAAATGGGTAAAAGCTTTCATTCACAACAAACGTATCGTAAAGGATGCCGACTTTACTCATTTTCTTGCACTTTATGCTCGCATTATTTATACGTAATAGGTAAAGAGAGGTCAAAATGAAATAGAGAAACTTTAGTAATTTTTTTATAATTAATTTTGTGTATTTTTACAACTTGGGCGTAGGGATACAAAATCAACCAATGTGGCACCCATAGTAATCACACCATCACCTAGTCAAGTTTATAATAATTGTTACATCCTGTTTTAATGATGTAAGCCTGACAATGGACTTCCAGTGCTATAGAAGA
The DNA here is from genome assembly GCA_036245525.1 of Semisulcospira habei. Taxonomy (NCBI): domain Eukaryota; kingdom Metazoa; phylum Mollusca; class Gastropoda; family Semisulcospiridae; genus Semisulcospira; species Semisulcospira habei. The sequence continues at coordinate 308,715,090 of BTPG01000002.1, forward strand.
TGTCTGAAAGCATCTGACGCATTATTTGTGTCTATTGTTTCGATTTTGCGGAAATGGCCATTTACTGGGTGTACAAATACCTTTTCTGTGAGCCACAGATTCAATATTTTTCATTCTGTTTTTGTTTTATTTTTGGCAGAGGACGCAGAAGGTGTGCCTTAACATCATATTGCCTGATTTGGGCTTCTGGAATGAATTCAAATTTATTTAGAGGAAAATGTTTCTCAAGCTCATTTTAGCATCCGCAAAGAGCGTGAATGGGGGTACCCTTGCGCGATCAGCTATATCTCTGGTGTGTTCCTAAGGATTTTAGGGGAACATCGCTTAAACATCTCAGGACATACTAAGGTACACTTTGAAACTTATCTTATTGAGGAATTGGGGGGAGGGGGGTGCACGGTAGGACGGGCTAGCTCTTGGACTACTAAAGCGACTGCTGCGTGCAGCCTGGGTCACAAGTGCATGTCGACAGTAAGACGCACTCTTGTTTTAATTTCATTGGATATGCTAATTTACATAAACCAATGAAAAATGAGCATGCGGCGTATTTCCGGCCGCATCTAAAACCCTGACTATGTCTGCTATGAATGATGCTTGAACTTGTGCAGAAAGCCTTGATACTAAACTCTCGGTTTTAATCGGAGGACAAGGTTGGTATAGTTTTCTGGCAAAATATCTACCGAGTCTTTTCAGTTCGAGGTTTTAGGCGGATGGTTGCTTTGAGGGTTGAAAACTGCTCTAAAATCACAGTGCTTCGCCGCTTTGTGTGATTTCGTTTCCTCCCTTGTATTCTGTCTTGAACTTAGTAGGCGCTGGCGCGTACGCAGTGGCGCAGTGGATTTGCATTAGTCAAAGCTATCATCGGGCCCTATGGTAAAAGTATCCGAATTCTTCCATTTCAATTGTTTTAAGGATTAAAAATCACTGTTCATGCAATTTTTTAAAAAAATAATCAAAAAAAAAATATTTAAAAACCTGTTTTTTCGTGTAATTTCGTGTTTGTAACAAGTGAAAGAACTTACAAATTTACAAATCCACTCAGGAATGTTTTACGTTTGCCTCTGAAACCGTAGCTTTAATAAAGGGGGTAGGGTGCACTATAATTCATCTCCCATGTTAACTTTAGAAATTTATTTCTGGCATGTTTGCAAGTGCTCTCGTGCTCTGCTGCAGTTGGACAAACGACCATGCCCTTATCACCATCTGATTGTTGTTTGTTCATTGTAATTTGGCTTCGGGCTGTCAGAAGCTACGTTTAGCCAAGCAATCAAAGACCCTTGTGGCCGACGTCAGCAGTGGGCCCGAGCACGTCTGTGCGCAGGCCCACTGCGGCCAACGTCGGCCAGACTACCTTTTGTTTATTTGGCTAGACGTAGCTTCTGGTAGGGAATTCCTGAGATGGAGGTTGTTAGCCTGTTAGCTTGTAGCCAAGACTGCGTTTCGGTCACGCAAAACGATTGGTGATCAGTCGCAACTCGCGGGAAATTAATCGACACGACAAAGGAATATCCCTTAACTCTTACCAGTTCGCTCTATTTGAGGCCAGTGAACAAAATGACTTTTACCCTCACACATGACCAAGCAAAAATGCTGCTGAAAGCTCTTCTAGTGGTCAAAAGTTGGCTTATTATACATCATATTAAAGTGCATTGAGTCAGCTTTCAGTCAGGATAAGTAAAAAGTCTGTACTTAACGTAATTTAGAAGTTGTTGTTTATTTAGCGACGAAGAAAAAATGGTGTCCGGTTTCCAAAAACAGTTTTCACGAAAGTCACTAAGAAGAAAATTTTGTTGTTTCTTGCCCCTTTGTTTAAAATGTGAATCCAGTGTGTGGACAAATCATTTCTACACATTTTTGTGAAGTTTCAAGAAAATGTGTTTGAATTTCTAAGAGTTACGCAACATAATCTACACCGGTCAAGGGCAGGAAAAAGTGGGCGTGTCAACACCTGGCATGACTGAGACAACAAACATGTGCTTCTCTGAAAATCTCTGACTTGCTGAAAATATCACTGAGGCAATACACAGCAAGTAATAAAACTTGTTTATGTACTTCATAAAGTTTCACGATTCTGAACCAGACAATAGGTAAACAAAGACTCACATGGATAGCACATAGTCAAACCAAAATAGAAAGTGTCACAATGACCTGCGATGGTTTTCTTTCGTTTTTTCCACATCGCTGGTGCTGGAATCATGTTCAGTGGCCTGGTTGCTGGAAGATTCCCTTCAGTGAGATACTCTTCACTTTCGGACTCAGATGAACTCATTTTGACGGAATATTCTCAGAGAGAAATCGCAAGCAGTGAAAATAACGCAGTAGGGAAAGCAAGATGGTGGACGTAGTGACTCGATCGATAACAAAGGTCACGAACAAACTCAAAATTAATATTTTTTTCATTCTATCATATGAAAGTTACTTTCTAATGTCAATAAGTTATTACAATAATACTGAGAGTAAAAATTAATTGGTTTTAATTCAGTAAACACGATGGAATTTTCCATGGGCGTGGCTTCGTATGTATACATACGATGGCCAAGGGAGCGAACTGGTAAGAGTTAAAAGGTCTTTCCATCTTCGTAAGTTACAGACCATTACGCATTATCCATTCACTGCAAGTGGGCGTAAAATTGTGTCTTTGCATGTACAAATTCAAACTAGTGCAGGGAGTGCCGATGTGAAATTTGGCAGCAGAGGCATAGAGCCTTATAGGTCCCTGCATCTGCGGGGGCTGATGAGGTTGGTTGCCGTTAGCAGCTGGATGGTGTTCGACATTTTCCGGCAGTAAAGGGGTTACAGCTGTTGTTAATAACTCATGCAGCTTGGACGCACTGCAACAGAAGACTGATCAACTATGAAAGTTCGAGGGTGGTGCCAGAATAGCGTGGCGCCTAAAGGTGAACTATCATGGTTCACCTGTCTCAGTCCTGAAATGTAGAGTAATGAATGAATGTGTGAATTTCGACACTGGGGCTGGATGTTCTATGAGACTTAACGGCACTGTCTAACGCACTGACTTATCCAACAAACACTCATTGGAAACTGAGAATTATATGAAGTCGTTTCTAACTTATTCACTGCTGACCTAATCAGGCAACATTCTTCAGTAGTCGAATCCCTTTACCACTACGTAGCACGAGCACTATGTGTCGATAGAACTATGGTTGATAGCAAAACTACGCGTCAATAGCACTGTGTCTATAGCACTACGCTCGATAGAACTATACGGCCGTTAGATTGTTAAGTTGTGCTTGCGACAAGTAGTGCTTGCGACACGTAGTGCTTGCGACGCGTAGTGTTAGCGACGCGTAGTTTTTTCCGTCGCTGTGCTTTCAACTTGTGTTGCTGGCAAACGTAGTGCTATCGACGCGTGATGCTAGCGATCGTAGTGCTATCGACACACAGTTCTGTTTTATGGACTGCCATAAGGAATGGGCCAGGGCATATAAGTGTGTGTTTTTTTCCAGCGCAGAGTGAGTTTCCTTTGTATGTGTATTGCGTCCGAGGCAGGTAATTTTGTGGACACGAATGAATTCAACAAGAGATACAGATCCTCATGAGCCCCCGCATCTGCGGGGGATCATGAGGATCTCCGCCTCTTGCTGAAATAATATGTTTTTGTTGTCCTCTGCCAATCTATGAAATAGGCTTAATGGTAGACGTGAGCGGGTCAGCCTTGCGGGGGTACACGACTAAAATAATGAGGCACTTCTGCTTTGCTGATTAATTAGCCGTAAAAAAGGGTGTGCTTGTTAGAGTTCGACTGTGGCAGCTCTGCACTAGTTAGTCGTGGGAGATTGATTGGCCCCTTCATTGCCAGTGGACGCAGATCGTCTTTTTGAAGTCATTGCCAGTTTAACGTCAATAGACCCCAAGCCGTCCAAAAGTCAATGGAGGCAAAGTGGTTTCAGCAAGAGGCATAGATCCTCATGAGCTCCCTCGGTTGCGGGGGCTCATGAGGATCTATGCCTCATGCGGGTGCGTAGTGATCAATTTTTATCGGCAGTAAAAAGGTAATTACGCGAAGAAGAAAAATAAAACATGGTATAAATGCAAGATGGATGTGTATGACCATCTCGCGGTTTATGCGGTCTAGATTTCGTGGGATGTCGCTAGGGAACACTTCGAAGGTGTCAAGGATCTGCTTGTTTGTGCTACGCTTAGGAATTTCCCTTTGTTTGTGTACTGCATAGTAGTTCAAGAATAGCTTGGATGAACAACAGCGATGCAACCAAGAAAATTATCTTACGGGACCGCATCTTATCTGAACAGAAGCGTACCCGTGGCGTACTTCCCGGGTAGGTCTATTTGCGGAGTGCCTCTTGTCTGAATAGAAGTGTACTTGTGGCTCATTCCCCGAGTGGGTCTATCTGGGGAGATCTCCCGCAGTCGGTAAGGGGGTAAAGGCATAGAGACACACAAACAATGAAACTTGCTACCAACCTCCTTCAAATGCGTACCCAGTAAGCAACGGTCCTCGGGCCTACGACCCCCGCAGTGGGCACACGCACGGCTATGCGCGGGCCCACTGCCGCCGTCGTGGGCCCGAAGACATTTTGCTACCGGGGTGAGGAAGACGAAGGGCAAGGACATGATAAAGTCAGTATAATTTTACACCACAGTAGGGTTTGTTGACCGACCGCGTTTCTTTTTTTTTTTTTTAACTGACAAATCAATAGATTACAAAGTAAAGTAGGTAAAAGCACTGTCAGGGGAGAGATGTGTGCATGATCGACCAGTGATCATAGATCTACTGTGGTCAAAGCACACACACACACACACACACACACACACACACACACACACACACACACACACACACAAAAGATAGGAAAGAGGGGGTGCGCTAAGAAAGTAACTGGAAGCAATGCATGTGGAAGCGCCCCCCCCCCCCCCCACCACCCCACCCCCCCCCCCCCCCCCCCCCCGAAGGGGGGCGTATCACATATCCCACTGTTCCAGCCCCTTGGTGGAGGCATGGAATGTATGCCCCTGCAGACACCACAGTAAAATGTGGCTGTCTTTGCAGGCAAAAGTTCCTGCCTTCCACCAGTATGCCGAATGGTGTGCTGACGAGGTCGCCAAGACCGAAACAGCTGTCCACACAGTATAAATATCTGGTCCCCGCCCCCCCCCCCCCCCCCTTGGGGACCTAGATTTAAATTTCCATGCACCAAGGGGCTGGAACAGTGGGATATGTGATACGCCATATGCATTGCTTCCAGTCACTTTCTTAGCGCACCCCTTCTTTCCTATCTTTTTTTTTTTTTTTTTTTTTTTTTTGTGCTTTGACCACAGTAGATGTATGATCACTGGTCGATCATGCACACTTCTCTCCCCTGACAGTGCTTTTACCTACTTTACTTTGTAATCTTCCTAAAATATTAGTACTGGCAGTCTCCCCTTTCCTTTTCATTTATGACAAATCAATATATTGAAGTGATTCACAAAAAAGCTGCTAGTTCCAATGTTCATTAAAACCCAAAAGGATGGCAAACAAAACCGAAACGCTATAAATTATGTCCTAATTGTAATTATCTTTCTGCAATTATCTTTTCTTTTCTTGTTTGTTTTCTCTGCAAGTAAGGCCACATTACAAACAAAGCGATAAATTAGTGGGTTTATTTTTATATCCTCTGTCATGCTCCAAAGTCAAACGAGAAAGATACACAATTTAATCCGATGCCGACTGGTATTAAAAGGGGTTGACAAAAAGATCAACGACCATGCATATTCATAAAACAAATGACAGAAAAAAATACGGATATCAATTTGCTGTTCTTGGTTTTAAAAAAAATGTCTTGCTTCATGTTTGTTTGTTCTGTTTTGTTGTTGTTTTGTGGGTTTTGTTTTTGCGTTACGTCTAATACGTGCATTAAATCATCTTTTTTTATATTCAAGCTGAGTTTCTCACAAACTTTACGCAAAAACAAATTAGTTCTACGCAGTTAGAAGAGTTAACACAAAAAAATCCTCAATCTGAGGTTGTACTGTGATATGCACAGATTTTCATTAGTCCCTGAGACGGCCGAGGTTCATGACAATCTATGTCTCGAGTAGAAGAACATTGGCGTGTTGTGTTGAGACTGTATTGGGTTTCACAATATTTAACCATTGGGCTGTCGGCAGTGCTTTTTGTCGCGATGTTTCCTGCATGAATCTTCGCGACAAAAAGCACTACCGACAGTCAACAGGTTTAATCGTCAGCTCTGCATTAAAAAAATAAAATAAAATAAAAATACGATAAAAACTTTGGCGCCTATCCGGGAAGGACTTATTGTTCAGAGATGAATCTTGCGGCAGTCAAAGACTGAGCAGCCATCACATCCACCACCGGACTCATACACGTGTGCCCCACGTGTGAACTGTGACGGCCGATTTATTTTACAATAGTTTTTATCGGTGTTACGTCCCAATACCCAAGCAAGGGTTAGTATATCTAGCTGCATGCACTAGCTTCATTTAATCCCTTCCCTACCGAGAAAAGTGAACCCAATCCTGCTGAGTCCAATAACGACTTCGCTGCCCCTGGGAAAACTGAACAGGATCCAACTGCAAGAGGCATATATCCTCATGAGCCCCCGCAGTGGCGGGGGCTCATGAGGATTTATGCCTCTTGCTGACACCACAAGGACCTACTGTTCAGAGGTGAAACGTGCAGCAGCCAAAGCCGGAGCAGCCATCACCTCCACCAATGGACCCACACACGTGTGTCCCACATGTGGGAAGGTCGTCCGCGTCTGGATTGGCCATCTCCGGACAGACCGCAACCACACACTAATGGACACATGAAGTCATGGTCATCATCTCCCGCGATGGACGGGCATCATCACCGTTCCTGTACCAATGTCAGACCGCAACCACACACTAATGGACACATGAAGTCAGAGAAGGGGGTTGTGGGTGTTTTTGGACAATTTATATCGATTCCAAAATTCCAGGATTTTTCGACCGCTTACTCCCACGCCTTGACGCCGCCCGTTTTTTTCTAGAAATGTTTGTATTAAAACAGCGCCCGACAATCTTGCCTAACTGAACACGCCACTGCCGACACGCGCGCGAACCTCTTACCGTGCCACAGGAACACTAATTATGTAAACACCAGCATTAAATCATCGTTTGAACAGTCACCATTTTATGTACCTCACAGCAGAGTAGGTACCAACAGGGGTTAATTAGATTGCGTGTATCAACATACTGTATAAAACTTAACCTGATACAAACACGCACACACTGCCCGCCACCTTAATGTATACCCGTCGCATGTGTTTACGCAACAGCCAGTGGCAACCGTGCCAAGCCTTAGTGACAGTCTACCGTTCAATACTCTATTATTAGCAGCTGGGTAAGCCCTGACTAGACGTCACGTCCAAACTGGTTTATTTTTAACCTGACATAACACCCCCCCCCACACACACACACACACGCACACACACCCCCACCACCACCACCCCCACCCACCCCACCCCCACCACCCCCCCCACCACCACCACCCCCCCCACCCCCCCACCCCCACATTTAGGTTACTGTGTCAAAATGAGAATGTAGTTCAAATTTTGGTCACTGGGTCAAAACAAGAAAGTAGTTCAAATTTTGGTCACTGGGTCAAAACTAGAAATCTGTATCACTAGGTCATTTCAGAAAATGTATGTCATATCAAATAAGGAGGCCACACTCTGGTTTGAACTACAGCAAGTTTTCTCAAAATAATTTTTCAACTGCAATGAAAAAACACCCCCCTGAAATAGGCATGTCCCGTCAGGCTATTCAATTGGACGGGTCCATAAAAAAAGGGTGATTTAAAAATACCTCATGTAAGTCTACACAGGCATGTATAGGTAAGTGTCAAGCCAAGGCCTTTTATAAATAAGATCGAACCGGTTTTTCCAGCTGTGTCTGACGCGACTGTTTGCTAATTTTATTGATCAGTCTGTGCCCAAATGTTCTGAAGAAAACACAGCTCTTGGGTGCGTACACACAATATGACGCAAAGTTCTGGAACAAACGTTTTTAAGCAAGCTGGAATTCTTCGCAAACGACTAAACATTTGTGACAGAAAAGGTGGTGTTTACAACCGTGAACTGAAACTTATGAAGGGCTAACTCGGCAGTGTCGCGTTAGTCATTTACTGCATAGCACCTGAGACAAGACAAGCCTTAAAGTCTGCCGAGTCACTCAATGTTAGCGCAGTCCTAATGTGATTTGTTACACTAACATTGAGCTATCTTGAACCAGTGGCCAACTACACGCTATTACAGGTGGCTTAGCTGTGTGTCGCGCCGCAAAAATAAGCAGCATACCGATCTCGCTTTGAGTGTAAGCTGTGTACACAGTGTTGGACGGCGCAGTGTTAACAGAATGTTGATCGGCTTTTCAATCGTAGTCATTCCATGCCGTGGACAACTAATAAATTCAAGACAAAACACACACTTTAATGTCTCTGTTTACAAGGGTCTTAGCAAGCTGTGTAATCTCATGTGATCGTAGTATCCAGCGTATACAATGACGTAGCGTCTTAGAAACGAAAACGAAACAAAGTTCGGCGCTGTGACTAATTGAGTATACAGCCGTTGCGTGTCGCGTGACATACAACCGGTGAAGTGAGTGCATGTGTCTGTGGTTATGTCTGTCTGTCTGCCTTTGATTGTCTGTCTTTGTCAGTGTGTGTGTCTGTATGACTGTGCCGTGCATATGTGCGTGCATGTCAGTGCGTGTTTGTCTCTATGTGTGTGCGTGCATTGTGTTTGTTTGTCTGTGCGTCTGTGTGTATGCGTGTGCGTGATTATGCGTGTGTGTGTGTATGCGTGTATGTATGCGTGTGTGCGTGTGTGCGTGCATGTGTGTATTATATTAATCGGAATACGTCTGCCTGTATGCGTGTGTGTATGCCGTGTGTGTATGAGTATGTTATATCCAGTAAACCGGGGACACACATGGGTTATACACCCACAACTGGGGAACTTCCAGTAAACCGGGCACGTCCCCGGTTTGTATGGTTACAACCCATAGTGTGTGTGTATTTTTTTTGTGCGTGCGTGTGTGAGTGAGAGTGTGTGTGTTTGCGTGCGTGCGTGCATGTGTTTATATGTGTATGTGCGTCTGTGTGAGTGCATGTTTTTGCGTATGTAGGCGTGTATGTGTGTGTGTGAGTGCATGTTTTTGAGTATGTATGTGTGCATGTCTATCTGTCTGTGTGTGTGCCTGTGTTTTTGTTTGCCTATACGTGTGCATATTAATTAGTTATTAGAGATAGAAAAAAATACATTCCAATACCATTTATACCATTATTTTTTTAGTCAATGTCCACATATTCATATATATATATACACACACACAAACAAACAAACAAAAAAAAACCCATTGCTATATGCACTTGATAACAAATTATTTAAGTTACCTACAGATACTTGATAACAAATTTCCAAAGTCACTTATAACTGACAAATAACTTTACAGGTAACCTTTTAAGATCTTATAAATGAGTTATAAGTGACTTAAGTCAAGAACTTATAAGAACTTAAAAATAACAAATTGTAAGTTCTTGACTTAAGTCACAACTTACTCAGACAGATTTGTCAAGATACAAGGACAATGAAAAAACTTTTTTTTTAGTAATAGTCAGGTGGTGGTGGTGGTGCTGATGGGGTTAAATAGTTAGGTGGCATGTCATTTTTCTGTGAAGTGTATGTCATTAATAAACGATTAGCAAATCTGATTTTTATTTGTTTAAAAGATTGTGTAGTTTTTCTGTGGTTTCCTGAACACCGATCTGTTTTCCCATCTCTAAAAAACTGGCCTTAAGTTCTTCAACATTTACGGGAGATTGACTACGCATCTTATTCTGTATTTCAGATTTTTGTTTCTTGTAATTATTTAAATCATCCTGGACCCGCTTAAATTCTTCGTCATCAATAAAATTATCGTTTAATGCCTTACTGATAATAAGTTTCATACTGCTCAGCTTTGCACCAGCAAGCGTACTCAATGCTTCATGTTTCTGTAATTTTGTGTGAAACCTTTTGTTCAAGGCCTCCAAACCAAAGCAAGCCAGGCATGTAGCAACGCTAACAACCTCAACTGCTATTCCAGCCAAACTTCCAATTCCCGTGGCAAACAGAACAATACCCCCTACAGAACATGAAGCTGAAACTGCGCCAATAGCCATAGAAGTGTTTTGAACAGAATTAAATACTGACTTATACCTCCTTTTGCACCGTGAATATTTTGCTTCTTCACTTTCCAAATATTTCAAAGCTTCTGTAATATTATTTAATCTGAATGCATCTGCCTGTAATGTTTTATCTGAAGCAATTGGCACAGCTGTCACCTGAGGATCAGGCGCAAGTGATGTTTTAGTCATCTCATTTGTTTCAGTCGGATCAAGCGTTGGTAGTTGCGGATAGAAGTTTACCATTTTTTTTATTGACAAATATTTTTTTTATTTAATCAGCAATTACATTTTGCAACTCTTCAAAAGTATACAATTTGTTAGCATAATAAAATGCAACAAGATCAATGTGTTCAAGGTTTATGTAACTTAGACGAACAAAAGTTGTTTTGTCAACTACCACCTTGACAGCGGGAATACTGCTTGAAACATTAATAACTTCATTATTTTTTGTAATGGCAATAAAGACCTTTGATGATTCTGTTACTGTTTCATTCCATGTAAGTTTAATTCCTTGTGCTATATTTGCCTCTTTTGCAGAAGCAACAGATTTCATGATAATTTCAAATACTATTGTCACTTCTCTAGCCACGACTAAGCTTGCTGGCATAAACACAACAGAAGTATCTGATCTACCCTTTCTAGTTGTAAGAAGATATCTCCGTTTCTCATAATTTTCAACTTTCAGTTTTTCTCTGCTATTGTTGTCTGGGGCAAAGCTTGGAACAAGACTTACAATAAGCGGCCCCGAGTTAACAACCTTCCTAAACACTAAGGCACCTTCATCATCAGTGTATACATAAGGACTAATAAATTCAATCTTTATGTCCCAGTCAATTGTGGGTGGTGGTGCCGGTACAGGTGAAACAACCCACTTACTACCCACATGTATTAAGTTGTAAGGCGCATTATTTACAGGTGGAGTAGGTACAGTAACATCACGAAGCTGACCAAGTTTAGGAATCTGTTTTTCACCGTCTTTCATGTCGACAATTACTTTCCTCTTGTACATGCCATTTGAATCAAGTTCAAAACCATATATTTCTCCAACATCCCCTTCCTTCTCAAAATCCTGTACATCAGCCAAATCTTTCAACTCTGTAACCGGACACGCAACTGGTATGATTGTTCGCTTTGGACCAAGACCACTCATTTTTATAAACAAAAATAAAATTATTTAACTTCTAACACTACACTAAAATCATGCATAAGAACTGGTTTGTCATCCTGATTAGTTACAGATATACTCAGTGACTCAAAGAAACTAGAACCTAATTTCTTAAACTGCAAATTAGGAAATCTAACAACTACACTTTCACAATATGGAGCAGTTCCAGTAGGTAAGCATCTCAACAAAGTTGAAGGCTTTCCATTGTGAACATTCTCAGATGTGTTTAGTTCTTTCAAATAAACATTTAGCACTCTGTGTACGGACAAAGAAGATTGGATTGAAGACCAGTGTTGTAGCGTGGAAGAGGGCATGGCAAATGGCAACAGCAAGAAGGCTTATGAAACGCTAAGGACCCTCACCAAGACTCAACAGCGAACAGCCACAGTCATCGAAGACAGCAGCGGCCAACTCCTTACGGAAAACACTGCTGTACTAAACAGATGGACTGAGTACTGCCGAGACTTGTATAACTACAAGGTTGAGCCAGACACCAGCATCCTCCAAAACAACCAGGCTGGGGCCAGGAAGGCTGAAGACCTGCCAGTGTTAGCTGAAGAGGTGGAAGCAGCCGTACGCGGCCTGAAGGGAGGAAAGTCTCCAGGTGTAGACAACGTACCTGCTGAACTGTTGAAACATGGAGGAGAAGTAACAACGAAGGTCCTCACCACACTCTGTCAAAAGATCTGGGAGCAAAAGAAATGGCCAGTAGAATGGACACAGTCTCTAGTGATCCCGCTCCCCAAGAAAGGAAACCTGAAACAGTGCCAGAACTACAGAACTATCAGTCTGATAAGTCACCCTAGCAAAGTAATGCTTAGAATCATTCTCAACCGCCTCAAAACTTTCGCCGAGGAACTGCTGGCAGAAGAACAGGCTGGCTTCAGAGTTGGAAGAAGCACTGTAGAGCAGATTTTCAACTGCCGCGTCCTGATCGAGAAACATCTGCAGCATCAGCGCGAACTCTACCACAACTTCATTGATTTCAGGAAAGCATTTGATCGCGTCTGGCACGATGGACTCTGGCAAGTCATGAGATCGTTCAACATAGAGGAGGGACTGATCCAAATGATAGAAGCGCTTTACAAGAACGCCTGCAGCGCGGTTCTACTTAACAATCAGTCAGGCGAGTTCTTCAGGACGACGATCGGTGTCCGTCAAGGATGCCTGCTCTCTCCTGTCCTTTTCAACATATTCCTGGAGAAGATCATGCAGGAAACCCTCCACGACCACCATACTTCAATCTCTATTGGTGGCAGATCCCTGTGCAATCTTCGATTCGCAGACGACATTGACCTCATGGCAGGCAGCAATAGTGAGCTCCAAAACCTGACAGACAAACTTTCAAGTAGCGCAGGGTCTTATGGCATGGAGATCAGTACGGATAAAAGCAAAGTGATGATCAACACCACAAGCGACAGCAGCAGCAACATTCACATGAATGGCCAAAAGCTAGAAGAGGTCAATAGCTTCAAGTACTTGGGAGCCACCCTGTCCAAAGACGGTAGTTGCATAGCAGAGATCCGTATCAGGATAGGTACAGCAACATCCGCAATGGCCAGGCTGGACAGGATATGGCGAAGTAACTCCATCAGCTTCACCATCAAGTACAGGCTTTACAAGTCCCTCATAGTGTCTATTCTACTCTACGGCTGTGAGACTTGGACACTGCTTGCAGACTCAGAAAAGAAAATCCAGGCCTTTGAGAACAAGTGCCTGAGGAAGTTGCTCCGCATCTCGTACCGCGAGCACAAGACCAACGAATATGTACGGAGCATCGTCACTTCCCTGGTGGGCCCACATGAACCCCTTCTGGCAACCGTGAAACGGCGCAAGCTTGCTTGGTTTGGCCACGTGACCCGACACAACACCTTGTCCAAGACTATCCTCCAAGGCACTCTCGAAGGAAGTCATCGGCGAGGTCGTCAGAGAAAGAGTTGGGTCGCAAACATAAAAGAATGGACCGAACTCGAGATGTCAGACTTGCTTGCCACCGCCCAAAATAGAACTCAGTGGAGAGCACTGTCTGTTGCTGCTGCCTTTCAGTCCCCTCAACGCCCTGTTCGGGCAAGGGACTGATGATGATGATGATGATGATGTACTGACAAATGAACAGGATATCTTCCAGTTATTTTGCCTTTTTTGGGCTTAAATTTTAATCCTGCTTCATAAGTCCAATCATCATCACCACTAACAGCTACAATACCAAGATCAGATTCAGTTAAAAAACCCAGTAGTATTAAAAGTTTGTCTGTTAATATAAGCTGACTATCTTTTGGAAATTCCAATGTAACAAACAAGTTAGCCGGATTTAAAGTTGCTTTAATTTTATACATATCTTGTAAAAATTCAGCTATAGTACAAAAGTCATAATACCCAGGCTGTAAATGATTAGCGCCCCAACTTGTAGTACCTACCATTCCATGTACAGAATATTCACCATCATCTGTTACATTAAACCATTTTACTGTGTAGAACATTTCATGGATAGCTACAGCCTTGCTACCATCACGATTATCAATCCCATTAGTTAACCACACTGGTTTGCTTGTGTCAAGATTTGTTAAGGTAATAAACATTTTTATTATCTCATATAAAAAAGGATGGAATTTAAATCACCAACCATTACCACAACAAACGCATTTCAATTTAATATAGATGCCAAATATAATGTTGCACCTACTTATGAACAGAAAATAATTCAACTAAATCAGCTTGACATAGCTGTGTCTGAACAAGATCTATTTCAAGTCAAAGTACCAAATCCGTTTGATCATTACCTAAACCCTCCAATAACAGACGACTCTACTGCAAGAAAGTGGTCTTCAAGTCCACTACAGATGTTTCAAAACCAACTCAACTTTGCAATACTATGCTCAACTACAGGCTGTGGTGTTTCATTCACAGACCACTTGAATCACTCAAACAAACTGATTAGATCTGTGTATCATTTCCATGTTTATTACCAGCTTAGACGTATTCTGTCAGAACTTCATACACCACTGCCCACTGAATCCAGTTTCAACAGGTATAACAACCCCATGGATATGAAAGCATTTGAACGCATATGTAATGAATTTAACATAAGCCCTAAGTATGACTTTACACAAAAACTTGATGATCACCATGGCATGGGTACATTGTATTACGCTTTGAGTCACAGACAATACCCTCAAGATTACTACCCTGGGTACACTTCATTCTCATCTAAATCACAAGTCTGGATAGGATCAATAGAGCAGAAGCAGACTAACGTGTGGACCACATTTATTTTAGATAAATCTGACGGGTTTACTCAAGCGGGAGTTGAGCGCGTAAATGAGTCTATCAGAACATATGTCTGGTGTATACTAGGTGCACAATCACTAACAAAATCAAACATTTTGAATGGAAGTGGTAAATTTGAAGCACAAAAACAGTTTCTTGCAAATCTTGAAGATTCAATCAACTCAACAGTTGATCTCCCATCTAGCATACAACGCTACCAAGACGTACTCAGATATGCCAGATCAAAAGTTGACTTTGTAGTTGGAATCGGGTTATACATGTTACCATCTGACCTTCAACTCCAAATGGGAACAATAACAAATTATAATAATGAAATAATTGTTGCAGGTCGTGATCAAAAACTAGGTTTCAATCAATCTGTAAACTTAGGGGCCACAACCACACACCTACAGTTGTTAAAACCATTACAGACGGTAACACCCCTGGCCCCGGCCCCAACCCCGGCCCTGGCCCCAACACTGGCACTCATACAAGCGGTAACCCCTACACCAACCCCTGACACTCATGAGTCAGAGAGAACTGCATTGGTAATAGGCCTCACTGGATTAGGAGTATTACTTCTTTATCTGTTTCATTAAATAACCCACCATCAACCCTCCTACTGTCACCAAAAAGACCCACACATGCTCTGCCATAAACCTTACTGCCTTTGCCGCTGTACTAATCAGCCAACTGACAACAGTGCCAAATATGCCAGGCAAAGCATCCACTGCTTTCACAGCCAATTTTTTAAGCAAGTCTGATATGTGAGACAACTGTTTCTTTACCCATGACTGTAAATCTTTTGGGTCTGTTGGAGTCGGGGGGCCCGGGGTTGGTGGTGCTGGTGCCGAGGGTGCACCACCACCACTGCCGGAGACAGCTAACACAACAGTACTGATAATAAATCCCAGAGCTGTAATTAAACTAGCAATTGTGATACCCTGTTCTCTGAAAAGTTTTTTTAGTCTCTCAGCCAGAGTAGTGTCTTCGTGAAGTATTTTCTGAATAGTTTCTCTAATTCTGTTGACCTGTGATTTTAGTTTTTGTCTTCCAATACTAATTGTTTCTAACCGTCCTGATCTTTCTATCTGCAAATCATTTAATCTGTGTTGAATTCTTTCTTTCATTTCTGTGTCAAGATTTCCATTGTCTGCGGTAGCCAGTTTCTCTTTTTCACGTTCTATGTGTTTATCAAGCTCACCTAGTTTGGCAACATTATTAACCATCTCACCTCTTATTGTCTGCAGTGATTTATCCAATCCCATAATCTCCCTCATTGACAAAGGTGGATCATCTATTGTTTTCAAAGCGTCATTTATTTGTCCTTCAGTAAATGAGGTTTCTTGTATCACTGTGTTTGCTATTTCTGGTAGGCTTGTTACTGGTGCCATTTCAATTTGTTGCCCTGTTGGCAACTTTGTTTGCATGTCATGAAGAACACTAACCAGTCTTGGCGTGACAGGAGACCCTCCAATTCCAAGATACCTTGCCAACCCAGAGTTACCACCGACTTCACCTTTAATTGTACTTAAAGCCCTAAACTTAGAATGATTGTTTTTATGTGTTAGATTTATTTTCCCTCTGTCTGTATTTACAAATAAATGTCCTTTATCATATTCAAATTGATTAGGATCTATTACATCTGGGCGCGCTCCAACACTGTCATAAAATGAGTTTACTTTATCTTTTAGCAGTTCGTGATACATACTAGAAGTAGTTACCATTCCAGTCATATCTGTGATACTGGTATCTGAGACATTCATGTCATCCATTTCAAAATCTTCATGATTAAATCCTCCTGCGGCCATTGTTTTATTAATTTATTATTTTTTTATTGTGCATAATAAAAATGACACAGTCTTACGGATCAAAGTTAGACCCATACAGAAAACTACGTGAGCCTCTGGGTGTTAAGGGCATAAGACAATCAATCGTCATCACAAACAATCCTAGTACCATAGACCAGAACCAAACACTTACAGTCAAGTTTCCAAACCTAGGCCCCAGTGACGTTATTGTTCCTGGCACTGCATGCCTAGCATTTAATATTGAACTATCATCAGAGGCAGATGTAAACAGAACACTAGTTGACAATCTTGGCAGAGCAATTGTTAGAACTATTAAAGTAAAACTTGAAGGGCAGGAAGTGTTTAGTCTTGACGACTCAGATGTATTCTACTGTTACAAAGATCTGTGGCTTACAAGAGAAGAACGAGAGGATCGTATTTACCAAGGCATACAGTCTGATAATGTTGGTAAACTTCGAATCAATGCTGGAGATAAATCAACGTCAGCAGCCAATGACGTTATTATAGCAGAAACATATGGAACCAGATTTTACATTCCACTTGAGTTTGAAATCCTGACAGCTCATTTGCCTTATTACCAAGGGGCACTGAATGACCGTCTGAGCTTTGAACTAACTTTCAATGACTACTCCAAAGTTATAAAATCATCTGCCACAGATGCAACATATAAGATCTCTAACATTTCCTTGGCATATGAAATTGTTACACATACTGAACTAGCCAGACTCATTCAAAATCAATACCAGTCAAGACTTCCAATTTATTATGACAGGGTAATTAGACATAGTTTAATGCAAAAAGACAAAAGCGACCCAATGTGGAACATAAACTTGAACACGCCTGCCAGGTCACTGAAAGGTATTCTTATGTTGTTTGTTGAACCGGTGAGTCCATACAAAAGAGATTCAGAAAAATTCTACAATCCTAAGATTACACATTTGTCCTGCACAATCGAAGGCCACCCTAATCAAGTGTACGCTTCAGGAATGTTACCTTATCAACACTACGATGAGATCACAAAGTATTTTGCAGGAGGAAGGATTAGAGATAAACCTGCAAACATTGCGTGCAAAGATCTACATCTGTATGATGTTAGGATCGGACAATACCTGACAAATAAGTATGCACTGTGGCTAGACCTTCGTAGTACAGATGACGACTACCTTCATGGGTCAGGACGAAGTGTCGAGAACGGTAGTGATGGGATTACAATTCAGATACAAAAAAAGGTTGAAAAAGCCGAAGCCATAAATATATATTTGTACCTGATATATGACGCACAACTCAATATACAAGACAGTAGACTGAGTGGACACATATATTAAAATTATATTGTGTATTAAAATGAACCTGAGCTTAATGACACTCGACCCACACTGTGGATTATTTTGTGGCGCCACAGGGTGTGGTAAAACTGAATTTGTACTAAACCTCTTACAAACAAGATACATACACCACTTTGAAAACATTGTAATATTTTGTCCTACAATCAAACACAACAAAGCTTATCACAACCGTTTATTCATTTGGACTGACAACAACATATATTTAGTTGACCCTGAGAAAAAACTGAATGACTACCTACAATATTTTTACAAGCAATTTGAAGGACAGTCAACGTTGTTTATTGTTGATGACTGTTCTGCAGAGAAAGACATTGTCAAGAAGAGAAACACATTAGCAGAACTTGCCTTCAGTGGCAGACATGCTAATGTAAGTGTATGGATTCTCACTCAGAAATATAATGCTGTACTGAAAGATTTTCGAGAACAGTTAAAGTTTATCTGTTTGTTTTACTGTAAGGATTGTGACAGCTTTGAAGACTGTCTCAGAGAGAATGATGTCATCCCAAATAAGCATGAACGAGATGATGTAAAAAATAAACTGAAATCAACTAAGCATCTAAAGCTCATTTTAAAGACAGATCAGCCCACAGGGTATGGGTTAGTAAATTGATGTAAATTAATTTATACATTTGTTTGTCCAATAAAAATGACAGACGGACAAATCATACAAGTGCTTGATCTTACACACCTTTTCAAAGATGTTATGCACTTTACTGACTTAATATCACCCAAACAGACTTACATAAGCCTTTCAGCACCATCAGAAATATATGCTACATATAGTGTGACTTTGGATTATGTCGATGAGCATCCAAATGTGGAGTGCATGACAGTTGATTTAAAGACACCTACTTTTAAAGTTGATGATACCAACTATGGTTGGTTAGGGGAAATTTGTTATAGCATATTTAAACAACTACGCAAACTAAATGTTTATATTGACAGTGTTACAGTTAATAAAGTGGTATTACACAAGGTGAGCCAACGGTAATATTTTTTCATTATTATTTTGTCGGTCAAATAAAAATGACGGACAATGTTCAAAACCCTGGCCCATCAAACCCTGGCCCATCAGGCCTACGTAACGTGTTTCACACAACAAACTTACCTATATCCAATACTAATAATGTTTATGAATCAATAGAAAACTCTTTTTCTGTAATACAAGATAATCTTCTTACAGGCAGTGTAAAGATTCAGATTGTTGCAAAAATAGAATTTACTAGAGTAGACGGTGAAGTGATTGTTTCGTACATATCAACAAGACAACACACAGTTAACACAAGAAGAGAATTAGAAAACGTGTTTAGAGACAGACTATTACCAGACTTTCTACAGGCAATTGACAGTGCAAAAATGAAAGGATCTGGTTGGCACGAAGGACATGTACATGAACTAAAACTAAAGCAGTCAAGGTATCATCCTATATTAGGTAAATCGTGGTTGCCACTGCCAACAGAGGTTGCAAACAAAAAGGCTGTTGTTAATATACAGAACAATGACAACTATTGTTTCATGTGGTGTGTGCTTGCTAAACTACACTTTGTAAAGTCAAAACCTGAACGTGTATCTAACTACACCAAATTTGTAAATGAACTCGATTTTAGTGGCATTGAGTTTCCTGTTAAAATAGAGGACATAGACTTGTTTGAAAAACTAAATCTTGGTATATCTGTAAATGTGTATGTGTGGGATAATGAGTCTGTTGATAAGTTACAGCCAATTAGAGTGTCCCCAATTGCCCCAACCTATGGGCAGTCAGAAGATAGACATGTTGATATGTTATTAATAAGCTCTGGTGATAACTTTCACTACACAATTATCAGAAATATGTCACGTCTAATTCATGGACATACAACAAAACACAATGGGAAACAGGAAGTTTGTAAAAGATGTTTACAAAGATTCTCCTCTATTTCAGTAGCGCACAAACACGTCCTACACTGCAGATCAGCTGATGACATACAAACTGTACTTAAGTATCCAGATCCTGGCAGCAAGGTTTATTTTAAGAACTATGGGAATCAGCAAAAGTTGCCGTTTGTAGTGTATGCAGATTTTGAATCATTGGTTGTACCATATGAGGGTCCTGTTCCAGAGTCATTACCAAAGACTATAAAGTTGAGTGACCAAGTGGTGTGTTCTTTTGGATACATTCTTGTTAGGTCAGACGGTTTGCATTCAGAGCCTGTTATCTACAGAGGTGAAAATGCAGCATGTTTGTTTTTAACAGAAATGAGACATCTGTATAGTCAGGTAGTACAGTATCTCACAACATGCCAGATGCCTTTGGTGATGACAGAAGAAGACAAACTGAAATTTGATACAGCTGAGACGTGTTGGATTTGTGAACAGCCTTTAGGATGTGATAAAGTTCGTGACCATGATCACATAACTGGGCGTTACAGAGGTGCTGCACATAACAATTGTAACTTGTTATTAAAAATAGATCCTAAGACATATAAGTTACCAATCTTTTTCCACAATCTCAAAGGTTATGATTCACACATTATCATGCAGGCTGTAGATGAGTCGTACAAAAACATAAGTTGTATTGCCCAGACAACTGAGAAATACTTGACTTTTAGGTTAGATAAATTAGCATTTTATGACTCCATGCAACATTTGTCTTTAGGATTGGCTAGTCTGGCAGAAGGACTGACTGAGTATCCAATAACGAGTAAATATTTTGAACCAGACTTGATTAAGAAAGGTGTGTATCCGTATGAGTACATTGATCACTGGGTTGTGTTTGAAGAAACAAGACTGCCACCAAAAGAGAAATTTTATTCTACACTAACTGGAAAAGGTATTTCTGACTGTGAATATCAACACGCACTTGATGCATGGGGTAAATTAGGGTGTCAGACGATTGGTGACTACCATGACCAGTACTTGAAAGCAGACGTTTGTTTGCTAGCAGACGTATTTGAAAGTTACCGTGAAAAGGGTTTGTTACACTACAAGCTTGACCCTGCTTGTTACATAACTAGTACTGGCATGACATGGGATGCATTTTTGAAATCCAGTAAGATATCTATAGACCTGTTGTCTGATCGTACGATGGGTGAAATGGTAGAACGCGGATTGAGAGGAGGCATTAGTATTGCAGCAAATAACTACGCCAGAGCCAACAATAAATATCTGGACGGTTATGGTGACCTTGGGTTTGACCCTCGAGGTCAAGGTCATTCATTACGTACCTTGACGCTAATAACCTTTATGGGTTCGCAATGTGTGAGTTATTGCCCTTGAAAAACTTTTGTCTGTATGATTTGTCACAGTATGACATAACAGGGTTAACAAACAATATTATGAATCTTGACCGAAACGATGCGAAGGGTTGGATCTTTGAAGTAGACCTGGAGTACCCGCACCATCTACATGATTACCATAATGATTATCCGTTGGCAGTTGAGAAAATGAGTATGACATGGAAAAAAGAAGACACTAAACTTGTGCCAAATTTAAATGACAAATTCAATTACGTTTGTCACTACCGCTTGCTGCAGTTTTACATCAGACATGGGTTAGTATTAAAGAAAGTTCACAGAGGAATTCAATTTGATCAGAGTGCTTTCATGAAAGATTACATAATGAAGAACACAACCCTTCGTGCCAGAGACGGCAACACTGCATTTGACAAAGACTTCTTTAAGCTTATGAACAATGCCTGTTTTGGCAAGACAATGGAAAATCCTCATCACCGCAAAGATGTGAGACTGGTCACAACTGAATTGGGCGCAATTAAACTTACAGGCAAGCCTCAGTACACAGGGTACAAAGAGTTTCATTCATCATTGTATGCAGTGTCACTCAAAAAAAAAGATTGTTAAACTGGACAAGCCAGTATTCATTGGTATGGCAATTCTTGAGTTGTCAAAACTGTTGATGCTTGAATTTTATTATGATTACTTTAAATTAAAGTATCCTGAGTGTCGATTGTTATACACTGACACTGACTCTATGATCATTGATGTGTGTACTGAAGACTTTTATGAAGACATGAAAACAGAGTTACACATGTATGACACATCTGATTACCCTAAAGACCACCCGCTGTTCAGCACACAAAACAAGAAAGTGCCTGGTAAGTTTAAGGATGAACTAAATGGTGTGCCAATAGTTGAGTACGTTGGACTGAGATCAAAAATGTATTCTATACTGCACCAGAAGGGAAGTCAGTCGAAAGCCAAAGGAATAAAAAAAAACAGCAATAAAAAATAAAGACATACGTCATGAACATTACAAGCAAGTGTTAGATGGTGCATTAATGCCTGATTATCCAAACAAGTCACTGAGATCAAACAAACACAATCTTGAAATAATTCAAACACACAAAAAGTCACTTGCAGTTGGGGACACGAAACGAGTGTTTCACACTAAAGAAAAAGCTTATGCACCTGGACATTACAGGCTCAAGTTATCTGAAGATATTTGTGATGAACTGGTTGATGAATTAATTGACGACTTAGTTACTGAAATGAGTAACGGTGTCTGGGGGAATAATCTGTAATTCTTCTCTGACAAATGCCCTCTGGGGTGCAGGGTCGTACAGGTAATATATTGTTGCGTCAGGACCGTCAGGACCGGGGATTATTTTTTTTATATTATGAACGGATGTGGACCAGATGGGGTCTGTCGCCCTGCGTCTGTCGTCGTTCTCAGCCTCCCCTGGTTGATATAGATATCTCACCTGTTTAGTAAATAAACTTGTGTCTGGAGCTGGGGTTGGTCCTGTTTTTGGGTCTGTAATTGTTTTCAATTTAATAGCATCAGCAGGCTTTGGGTGTCCTTCATTGTTCATTGCTTTTATCACATGTGGTAATCTCTTAACCCACTCAGTGTTACGGGTGTCATGCATGAGTTCCTTAGAATACTGGTAACTGAAAAGTCTTTCTGATAACTGTTTGTTAAAGTTTTCAACAATTGCCTGTGATCTGTGCACACCTGGAATGCCTCGTCTGACCAGTACGCCATGCTTTGCAAATAACTGATTAACTGCACCTTTGAATTCTGATCCGTCATCAACCTGCACTAGTCTGGGGTATCTTAAAGGACCTCTTTTATAGATACTTGATAAAGCAGTCGCAACTGTGGTAGCAGTTTTGTCAGATATGGGTTCAGCGTCTTTGTACCTTGAAGCAATGTCTACAACAGTTAATGCATACTTGTATCGTTTCTTTCTTATTGTGTCATGCGGAAGAAATAGAAGGTCCATTTGATGCGTGTCATTTGGTGATGTGTTTTCAAAATGGGGTCTTGTTATTTTTCTTGGAGCAGGGAGATATATCTGCCAAATTGCCTGTCTCTGTAACCATTGCTTGACCTGATTGAGTGTTATATCTCCGCCCACAGCGGCATGTAATTTCTGAATAGCTGTTTGCCCTTTCCAATAGCCTGATGGAGAGTAATATATTTTTGATAGTTTATTTTCGGCTGCCATTTTTTCTAGCAATGAAAACTCCTGTAAAATAAACAAATGTCATTCCCACTAGAACAAAGATTATCTCTCCGTTTCTTTGTTCTGTACTCGGTTTGTAATAGTCACTTAGTTTCGGTTTTGGGATAGACATGTCTTCACCCGTGACAAGAAAATATTCCCTGATTGCTTTGTCTGTATTTGAAAATGTATGTTGTGCGTGGCCTTCAAGCCTCAATCTTTCATTGATGAAATCAAGTTTCTCAATTCTTTGTTTTTCATACGCCTGTTCTGCCTGTGCTAATTTCTCAGACGCTTCATTGTGACGTTTCATTTCTTCTGCAGATTCCTCTCTACCCATTTTAGAAAAGAGATAATTAGAGCCACTGAATGCGAGGGCGTTAACAACTGCCCCACCAATCATAATAGCTATCGTTGCCATATTATTTTTATTTACATAGAAAAATTTTCGGGAATAATTCCCTGCTTGACAAGAAATCTTTTGTCGCAATCGACGCTGTAACAACTACAATTAGCTTAGCGCTGTCTTCGAAATCGAGTCTACTCAAGTCTGCTGATTTCATTTTGAGTAGACTTTTTCCTAGCATAGAATAAGCTACTGCTAATCCACTGATTACGGCAGAGTGATACACAAGGTTCATTATGTTCTTTGTGTCATTCATTTCTTAGGCAAGAAAAATTAAAATAATATTTTTTATTTACTGCATATAAAATGGGTCAATGGCTTTGGGTGTTACTGGTAATGTGGCGACTTCTGGTTTTGTTTTTGGAGTGTCTGATTTTCTGGTCACTGTACGAGTCTGTGGTTTGTATTTTTTGTATAATTGATAACCTACGTAATCAAATCCGACAACAAATCCGGCAACTATATATTTTGTTGTTTGAGGTTCGGGGTCAGGGTCAGGGTCGGGGTTAGACTGGGTTGTTTGTCTCTCACTTTGATGAGGGAGTGACGGCCCTGACGGTATTGACACAGGTCCTGACGATCCTGACGGTGGATCAGTTACATGAGTCTTTTCTGTTTGTGCCTTAAGCTGTAATTTTTTTTTGCCTATTATATTCAGCTAATCTTTTTCCAGCCTCAACCCTGCCTGGACTTTTAGTCTTCGTCACAGTTTGAACCTGTGTCAAAACTGGACTGGGGTTCGGTTGTGGAGTCGTCTGGGTTTCGTCCATTTTCTTCTGCAGTAAAATTTATTTTTGAGAAATCAATATTGCTCCCAGTAACTAGTAATGTTACGACAGGTGCAAGGTAATTTCCAAACTTGTAAAACATGACACATGCTAATTTGCCAATTGAACTTGAAACAATAGGATTGCTTTCAAGGTCGTGTGAAAGACTGTCACTATCCACAGGTAGAAAGTGACTCACTGCTTTTGTGTATAGGCATACAAGAGATCGACTCAAATCACGAGTCATTAGTGAAGCAATGTGGTTTTCATATTTAGAATGAAGCTTGATTAGCTCGTCAGCGGTGAGAGATTCAATATCCTCTGTCATGTATTGTTTTCCGAGATAAGTCTTTGATTTGCCTGACACAACTACAGAAAGAAGGCGCTGTTTTTTCGAGTCTAAGTCTTTGTTTTCTACAGCATTGATATCATTTATAAGAAGTAATTCGTCTTGATTCATTTTATAATAAAAAATATTAATTTTAATGACATTGAATTTGGAAACCTGTATTTTACTGAAAAAATAAGGAGAAACCTAGAAAAACGGGCGGCGTTAGGGCGTGGGAGTAAGCGGTCGAAAAATCCTGGAATTTTGGGATAGATATAAATTGTCCAAAAACACCCACAACCCCCCTCTCTGAAGTCATGGTCATCATCTCCCGCGATGGACGGTCATCATCACCGTTCCTGTACCAATGTCAGACCGCAACCACACACTAATGGACACATGAAGTCATGGTCATCATCTCCCGCGATGGACGGTCATCATCACCGTTCCTGTACCAATGTCAGATTTTCTGCTGGGTCAATAAAATGGAAGTCAGAAACTCCGAAAGTTATGTCTTATTCGTGATAATACAGGCCCTACGCATTGACAAAGCAGACGTGGTGAGAAACATGAGAATGTGTGCCCAGAAATAGCGCCAAGGGCACCAGACAATTATCGATTGCCTCCGAGGTGTGGAGACGTGCAGTGGACACTGGTCTGATCAGGTGGGAGAGGAAGCCTGCAACAGTTATGTCCCCTGACAACGGCTTCGGAGGGCAGAGATACTGTCCTTAATGATGTTCTGAAATAAACTGGAACATGGCAATGGCTTTAGCGCGTGTAAAGTGTTGTGGCAATATCACCAATACAATAAGAATTACCAACAACCTGCAATATTAATCCAGCATGTTAGATTTCATATCGGCTGCTTTTGCATTCAACCTCGTAGTATATAATTATATATATATATATATATATATATATATATATATATATATATATATATATATATATATATATATATATATTAATTTATAACAAAAAAAATACATTTTAGTTAGAATATTTGTTCAAAGGCTTTCCCCACAAGGCCGTTATGAGTATTTCCTGTCGAGCTACGGGCATGTTTTCGAGTCAAAGTGTCATTGATGAGATTTATGCGAACACCACCAATACACTGCGCAATGTTCAGCGGTCTCGGTGCGACGTCTTTTTCTTTTTTGTTTTCATCTTCTGATCTTTACTTCTAACGATGCAACATTTAATCTCACGGTGTGATCGAACTCATTCAACCCTTACGCACGTACAGTAACATATGATTATCATACCACTTCGACGTGAGGGGAGTCGATAGTTAACCCGTTCAGTGCCGAGAAATTGTGAACAACACCAAACAGCAAAAGGCATAGATCCGCATGAGCCGAAGCAGTTGCGGGGGCTCATGCGGATCTGTGCCTCTAGCTGACATCAGTTTCAATCCATGCTCCTGAGACACCTAGCGGTTTGTGTGTGTGTGTGTGTTTTGTTGTTGTTGTTTTGTTGTTTTGAATGAACGAAGGCTGCAGAAACAGCCTGCGTCAGCCGACACTAAACTGGTTAAAGGGTAGTGCCAAATTAGCTAAGCGCCATAAAGGCGCCGAGTTAATCTGAAACTGCAAGCTAATCTTCAACTCCCCGTTCTTTGACCATCATATTCCCCAGTAGAAAAAGGTCATCGGGCCGACGACGACCGCCATGCCAGCTTATCATGTTTGTAGCGCTTGGTGCCTTGTTTCGAAAAGCGTCCAGTTTATCTTTTAAAACCCGTGAACTGATGTGAATCATCCATTCCGAATTAAGGAATCTCCTAATAGAATTTTCCTTTTGTGTTGTAGGCAAGCTGGTACCTGTGCTGGAGCACGCCACAGTTCACACTTCCGCCTTGACCCTGGTGGTAATCGGGGTTGAGCGGTACTGCCTGCTCAAAGGCCCTCTGCTGGATATCAGCCAGCAAGTTCAAGGCCGCACGTGGCCGGCCATCAGCGCCATCTGGTGTGTGGGCATCATCATGTCCTTGCCTTTCGTCTTCCTTACGCACTTGGAGGAGGTTGGTACCAAGTTTTGTTGTTTGCAAAAGAAATGTCTCCGTGTCTTTACCCCCGTACTGTTTGCGGGAATTCTTCGCAGACCGACCGGGTACGCCACGAGTACACTTCTATTCAAATGAGATGCATTCCCCAGAGGGCACTGCATCTCATTTGAATAGAAGTGTACTTTTGGCGTGCTCGCCGAGTGGTCCCTCTTGCGAGTACTATCGTAAACTGCACTGCCCGTTCCTAACCCAATAATACTGAGGTTTCGTTTTTAACGAACGACTCCCAACAACGAACGCCCGCAAAGTCACGGCGGACAAGCTAGCTGCTTCCACCATCAGCATAGAGAACATTCCAAACATCACCAAAAGGCATAGATCCTCATGAGCCCACCAAGCTCATGATGATCTATGCCTCTTGGAGATGTTTGGAGTGTTGTCTGCGCTTATGGTACAAGCTGGTTATATAACATGACTTCGCTTTCGTTCGTTTTGGGGCGCCTTTCCGCGTAAACGCAACCTCACTTCTGTTTTGTGTCACATTAGGTAGAGCTTTACACTTCCGCCTTGACCCTTGGGTCATGAGGATCTATGACTCTTGGAAATGTTTGAATCCTCATGAGCTCAGGACAACAGACAACACTCCAAACATCCCCAAGAGGCATAGATCCTCATGAGCCTCTATATGCCTCTTGGAGATGTTTGGAGTGTTGCTTATGCTTATGATACAAACTCATTACATAACCTGCTTTTTGTTTCGTTTGTTCTTGTGAGTCGACCGGCGTAAACGCAACCTCACTTTTGTCTTGTCACATCAGCTGGAGTTTTACGACGGCACCATGGACCTCTCGTGCCGCACCGTGCCGAAGCCGGCATTGGGCACCATCTACTTCTGCGTGCTGTTTGTCATGTTTATAGTGGTCCCCCTGGTGCTGCTGGCCTTCATGTACTTCTCCATCATCCGCAAGCTCTTCCTGCTCACCACCAAGACCTCCGTCAACACGGACCGCGACGGGCTGTTCTCCACCCCCGGCTCCTCCAGGACGTCCAGATCCTTGCGAGCCTCCTCCAAGCGGAACACCCGGAGCTGCCGAATCTGCAACAAGTTCCAGAACAAGAGGATGCTGGTGAGGCGGCGTGTGGCGGTGATGATGGTGGCCATCGTGTGCCTGTTCTTTTTTACCATGCTGCCCCTCAGGATCTTCGGGCTGTGGCTGATCATGGTGGACGGCAGCCAGCTGGAAAACATGGGCTTTGAGACGTACTACAACGTGCTGTCCACGTGCCGGCTCATCTTCTACATTAACAGCGCGGGAAACCCAATCATCTACGGTCTGCTTTCGCCAAAGTTCCGACGTGCTTTCAGGCAACTGCTGCCCAGTTTCACTGTGTCCAGGGATTAGTGCTAAACAAACTTCAAAAAATAATGGACGAAATCATAAATTGGTCAAAATTGTTCGTGTTTGGCTGAAACAGCGGATTAAAAGCCCGGACAAACATGCGATATCGCATGTTAATCCGGGCTTTAATCCACTGTTTCCGCCGAAACACATGCAATTTTGACCTACTTCTGATTTCCGAAAAAGAAACGTCTGTTGAAACACGTGTGCAGTGTTTATTACAGTATTCTCCAGTGACAACTGCAAGCATTATAACAACATTTGATACATCGTCTGCCATTTAGCTGACCTTGGCGATAAAGTGCAACAACAACAACAAAATCAAACAGTATGTCTTAGTAAGAAATGTAAAGGCTATACCAAACTGATAGTGTACGGGCATCGCCTGATCAGTTAGACGCCAATCAGTCACTACGTTTGAATGTGAAGGTCGATTTATTTTTCACGACATTGTGTAACTGGTGTTACGTCCGCATAACCAATCCTTGGCTATTATATGGCTGTTTTTCAAAAATGCGTGAAAAAGTTGTCTTTACAATTCAAAAGGATATTATAGCCATTTTCAGTCTTCTAAGTGTATCAAAAAGTGCCCCTATTTTCTTTCACATATTAGGAATAACTTACTAAGAAGCTTGGATAAATGCTCCTTTTCTTTCGGTAGATTTTGAATGAAATAAGTTCACAGGGGTACACAAAATGCTTGTCTTTTTGGAAGTACCTAACGTTTTCCAATACTTCTCAAGGAAAGAAAAATTAAATAGGACCCACTCAAAAATTATGACAAAAATGCTTTTGTTGGCAACATTAGATTTGTGAATTTGTTTCCTGCTTTTAGATTAACCATGTCTCACGAAGGGACTTTTAATTTAGACTTTATGATTTCTGTAACGTTTTTTGTCAGTCGTGTTACGATGACAGTAAATCAGATATAAATAATGATTGCTCAGATTTTTTATTTTAAAAAAAATTCTGCCAGGAGTTACATACTTTCCCTCTGCATAGACTCGCGCAGCCAAAATCACGGACAGAGTTTATGATCTGTTTATTTTGACTGCTGCAATTGTCCAAAGGAAGGAGATGCTTTGTTAGCGTGTCAGTCGTGTTACGTTGTATTTCTGTTCGTAAATGGCCTGAAATTTTCAAATAATATTTTGACAGCAACTGTTTGGGGTTCATTGTTAAATGGATCAAGACTTTCATTTCGCTCTCAATGTGGAGCCGGAGAATACTCATTCGTTCCAAAACTGATTTTTTGTTAGTCGTGTTACGGTCAGTCGTGTTACGGTGGAATTCCTAACACGACTGACAGGACCGTAACACGACTGACAGAAAAGGCGTGTCACTGACTTTGGCCTGGTTGATGAAGTTCCTTTTCTGTTGATGCAATGCAACTAGCGACCGTTTTCACAAATTTAGAGTTTTATAGATCCCAAACTATTTCCAATGACGCCAGTACTCTTTTTACGTTAGAACTCGTATTAGCAGAGAACATGAATGGCAGTTGCAGACAAAAACTTTGAAACAGTTCTTTGCACTATGTAACTTTGTTACGTTTGTGGTTGTGTTATTCTTTTGAGAGCATGTGTGTTGATGATAGGAAAGATCCGATATTCATTTGAGTTATTTTGGATAAGAAGTACGTACCTTTTTAGATGGATCCATCTTCTTTTGCTTGTAGCATTAGATCAGTTGTTTTTTTTTTTTTTGTTTTTTGTTTGTTTTTTTTTATTTTATTTTGTACAGACTAGAAGTTCGCTACACTATCGTATCGTAAAGTCCTATCTAGATTTACTTGGAACACTCTGGAAAGGGGGCGATTATTCTAGTAACCTCAAATATGACGTCAAAGTAAAGCTGTTGCTGGTTACATTTCGCGACAATTACGCAATGCTCGGAATTTAACAAACTTAAGCTTAACACCGACAAAACCGAAGTCATGCCTGTTGGCTCTCAGTCTCGCCTTAATCTGATTGACGGTGAGTTCGCAAACATTGGTGGCTGCAGCGTTTTCTTCCAAAACTGTGTCAAATATATGGTTGTGAGGATTTATTCGATGCTCTCCATGCATGATCATATCAGTAGCGTCTGCAGAGCTGGTTTCCTTGAGCTGCGCAGAATTTTTTCCCTCAGACCGTATCTCACAGAAAGTGCGGCGTCAAGACTGGTAAATGCATTAATTACGTCCAGACTAGCTTATTGCACAGAGGACCCAGCTTTGTGCTGACAATGGTGACTACAGGGGCTTCTACGAAGCACTGAAAGCAGTGTATGGCCCCAGGCACCTGGTACAAAGTCCCCTGCGAAGCGCGAATGGCCAGGCACTCCTCACAGATAATACTTCCATCTTGAACCGCTGGTCGGAATACTTTCAGAGCCTCTTCAGCGCTGAGCGCACTGTTCAAGAAGCAGTCGTCCTACAAATCCCACACCTCCCAGTAAAGGTTGAATTGGACGAACCGCCCACCGCTGAAGAGACCCTCACAGCCATCCACCAGCTCAAGAGTGGCAAAGCAGCAGGCATTGATGGAATACCGCCAGAGATCTGGAAACATGGAGGCACAGCACTGCACAACAAGCTCCATGACCTCTTTCTCTGCTGTTGGGAGGAAGGAACACTACCAAAAGATCTCCGTGATGCAGTCGTTATCACCCTGTACAAGAACAAAGGCGAGAAGTCTGACTGTTCCAACTATCGGGGAATTACCCTGCTGTCCATTGCTGGGAAAATCCTTGCAAGGCTGCTCCTGAATCGGCTGGTACCTGCCATCGCTGAAGACCAACTCCCAGAGGGCCAGTGTGGCTTCAGAGCAACCAGGAGCACCACCGATATGGTCTTTGTGCTGAGACAGCTACAGGAGAAGTGCCGCGAGCAGAACAAAGGGCTGTACGTAACATTTGTCGACCTAACAAAAGCGTTCGACACTGTGAGCAGGCAAGGCATGTGGCAGATCCTGGAGCGACTTGGCTGTCCCCCAAAGTTCCTCAACATGATTGTCCAGCTACACGAGGACCAGCAAGGCCAGGTCAGACTCAACAATGATCTCTCAGAACCATTCCCTATTCTCAACGGCGTAAAGCAGGGCTGCGTGCTGGCACCGACCCTCTTCACCATCTTTTTTAGCATGATGTTGAAGCAGGCCACAGTGGACCTCGATGATGACGATGCAGTGTACATCAGGTATCGTCTCGATGGCAGCCTGTTCAACCTTAGACGACTGCAGGCCCACACGAAAACTCTAGACCAACTGATTCGTGAGCTGCTTTTTGCTGATGATGCTGCCCTCGTTGCACACACAGAGAGAGCCCTGCAGCGCATCACGTCTTGCTTCGCAGATGCTGCCCAGCTCTTTGGACTCGAGGTCAGTCTGAAAAAGACAGAGGTCCTCCATCAGCCGGCACCCAAGACAGTGTATCGCCCTCCTCACATCACCATTGGCGAGTCTGAACTAAAGTCAGTGCACCAGTTTACTTACCTTGGCTGCATTATCACGTCGGACGCCAAGCTGGACAAGGAGCTTGACAGCAGGCTGGCAAAAGCGAACGGCGCTTTCGGGCGACTTTTCAAGCGGGTGTGGCACAATCAACAGCTGAAAACAGGCACCAAGATCGGCGTGTACAGAGCTGTGGTCCTCACCACCCTGCTGTATGGTTCCGAGTCTTGGGCCCTCTACCGCAGCCAACTACGACTCCTCGAACGCTTCCACCAGCGCTGCCTGCGTACCATCCTGGGCATTCACTGGAGTGACTATGTCACCAACGTCGAGGTCCTTGAACAGGCTGAAACTGTGAGCATCGAGGCTTTGCTGCTGCGGACACAGCTCCGCTGGGCGGGGCATGTCTCCAGGATGGAGGATCATCGCCTACCAAAGATCACCCTGTTCGGCGAGCTTGCTACTGGACACCGTGACAGAGGGGCACCAAAGAAGAGATACAAAGACTGTCTCAAGAAGTCACTTAGTGCCTGCCAAATCGACCACCACCAGTGGTCTTCGCTTGCTGCGGACCGTGACACCTGGCGCTCCACCATTTACAAGGCAGCTGTCTCCTTTGAGGACTCTCGCAGAGCTAGCCTTAAGGACAAGCGGCTCAGGAGAAAAAACAGAGATGCCGCAGCTCAGAACCCTGGCCATACCTTCCCCTGCAGCCACTGCGGTCGAACCTGCCTGTCTCGGATTGGCCTCCGCAGCCACGAACAAGCCTGCAGACGTCGTGGGCAACTCCTATAAAATCTTCGTTCGCGAAGTCAAGCCAAGAGAGAGACTGGCAGGTTTACCGGCAGATCAGATTTCACGCTTGCAGATAATTCAAAACAATGCGGCGCGTCTCATCTTGAAGAAACGAAAGAGAGACCACGTTACGCCTCTACTGAAGCAGCTGCACTGGCTGCCCGTAAAATTCCGCTGCCAGTACAAACTTGCAATTTTCCCTATCGGCATTTGAACGGATCTCTCCCGCCGTACCTTTCTGCCAAGCTGTCTGTTTATCAGCCATCACGCACCCTCCGTTCCTTTAGTGTAAAACTTTTAAAAATACCGAAGGCTGCTTAACATGAAAACCGTCGGGGAGCGTTCTTTCACCTTTTTAGCCTCAAGTGTGTGGAACT
Organism: Semisulcospira habei; assembly: GCA_036245525.1. Classification (NCBI taxonomy): domain Eukaryota; kingdom Metazoa; phylum Mollusca; class Gastropoda; family Semisulcospiridae; genus Semisulcospira; species Semisulcospira habei. The sequence continues at coordinate 308,747,808 of BTPG01000002.1, forward strand.
CTCTGCCAACTGAAATGCGGAATCTGCCCACATTGTCACAGTTCAAAGCTCACTTAAAAACTTTTCTTTTCTGTCGGGCATTTAACACTTAGCTCATCTTTAGCTAACTGTTGACTGCCTTTTATTCTGATCCTAGAGGAACTGAATGTAAGGTGTTGGGAAGAGATGAGGTGGTTTAAAGTAGTGTATAATCGTGCGTGTGTCTGAGAGAGAGGATGTGCTGTTGTGCATGCGCCGTGAGTCCAGTGTTATCCTGGAGAACAGCGCTATACAAGAACTATGTATTATTATTATTATTATTAATTTACGTAATACACCAACACGTTTGTAGAAGGTTGTAGGTAGTTCTAGGGTGTTCTTTTTCATGAATATTATTAATGAGCTTTGGTTACGTTTTCTTTTCTGATTGGTTGAGTTGTGTAATTTGCCGGATTGTTTGGAAATCTGTAATAGTATAAAAGAGCGTGTTAGGAAATATATTCTGTTGAGGAGGCTGTGTATCAGTGTGGATGCATTTGTGGACGCAGTGTGCTGAGAGTGCATCGTGAGAATAAAGTATTGGAACTGTTACTCCAGTGTGGTCTACAACCTTGTGCCACGTGTGACAAGTTGCAGCTGAGTGAAGTTTCTTTACAAGAACCCTACGTGCGTGCGTCTGGTGTGATTGTCTCATACTACGACTACCATGTAATACACGTAACCACATACTTGTGGTTACAACAGAACACATTAACTGCAGAGATATGCACCGCACGTGTGCTCAAAACGGATGCCCTGGCCATGACCTGCGTTATTTCTTATTAGCACATGAAGGATGCAAACGGAAGATGAAAGATGGCGACGTGAAAGACAAAACAATAATCAACCCTAAGAGATCAAACATTGAAAAAGAGATTGGGCGTTTAGCAGAAGTACACATTACAAGGAAACAGCAGGTTTTAGACCATTGATATGTTTTGCAGACTGTCAATGTGTAGGAACATTTATCATGGAGGTGGCATTATTGGTGTCCCTGGATACATTGAACAGGAAAACATGTATGTTGCGTATAAAAGTTTAAAAACATACCCGTTAAACATTCCAGTTACAGATGTGACGTACCCTTTGTCAGTAGAAGCATACGGAAACAGTCTGCCTGCATGTGGCAGTGTCTATGCGTTCGGCCACGATAAGAGACCAGCAGAAATAAGAGCACGGATCATACGTAAACTCGCTCTTTATTCTGATTACTGTCTGAATAAAGAACATTTGACAAAAGGTTTACATGCCAACAAACAACGCAAGCCAGGAACTGTCATATACAGCTTTGCCACGTATTAGTTCCGACGCTCTTGAACAAAGAAATAATTGACATATTCTATGAGAGGGAAGTAATGACAATAACAGAAATTAGTATATATACACTCAAACTATACACTCCATCCTGCTCACTCCGTTCAAGTAGGGACATGCGCCTTCTCGGAGTCCCGCTCTGCAAATACAAAACCAGAGGTGGCCGTTGTTTTGCGCACATTGGATCTGTTGTCTAGAACTCTCTACCTGTAGACATTAGTCCTTGGTGGCTTCAAAATCCACTTTGACAATCAGAAGCACCACACCACCTCTGCACCAATGGTCATTTTACACAAGTTCAGTCTCTCACAAGTTGTCGACAAACCAACTCATATACATGGACATACTATTGACTGGATCCTTCATAGATGTGACGATGATATCTTGTGCTCAGCACAGGTTTCTGATGCAATATATTCAGATCATTACTGTGCGATCAGTCATTTGAGGGCCATCGTCCCACCTCCAGTGCCTATGCTTACCACAGTGCGCAATGTTCGTGCCATTGACAGACTAGCTTTCAAGGCTGACCTCGTTCAGTCACTGTCACATCATCCTAGTCCTAGCGCCGAGGAGTTTGATTCATGTTTACGCACTATCTTAGACAATGATGCACCATCTTCAAAGAGTACAAAGTTAGCTCATAGTATCAGCCATTTGTGATCAAAGTGCTGCGTTTAGCTAAGCAGAGGCGGCGCCAAGCTGAGAGAATGTGGCGCTCCACTAAGTTGACTGTTCACTAGCAGGTATACACATGTTCTAAGAAGCATGTGAATGAGATTGTTCATGGAGCAAAATCTTCGTTTTACAACAGGAAGATCAGTGAGTGCACAACAAGCAAAGCGTTGTATAATGTGGCCAATAAGCTTATGGTGAAGAAAACTCCATCACCCCTTCCCACTACATTTTCCCCGTGCCAGCTGCCTAAGCATTTTGCCGATTACTTCGTTGATAAGGTCCGTGAAATTCGTAATTCTCTGGATCTCATGCCCGCTTCAGTTTTGTTCACTGATAAACGCTTCAGTGGAGAAACTCTCTCAGCCTTCGAGACTGTGCTAGAGGATGAGTGAGAAAAGTGATCACAAACACTGCCCCCAAAACTTGTGAGTTAGACCCCATCCCCACTCCCTTGTTGTATGAGTGCCTGGATGAAGTGTTGCCTGCCATTACACAAGTCATCAACAACTCTCTCTCCACTGGTATTTTCCTGAAAGCTTCAAGACTGCACTTGTGAAACCCCTGTTGAAGAAACCGTCCTTGGACCCAAATGTATTGAAAAACTACCGCCCAGTTTCCATTCTTACGTTCTTATCAAAGGTTCTTGAGAATTTGTCCTTGTCCAAACTTTGAAGCATGTCAACTCTAATTGTTCAATGTATTCCAGTCTTCATATCGTCCCCATCGTTGCACTGAAACAGCTTTGCTGAAGAATTTCAATATCCTGCTTTGTGCTTTGGACGAGCGTAAGATCACAGTCCTTGCTTTGTTGGACCTGTCCAGTGCGTTCGACACTATTGACCATGAAATTGTGCTGTGCCGTCTTCAACCTGTAGTTGGCATTGAGAGCACAGTCTTGGCATGGTTTAGTTCATACCTGACTGATTGGTTCTGTTGACGGCTGTCGTTTTGAGTCATCACCACTTCGGTTTGGTGGGCTCGGTCCTAGGACCTGTATTGTTCTTACTGTATGTTCAGCCCCTGTCCGACCTGATTAGTAGTCGCTCCATTTCCCATCATGCATTTGCAGATGATACGCAGATGTACAAAAGTGATACTGTCGAGCGAGCTGCGAATGCCATCCAAAACGTAAGCCAGTGCATTGACCATGTCAAATCATGGATGACCACCAACAAACTGATGTTAAATGATGGCAAAACTGAAGCAATGTTGGTAGCTAATCCAAGAATATCTTCGTCCCTGCCTTCACCGTCATCATTGTCTGTGGATTGAACACTCAATGGCTCTTCTGCGAGTGTGAGAAACCTGGGTGTTACACTTGATAGCGGGTTATCTATGTCACAGCATGTCAGTGCAGTGTGTAGATCAGCTTATCTGGAACTTCGTCGTATTAGTTCAGTTCGTCACCTGCTCACCGTGGAAGCCACTAAAACACTAGTTTGTGCATTTGTGCTGTCCAAGCTAGATTATTGTAACTCTTTGCTTTGTGGCTGCCCTCAGTATCTCATTGATAGCCTCCAAAAGATTCAGAACAATGCAGCCCGGCTTGTTGTGAGAGTCTATAAGACAGAGTATGTCACACTCACCTTGAACTCCTTATACTGGCTGCCTGTGTTCTCACGTATTGAGTACAAAGTTATGTCAATCTGTTTTAACTGCCTTTCAGGCACCAGCCCAGAACACTTGTCTTCTTTGCTGCACGTGTATACACCCTCTCGTGAGCTCCGCTCCTCTTCTGATAAACGGAAGTTGTGTGTACCTTCTGTCCAAACTAAAACTTTTGGTCAGCGCACTTTTGTTTATCAAGCCCTAGTGTTATGGAATACACTTCCTCTTGAGGTCAGAAACAGTCTCTGACTTCAAGAGGTCGTTGAAAACTCACCTCTTCAAGCTTTACTTTGAATAACTGCCAGTGTTTGATGCCTTAGTTGTAGTTCTGTAATCCTCCTTGTTTAGACTGAATGTTAATTAGAACATATTATGTATGCATTGTTGTTTAGTTCGTTGTAAAAGTGGTGTTTTCGGGTATTGTGTTTTGTTTGTTATATGCATATGTCATTGTATTTTTATTTTTGTGTACAGATTGTAAAGCGCTTAGAGCTTTTGATTAAGATGAAGCGCTATATAAATACTCATTATTATTATTATTATTATTATTATTATTATTATTATTATATTATTATTATAGATATTCTTCCCTATTCACTGCCTTAAAATCCGCCCTTAAGACCTACATGTAGCTTAGTTCTTCGTCATTGTGTACCTGTGTGTGTTTGTGTGTGTCTGTGTGTGCTTGTGTACTGCAGAATCCTTTGTTTCTCCTGGTTTATGACCCCCTCTATCCCCACCGTTTATTTGTAAAGTGCTTAAAACTTATTTTAGGATATGTGTTATATAAATTATGTAGTCACTATGATATTTAATGGACGTCGACAAGAAGCAATATGACAAACACAAACTGGATTCCAAATAATTTTGTACCTGAAATACTGTACCGTGCACCCAAAGTGATGGAGGAAAAGTTACTTCTATACACAGTGGGAAAGAGCAGGAACTTTTTTTTCCCAAAAAAAAGTTCAGAGACAAAATATGCTGGTATAAACACGAGAAATTATTGTACTGATCTCACTTCCGGTAATGAAGCCTCTCTCAAGCCAGTTTACTCTGGATCCTGCATTTTGCGAATCAGCCAAGGGGGTTTTAAAGAATTAAACATGAAAGTCCTTAAAGGGGCACGACCGACCTTTTTAATGCTTCAGTTCGCAAAAAAACTTTTACTGGGCTTCAGTATACATAGCCACTTAGAAAGTGGCCACCCTATTGTCCCACCAAATGCTTTCTTTCGTCCGTTCAAATCGAAAGAGGCCACCGGAATCGTGCGGCTGGACCCGGTCAAAAGATTGCTTCCGATAGACGATCAGGTAGCTGACGTCATAACTATTCTATACGACCTTAGGTCATCTGCATAATTATAACCAATCAGAGACAAGATGTCGGATGAACCAGCGAAGAAAAAAAGAAAGTATCAGTCGACTCGCGCCGGCCGACAATGACAGACTCGTAATTGAAGAGACGAAAGAGAAAGAGAGACAAGATACCCCTAAGTAGAACTGACATCGGACAAGGGAATATAGAGCTTGGCTTGACCGCCAATCCGGAATTTGTCGCTTTCTTGCTATGTGAAACAGTAAGTAATCCGGTTACGATCTTTGTCGATCTTCCTGTAGTTTCACGAGCGCTAGAGACTGAGAATTCATGATCTTCCGTAGAATTTATCTCTTACTGATTTTGAAAGATTTTAAACCTGTTTTATCATGAAGTTACGAGCTAGTTCATCAGATTTTATGCTGCAAGGATCAGACAACTACGGCCTGTGTGTCAAAATTGCGGCACTGGCTGCCGACATCGATGGTCGTGACACGTTTTCTGTCTGTGCGGGCTCTCATTCACTCGCTTCACAGATGTAGTGTTTCTGCTGCGATGGTGCATTTGTCGTTTCCAGAGATGCTTTCAGTTACGTAGACTTCGATGTGTGTGATGTGAAACTGCAATGCAGAAATGGGTATAAGTGGGTGAAATACCACTGTTCTGTTTCGTGACGCTGGCTCAGTCGCCGGCCTGGCGCGGAGACCGAGTCGAAGAACTAGAAGCCACGCCCACAGCACGATTTGCCCGTTACTCCGGGCAGCAGGTCAAGCGGAACCCGCATTGATTTTGACAGCATAGCGAATAAGTGGAAAATTTATTTTACATTCTCGTGGAAAATTATGTCAAAGGGATGCTGGAGAACATCAGTACATGTCTACACTGACGCGTGTGTACCCACTCGACAACGATGACCGCCTCCGTCGTCTGCAGTATCGATTGATCGGGTTCTGCCTTGTGACGTAGGCTAGTTAATATGCACAAATTCAAAACGAGTCCGATGCAGACGATAATTTGCACCCTCGGCTACAAAAACAACACACCCATCAAACGATGAATTTCGACATTTGGCATTGTATTTACATCATAAAGTTCTAAGTTAGTACACAAAGGACCCATACATAATACTGTCAGCAGTATCTGTTGCAGACAGTTTTCCGACTGTGTTGAGATGATTAAACCTGGGGAGAATCGCTTTAAGGCTCACGTGCATGGCCGATCCACATAATTATTTTGGCCTTGTAACCTTGACCTTTCCGACAGACCACTGAAATAAGCTAGTGTACAAGTGTTAAGTAAAGGGTTGGCTTTTGAACCTGAGCGGAAAAAAACAAAACTTTGCTCACACTCTTGACAACCTCCCATTACCTTTGACCTTTAAAATCAGTTAACCAAATTATTATACATACAAAGTTCTTATCATCAGTAACCTTTTTGCCAAACAAGGTTAAAAATGTTTGCAAAATGCTTATAATGGTTAAAAAAAATAATTCTAAAACATAGACATTTTTTACATCGTTTGCAAATCTCTTGTGACTCTTGACCTTTCGAAGGGGTCATGGAAATTCGCATGCATACACGGGTCCTACCATCAGGTATGTCTGTACCAGGTTTTGGAAGGAAGTTGAAAATAGTATTTGAGAAAAACTCTGTGTTTTTGTTGTTGTCAAAAATGACCTGTTTCTTGATCTCTTTTACCTTGACCTTTCCGATGGGTCATCCAAATTAGTATGCATAAGAAGGTCTTACCTTCATGTATCTTTGTACTACGTTTGGGCTTCGGGTTATGAATAGTATTTGAGAAAAAAAGAGAATTTTTTGTTGTTGTTTTGCTTTGTTTTCTGTCAAAATATTGCTACTTTTGACTATTTCCTGATCCCTTGTGACCCTGACCTTTGAGAGAGGTCACTAAATTGTTACGTTTAGAAAGATCTGACTTGGGCCAATTTTGAAGTCTGTGGCTTGAATGGAAAATACCATCGTGAAAGTTTACGACGTACGACGGACAGACGACCACTGACACATTTCATAGACTTACTTTTGCTGTCGCACATGAGCCAAGAAGTGCATGATGGACCACTTCAATCCCGGCAAAAAAGAAGACGACGAAGAAGAAGAAATACGGTTGATTTACAAACCTTACTTGTTTTTTTTAGCCGTAAGTAATTATGGTAATACGACTAACAGCTGACGTTAGTCGTGTTAACAACGACACGAAGAGCTGCCGGTGTGTTTTCTAAAGGTCACGTTGCAAGCTTCGCCTAAAGACGATGTAAATTAAGCAGAACAGCTTGCAAGCTGTTAAACAACAACATATGCATATTCTGTGTCTTTATTGTGATGTACTGAACCAGATGTAAATCGCAACACGACTGACAAGATGACTGTCAGTCGTGTTACGAGACTGTCAGTCGTGTTACGAGACTGTCAGTCGTGTTACGAGATTGTCAGTCGTGTTACGGACAAATCGTACCTTTTTATTCAGACGTAAATACAATATATTCCCACCATACTTGATTCATATAAAAATGTTTCTAACAAATTTTGAATAAAATGGTTTTCAGACTTTCTGTCGTCTGAAATTTCGTGCAAATTTGAAAAACTGCTGCCTTTATTTGCATCTGCCAAAGGTCCTCAGGCCGACGTCGACGTGATTAGATTTCGGCCCCTCCTTGTAGGCCTTCCACAGTCTTTTTTAACTGGGTCAGACAGTTGCGTGACAAAAATTGCCTATCTGAGACGCCCAAAAACAAAGACGCGGATGTTACAGCTTCATTACTGCTGTGTAAATTACCTTGCGCAAGATGAACCCGTTCACTGCGGAAGGGAAGATAAACTGCTACATGTATAAGTGCCAGAAGCAAAGAACTTCATGGGCCCCCGCAGATGTGGGGCGCCATGATGTTGTTTGCCTCTTGTTAACTCCATTTATAATCGTGTTCCTTGAAGAAGTGAATAAGGCCATACGCGCTGTAGTTGTCATCATTTGCAAAAATACAAAATTGCGTCCAATGGGAGATAACCCATATCATACTAGGCTAAAAGCTTCAAATTTGTACACTGCCATATGCAAGCTACACTATAGTACTTACCGATAAGGATATAGACCAATGGCTTTAGTTCAAGGGTGGTGCCAGAATAGCTTGGCGCCTAGAGGCGCCAAGCTATTCTGGCACTAACCTGGAACTATTTTAGTCAAACTTATTTCACACACTGGTGTATTCACGAATGATAAGGGTTAAGTGGTTGATCAAAGTTGTCTGCTGGCAGAAATCTGCTTCCGGGTCGATACAGTTTGAACCAATAGAAAACGGCCTGCAGAGTCAAACAATTTTCACTGTTAACCACTGCTACTGACGATAACGTTCGACAAAAGAGACGAGGTATGAAGGCGTCTTTTCCGCCGAGCGGTAACGTAAGCAACAGTCAAAGTGTTAAACAACTCGTTAGTGGATGCTTTTGTTTACTCCCACCGAGAGCGAAACGAGATGGGGATTTCGACCTCGGGACGCAGTGGGTTACGTAAATGCCGAAGTATAACTTGTATTCTTAGTGCGAAAGCGGGTAGATCCTCATAAAATGCAGGGGGTAAATCCCGTAGAATGTGAGGGCTCATAACGATCTATATCTATTACACGTAAGCAGTACAGCTAAATATTAACTCATTCGCAGCCAGCCGCATCCGGATTAGCGGTTTATGCCACACATCCGGATGCGGCTGGCCGCGAATGAGTTAACCCTTTTCTGCCACGGATACTTTTTTTAATCATTGTAAATTCAAAGCAAAAGGAACATAAATCATACAAAACAGATTTCAGTAAGAGGCATAGGTACTCTGGAGCCCTCGCAACTGCTAGAGCTCACGAGGATCTTTACCTCTGGCAGTTTCGGTGTGTTCAGCTTTTCTCAGCGGTGAGGAGGTTAAACTCACCAGTAAAAGCTTACGTATATTGTTAACCCCCCATCCTGTGTGTCGTGCCTTGTATTGTAATTATTTAAGATAATACTTGTATTTTGAAAAGGTGCAATGTGCACGTTTTTGGTACAAACGGAACGTTATTTGTGTTTTATGGTTTGTGCAAAATGGCCTATCTTAACCCCTTCACTGCCACGGCAAGGTGAACGCTACATAACTTCAAGAGACATAAACCTTCATGAGCCCCCGCGTCGCGGGGGCTCACGAAGATTTATGTCTCTTGTTAGTTTTGTTTGGTTTTTTTTTTTTGTTTGTTTGTTGTTGTTTTTTTGGTCTCATTTACATTGTGTTCTTCACGCGAATGTCGGTCAGTGTGTAAGTGATTTCAGACGCGAAATTCGTGATCATTGACAGTGAAGGGGTTAAGGTAAAAGTGAACGTTTTGTTATGAAGTTTGAATACAATTTCATGATTGTTATGACATAACTTCGTGGAGATGTTTTGTTGTAATACATACAGAACGTGATTTGTATCTTTCAAAAGATACAGTGATATGACCTGTGTGGACCTTATGATTGTTTCAATGAGATACGATAATTATATACATATACAAAGAAACTGTTTTGTAATATATATATATATATATATATATATATATATATATATATATATATATATATATATATATATATATATATATATATATATATATATATATATATATATATATATATATAACGGTGTATGTGTGAGTGTTAGCTTTTGATATGTGTCACTTTAGTTTTTATAACATTTATTGTAGCGTTTTCTTTCTTGTACTTTTTGTTCTGTGATTTTTGATCCTGTAAAGCACTTAGAGCACCATTCATTTGGAAGTTAAGCGCTATATAAATGTACATTATATATATATATATATATATATATATATATATATATATATATATATATATATATATATATATATATATATATATATATATCATTGTGTTATCAGGACATCAGGTGCCCTTTAGTGACTGCATCGCTTATTAGATCTTTTGAGCCTTCCACTGAACACCTAGGGACTACCCCCAGGCGCCCCGCAACCCGCTTGAGAATATCAAGTCCTCCCCCCGAGGGGGGATGATAGAAAATATTCCCAAACAGATATTGGACCTGCTGAGTAGATTTAAAGTTTTTCCCGCCTACAACCGGTTTCGCCCCAAGGGGGGGCTCTTCAGGTAGGCATATGGCGTAACCTGAAATTGCAAACACAATACATGTACTAGAAGCCGTCTCCAGAATTTACTGGTAGCACCACCAGTACAGCGTGGATTGCATCCCTAAAGCTTTATGAGGTGTTGCAGTGGAAGAAGACAGACTAATTTTGAAAAGGCAACACCTAGGCAATTATGTGGTACAATTATTCTTTACTTTTAACAAAGGCGTCGCCCAAAGCCAAAAAATGCACTCAATCAGATTGGCTCCAAGGGACGTAATTTTTCATTATTAATTCTGAGAATGCTGTGCTAATGCCACGGAATTCCTGGGGGTAGTCCCTATTACTTTATTTAGTAGGTGTTCAGTGGAAGGCTCAAAAGATCTAATAAGCGATACAGTCACTAAAGGGCACCTGATGTCCTGATGACACAATGCAAGCTTACCAGCCTGGAATTCCATGGCATTAGCAAAGCATTCTCAGAAATGAAAAATTACGTCCTTTGGAGCTATTCTGATTGAGTGCAGTTTTTGGGTTTGGGCGACGCCTTTGTTAAAAGTACAGAATATATATATATATATATATATATATATATATATATATATATATATATATATATATATATATATATATATATATATATATATATATATATATATATATATATATATATATATATATATATATATATATATATATATAGGACATCAGCTGCCCTTTTCGTGACTGCATCGCTTACTAGATCTTGTGAGCCTTCCCACTGAACACCTACTACATAAAGCAGTAGGGAATACCCAGTCCTCCCCCCCCCCCCCCCCCCCCTCTCGCCAGGGGGGATGCTAGAAAATATTCCCAAACAAATATTGGACCTCCTGAGTAGATTTAAACTTTTTTTTGCGGCCTAAGACCACCTAGGCAATTTTGTGGTGCAATTATTCTTTACTTATAACAAAGGCGTCGCCCAAAGCAAAAACTTTAAATCTACTCAGCAGGTCCAATATCTGTTTGGGAATATTTTCTAGCATCCCCCCTCGGGCTGAATATTCTCCAGCGGATGGCGGGGCGCCGTGGGTAGTCCCTACTGCTTTATGTAGTATGTGTTCAGTGGAAGGCTAAAAAGATCTAGTAAGCGATGTAGTCACAAAAAGGGCAGCTGATGACACAATGCAATCCAGCCTGAAATTCCATGGCAGTAGCACAGCATTCTCAGAATTGAATGAAAAATTACGTCCCTTGGAGCTAATCTGATTTAGTGCATTTTTTTGGCTTTGGGCGACGCCTTTGTTATAAGTACATACATATAACCCGAAATATTAATAAATTGTCGTAGTTGTCTTTCCGAAGCGTGTTCAGTATTTTCTTCGTTTGGATGTCCACTCTCTATATATGCAGTATTACCCGGAACGAAGCATTAAACTGAGCAAAAAGCTGCAGTGGAAAATGTTCGTTCATATTTCCTCATACACTGACGAGCCAAAGAAATGCGACAGTTTCGGAATCATCGCAAACACTTTAGCGTTTCCGATTATTCCAAAAATGTCGCATTTCTTTTGCTCGTCATTATTGTATATATCCGGCACTGTGGTGCTTCAAAGTACACCAAGAGGCGAATGTTTTACACATGCTTTTCGTGAATTAGGACCTAAAATCTATCAAACATAGATGAATGCGAACTAGACAGAGAACTGCTTTTTCTTCTTTGTGTGTATGAGTGTGAGTGTGTGTGTGTGTGTGTGTGTGTGTGTGTGTGTGTGTGTGTGTGTGTGTGTGTGTGTGTGTGTGTGTGTGTGTGTGTGTGTGTGTGTGTGCAAAATATGTCTTGTTTTGCTTGTTTTAACTCATTCAACTCCGACACGCCACGGCAAGACATGTATTGAGCGTGATAGTTCAAGGGTTGTGCCAGAATAGTTATTCTGGCACAACCCTTAAACTATCACGCTCGATCTCTAAACTATCACGCCCGAAGTGTAATACAGTCTTCAGGGGGCAACTTCAAAATATGCGGATTTTGGTCCTGGAGCAGTTAGAACTCATGACTCATTGCAATTTGTTTACCAAACCAAGTCGTGTTACAACAAGATAAAAATCAGCTTGGAGAATCTTTTATGCACGTGAAAAACTAAAATAAATGTCTTATTTTCATTATGATTTTGTACCGCTTTGTATGGTTGATATAGGCAAGTCATGAAACTGGAATAAACTAACCTCAATAATCAAGTTCCTGTTTTGTTGTTATTATGGCATTGCCGTTGTATGTCACTATTTCAGTGTAAAGTAATTGCTTCTTTATCGTCAAACTCATACAGAATCACTCAAAAACTGTCACTAAATGGATGTTTTGTACGACTCTGACCTGAAAACATCGTTGCCGAACAAACAGAATCCGCCTTCAATATATGCCTAAGTAATTATGGACATGCAAATAGAAAATCAATGCAGAATTTGCTTTAGAAAAGTGGCCTCGCACGTCATTTCACTCCACAAGACATTTGTTCGATTACCTGGGCAGACTTCAGAGACATGAATGCCTTTGACTGTTCACCTTGCATTGTTCCTGTGACGATGTTGTTGTGGTCAGAGATTCATCATTGAATGAATTTCATGCCTAGAAAATCTATGAGAATGCTTTAGAGAACAAGAAATGCAACAAAAAAAAAAACGATGAAATTTCAACTCGTTTGGTTGTGCAATTTGTGGTTGCAATGGAGCTGAATGACAGTATACTTGTTGCACGCCACGGTGAATCCCTGTACCTGAAGCAATTTTCATCAGTGAGGTTTCGTTTTCGACGAACGACTAGCAAAATCACGGTTGACAGCCATAAACATAGACAACACTCAAAAATCTCCAAGGGTCATAGATTCTCATGAGCCCGGAGGGCTCATGGGGATCTATGCCTCTTGGAGATGTTTGGAACGTTAACAAGCTGGTTGTCAACCGCAGTTTCGCTCTCGTTCGTTGTCGGTAGTCGTTCATTGCAAACAAAACCTCACTATTGTTTGGTCGCATTTAGTGGGAAAATGACCAGAAAGACAACATACAAGTGCTAAATCAAAGTTCCATTTCAATTGAATCAGCATTTAATATTGTACGCATTCTTTCAATTCAAATGTGCACAACTTTTACCTCTCAGACTGTGTATCGTTTTGTCCGTTTGGCTGCGACCCACGCTGTGGCGCTTCCGCTGGGAAAATGAACTCTTCGTTGTGTGAGTGATCATTAATTTTTGGCCAGAGTTGTAGGCGGGAATGTGTGGTAACCGCCAACAGCCAAAAAAAGGATGCGTCTGAAACTGTCGGACATTCTCTCGCGTCGCTCTGAGGCACACGGACAAAAAAAGAGGCCAGAAAGAGTTGTAGATCCTCACTGAAGAGCCGCCTTCAAGAGACTGCGGGGGCTCATGAGGACCTGTTCCTGTTGCATTCGGGTGTAATTTCGTTGTGTTAAGCAGTTCCGACTGTGACGAGGTAAAGTATTGCATCACTCATTCATTTTAGAGAACAAGATATAGTGCTCTGTTTCTTAACGCATTTATCCCCAGGACCCTGCAGCAGGAGATAAGATTGATCGTGATAATTCAAGGGTAGTGCCAGATGAGCTTGGCGCCTGAAGGCGCCAAGCTCATCTGGCACTACCTTTGAATTATCATGATCAATCCACCTCCTGCAACTCGCACACAGTCGTTCAGTAAGATTTCCAAAATTTGGAACAAGCACCCGTGGGGCTAAAAGGGTTAACATTGGGATTTTACCCCTCTCAAGGCCAGTGGACGCAGATTGTGTTTCTGCAGGCTTCGTTATTGCAGCACAGAAACACCCTGCCTCTTTAATAAACGTAGAGACCGTGTGGTGTCAGCAAGAGGTATAGACTCTCATGAGCCCCCACAACTGCGGGGGCGCATAAAGATCTGTAGCTCTTGCAGTCGGGTGGTGCTCAATTTTTTTTTCTCTCGGTACTGAACGGGTTTAAACAAAAAAAAAATCTATTTGCTCTGCAGTAAACGGCTATAGCTTCCTTTTTAAATAAAGGGTGCCTACATATCTAAATCTGCTGCGAGTAGGTCAAATTGTGACCTAAAAAAAAGAATCTCCAAAGATGAAACTTTGCTGGCGATGAGTGTAAAGGCCCCGCCACACATGCCCGATTTTGAGGCCGATTCTCGAGCAGTTTCGAATCGGAGTGTGCTCGGACCGGACTGCAAAATCGTGTGCACTGCCACACATTCCCCGACTTTTTTTAGCCTACCGGTTTGAATCGAAGATCAAGGTCGTACCTGTTCAGCGAATGGCTGCTAGTTTTGACAGTGATGATGATGTGCTTGCATTATCAGCAGTTTTGCATCATATTCGAGAAGAGGCGGGCGAAACATCGTCAACGGAGGTGGTACTGATCTTCCACCATTTTCAAACTGAAACGACATGCTTTGCGAGACGCGCTCTGATTGGTTGAAGCTTACAATCGGGGCCGATTCGGATCGGAAAAATAGAGCAGGTTCTAGACACCCGATTCCCAGCTGATTGGGATCGGATCGGATATATGACGTCATCCGATCGCAATCGGATCGGAATCGGCTTCAAAATCGGGGCACAACCGGCACGTGTGGCGGGGCCTTAAGAGCCTAGCCGCGCATTATCGAGAGGGCTATCAATACGCGCTGAGCTCGTCAGGCGCCTGTGTGTGCTAGCATCATGTGTTTTGTGAACCCACTGAGCACCAAGTCATCGAGAGGGCTATCAATGCGCACTGAGCTCGTCAGGCGCCTGTGTGTGCTAGGATCATGTGTTTTGTGAACCCACTGAGCACCAAGCCATCGAGAGGGTTATCAATGCGCACTGAGCTCGTCAGGCGCCTGTTTGTGCTAGGATCATACGTTTTGTGAACCCATTGAGCACCAAGTCCGCAATTGCAGAAATTTTGGAGGCGTCACCTGACACCTAGGCAACAGTGGCAGGTGATGGATCGAACCATGATAATTCAAGGGTAGTGGCAGATTAGCTTGGCGCGTGATGGCTCCAAGCTAATCTGGCACTATCCTTGAATTGACATGGTCGATCCATCTCCTGATGAAGAGCGTCGGGGGTAAGTGGGTTAACTGAATGTTGCGCATGTATGTTAAATGGACGAGAGTATTTGGGATGAGCCCGCGCCTGCGCCTGCCCCTGCGCCTATACCTACCTGCACCAGGCTACCTTTCGCTAAATGTGTGGGTTGAACAAAGAGCAAATCCGTGGCAAAGTGACCTTGCTCGCTTAATATTCTTTATCATCAGTGGAAGTAATCCGGTCTATAACAATCTCTATGAAAATCATGAAAACATAAATACTCTATGCATTTTATTAGAAAACATATCTTGAAGAGATTTAAACAATAAATATATGTTAATTCAGTTGTTGTTGTTTTTTTAATTATATCAATTTCATATTATTTCCTCAGTTTACAATAAAATTACCTCCCTTGGCTGAAAATTTGGCGAATAAACACCACGAATCCATTTTGTTTACATATTTGGACAATGGGATATGTTATATTTCTGGACTTGTTCCAATAGCAAAATTTACAATGTATTTTCTCAGAAATCTCAAACAAAAATGCACACACTCACACATAACAGCCTTTAAAATAAAGACAACACTGTTTATGTCCCCTTGGTACGTATACTGGTGCTATTTGGGCACCACTATTCAACTTTCAATGTCGATATCTTATCTTTTTGTCTAAACTATTGAAAATCTTGCTAGAGACCCTCTTTTTGGTGCCAAGCGCCAAGCGCCAAGCGTGTGTGTGTGTGTGTGTGTGTGTGTGTGTGTGTGTGTGTGTGTGTGTGTGTGTGTGTGTGTGATGGTGCGTCTGTGTGTGTGTGTGTGTGTGTGTGTGTGTGTGTGTGTGTGTGTGTGTATGTGTGTGTCAGTGTGTGTGTGTGTGTGTGACAGAGACTAAAACCACACTGGAGTCCGTAATTTGTCTTATTCTTAGTAGATATTTGGCATATTTCTAGATGAAAGGGAGATACTGAATGAGTTCATTAACCAGCATTGTATCTCTAGAACGTTTTGAGTGATAATTTGATGTTTTTTTTTAATTTTTAATATTTTTGCGTTTGGGTGATTAATTTCAGGAATTATTTGGGATTAATATTAAAACAATTAAATCTTTTAACGAAAACAAATATCTTCTCATTAATAATCGCATGATTTTTCATATACGGTATTTACATAAGATTACAGTTTGTCTCGGCTGTCGGGTACGATTAGGTTAATTGTGACCTAGGTGTGAAAATCAGACAATTTTCTGCACAACTTTTTCGGAGTCATTTGTAAAACACCTAACATAACTTTAATTTTTCTTTTACGAAAAAAATCTTCTAATTAATAAAAGCATGATGTTTCATAAACAGTGTTTGCATAAGCATGTTGTTTGTCCCGGCTCTGGGGTAGGATTAGGTCAATTGTGACCTGTAAGCCGTGATCCTCTTATACGTCAAATGTTGGTACTGCTATGAGTGACGTATAACATCGAGTCGTCACTATGAACACGGCACGGCGTCATGGGACTAAATATGTCATGACATGAAGCTTGAAGTGACGTCTTTATGCTGCTCTGTTACGTGGTAGTCGTAGTCGTAGTATGATGCAATCACACCAGACGCACGCACGTAGGGTTCTTGTAAAGAAACTTCACTCGGCTGCAACTCGTCACACGTGGCATAAGACCACACTAGAGTACCAGTAACAACTCGTCACACGTGGCATAAGACCACACTAGAGTAAGAGTAACAGTTCCAACAATATTTTATTGCAGCGATGCGATCTCCACACAGTGCATCCACAAATACATCAACACTGATACATGGTCTATCCTACAATGCATCAACACTTTTGACACACTGCGTCTCTCATACAATGTACACACATACTTCCTAACACGGGCTTTATACTATTAAAGATTTCCAAAACAGTCCAGCAAATTCTCCCAAAACAACCAATCAGAAAAGAAAACGTAACCAAAACTCATTAATATTCATTAAAAAAAAATATCTAGAAGTTACTGCAAATTTTTCACTATCCTCTAAACGCCTTTGATTCAATGTTACGAAATGTTGCCGACAACTTTGACGTCATATCTGAGGTCACTAGAAAGATCACGACCCTGCTGGAACCTTCCAGTCTAATTTAGCGAAAATACGCGTCACAACAAAAATCGATCGCAAGTCTCCATGCAAAAGAAAATGAATCCTACTAAAAAGGAACGTAATTCTTATCCAAAATAACACAAATGAGTATCGGATCTTTCCTATGATTAACACACACATGCTCTCAAAGAATAACACAACCACAAACGTAACATGCTCGTGCTATTATTCTTCTTCAGAATAGCTATGCTACGCCAGACCACAGAGCTTACGAATGGCGGGAATCGCCGTGTGTCCGTCTTTATTTCTGTGTGCCAGTGTGTGTCGATCCGAGAGGGTGGGTAAAGTAGAAGGAGGTGAATTCCTGTCGCTGCACGAGCCCACAGAGCGTACTAATGGCAGGAAGCGCCGTGACTCCGTCTTTATTTGTGTGCGCCGACGTGTGTGTTGATCAAAGGTCGGCTTAGAGAGGAGGGAAATGGATCAGCATAATAAGCCTAAAAATATGCACAACTCTGAATGTTCATAAAAGATAAACGCATGTGAGCTGCAAACAATACGGTAGACTTCGGGATGAAATTATCATCTTGTTGAAGTGTGTGAGGGTTGACTGACACGGTATATATCATAGCGGCTCGATGACAGTAGCTTTGACTAATGCAAATCCGCTGCGCCACCGCGTGCGCGCCGACGCCTACTAATGCTCAAGTCAATGTCTTGAGCATTAGTAGGCGTTGGCGCGCACGCGGTGGCGCAGCGGATTTGCATTAGTCAAAGCTACTGTCATCGAGACCCTATATATTTTTTACCCAATACTGAGACTGCAGCGTTGGTGAGGGAAGTAAACGCACCATGCCCCATCTCGGCAGGGGAAAAAGTGGGGCTGGGCGCAGCAGTGTATTCTTCAGGGGCCAATTACATGAGTGAGCGTAGTCCTGCTCCAGCCTTATAGCGGAGCACCTTGCACAGTGGCTGGCGCAGGACTAAGCTAACTCATGCAACTGACCCCTGATTTTTAATGAGCAAGCAATATGAATAATTATGTCTCGCAAGGGTGGCTTTTGCATTTCATGATATTCCGTCCTGTCTCAGTGACTTTTCTTATCTAAACTGGAATAGACCGATCCACTATTTTTCGCGCGAACGTTTCGCTCCGCCCCTTTAGTCGGGCTCCGTCAAGCGTGCTACGCGTGCTTCACGTAAAACAGCTCGAGTGTAGACTACTAGTATAGGAAAGAGCGCTATTCGATGTTGATTTTTTAAACAATTTTTAGGATGGCATATCTTCTAAAGTATACCTTTACTGGAGGTGTAAGACAATCAGTACAAACTAGGTATTGGGCTTAATCAGTACAGCAATTGGGGATATTGTCAGTCTGGAGATTACTTATTTATGCATCCCCTAACTTAGCTTGTTATGAAATGCGCAAATCATATCATTTTCGCCAAATCAAGTTGTGATAAAAAGGTACAGCTTTTAAATGTTGCAAGACCACACAAAGGCAGGGGGACTGGGGAGGGGAGGGGGGTGTCCTCAGCAAAAGACATAGGGCCACTTGTACGAGGGAGCTTACATCCTGAGCAAGCCGCTAAGCAAGGTGTTCCGCTATAGCGGAGCACCTTGCTTAGGGGCCTGTTGAGGACTAAGCTCAGTCATGCAACTGGTCCATAGATTCATGCTGAGTCCCTGCAGCCCTCAATCTCTATTTTCTCACGCCCCAGCAAGACACTGCGTAAAACGAATGTGGTTTTCACAAGATGAAGACAGAAAATGAAAGAAAAAAAAAAAAACGTGTTAACGACAGTCGTGCTGTAATCGGGGTTCGCAATGATCAGCGCATTGCTGTACGGGCTTTCTAACCGTGACAGCCACAGAGAGATTCCAGATTGCACTTAACCTATTGACTGCCGAGAAAACGTGAACACCATTCAATCTGCAATAGACGTTGATCCTCATGAAGCCCCTCTTGCTGAGACCAATTTGCATCTGTTTCTTGAACTGTTTTTGGCCTTTGGTCTTGAATTTCAGAAACAAAACTGAAGTACGGTAGGATGGAAGGGGGTAACAAAGTGTTCGAGACGCGGATACCCGGTATTATGACCCGCGCATCTGCGGCTGACGTCGGCTCCGAGATCTTGTGCTTATTGTATCTATTTTCAGATTTATGTACACATTAATGTGCACTCAAAACTATAAACACATATTTCATTTCAGACCAAAACATTTTGCACAAAAACTGCTTTAATCACATCAATTATATATTTTGGGAGAAACGCGTGCTGTATTTTAGGATTTGCTAAAAGATATATTTAGAGTCTTTTCTCATGCACACCCCTGCGTCATGTGCAGTCGCTAGGGCGTTCTGAAGAAAATGTAGCCTCTTTCCGCCCCCTCGACCCCCATCTCCCCGCAGCCCACCCCCACCCCAACACCCCACCCCACATCTCCACACCCCCACACCCCTCATTCTGTACTTTCCATTCTCTTCGAAAATGATTAACTCATTCAGCCCCGACGCACCACAGCAAGACATGGCTCGAGCATGATAGTCCAAGGATGGTGCCAGAATAGCTTGGCGCCAATAGGCGCCAAGCTATTATGGCACCACCCTTGAACTATCATGCTCGATCTGTCTCTAAAGTTGTAATACAGTCCTTAATAGATCAACTTCAAAATTCGGGCATTTCTGTCCTGGGTAGAGTGTGTTAACTCATTCCACTCCAACACCGAAATCCCCAAATGTTTGCCGTTGTTCTCTGAAGACTGCATTGCAGTGCAGGACACAGATCGACCATGATAGTTCAAGGGTGATGCCAGAATAGCTTGGCGCCCATAGGCGCCAAGCTATTCTGGCATCACCCTTGAACTATCATGGTCGATCCTTACCTTGCTGTGGTGTGTCTTGAGTAGAAGGAGTTAAATAGCAATGCATAACATAATTATATAATATAATAATATATATATAATATAATAACAACGCATAAAGGGAGGGAAGAAATCCAGTTTAGATTTGGATGTGGCTATTTGGACGGCGCCGTCCAGCAAATCGTAGGCTATTTGGACGGCACTGGTGAAATCACGCGGGATTTTCGCGGAATATTGTACGACGCTCTGTCTCCCGCGAATTTCTTACAGTCGATCCCGTCAAGATGGAGGAGACACCGCCAATACTGTTGTCCGTGGGCGACTGTTTTAATTTATACGAAGAATTAAAGCGCAGACTAACCGAAATTCAAGAATCGGTTCTTTTTCCAGTAGATTGTGCCGCCATCGGCTCGCCAGCGTGAACGCGGTCCGTAACAAAGCTCGCGCTATCTGTCCGACCGCGTACACATATATTTTTAAAAGTCGGTTTACTGTTCGGTCGCGTAATCTTCCGATGTGACTAACGTTTCACTGCTCTTTCGCCACGAACGCCAAATTGGCAGAAACTCTCACGCGGCGCCCCTTTTAGATGGAAAGGGCTCATGCGAACTGAGGGAAACAGAAAATGCTTGAATGAAAATGTTTGTACAGTCAGTGAAAAGTAGCTGGTTTGGAATCTGTTCTCATGACTTCGACAAAGACCAAATCTCCTCAAATTGGAGCGGTATACTAGGATATCATGGAAGCTTAGCGCGGTAAGACTAGGAAATATAGTGTGGAGATGCTGTCTATGTAAAGCGCGGTAAGACCAGGAAATATAGTGTGGAGATGCTGTCTATGTAAAGCGCGGTAAGACCAGGAAATATAGTGTGGAGATGCTGTCTATGGAAAGCGCGGTAAGACCAGGAAATATAGTGTGGAGATGCTGTCTATGTAAAGCGCGGTAAGTTGTGAGACCAGGAAATATAGTGTGGAGATGCTGTCTATGGAAAGCGCGGTAAGACCAGGAAATATAGTGTGGAGTTGCTGTCTATGTAAAGCGCGGTAAGACCAGGAAATATAGTGCGGAGATGCTGTCTATGTAAAGCGCGGTAAGACCAGGAAATATAGTGTGGAGATGCTGTCTATGTAAAGCGCGGTAAGACCAGGAAATATAGTGTGGAGATGCTGTCTATGTAAAGCGCGGTAAGACCAGGAAATATAGTGTGGAGATGCTGTCTATGTAAAGCGCGGTAAGACCAGGAAATATAGTGTGGAGATGCTGTCTATGTAAAGCGCGGTAAGACCAGGAAATATAGTGTGGAGATGCTGTCTATGTAAAGCGCGGTAAGACCAGGAAATATAGTGTGGAGTTGCTGTCTATGTAAAGCGCGGTAAAACCAGGAAATATAGTGCGGAGATGCTGTCTATGTAAAGCGCGGTAAGACCAGGAAATATAGTGTGGAGATGCTGTCTATGTAAAGCGCGGTAAGACCAGGAAATATAGTGTGGAGATGCTGTCTATGTAAAGCGCGGTAAGACCAGGAAATATAGTGTGGAGATGCTGTCTATGTAAAGCGCGGTAAGACCAGGAAATATAGTGTGGAGATGCTGTCTATGTAAAGCGCGGTAAGACCAGGAAATATAGTGTGGAGTTGCTGTCTATGTAAAGCGCGGTAAGACCAGGAAATATAGTGCGGAGATGCTGTCTATGTAAAGCGCGGTAAGACCAGAAAATATAGTGTGGAGTTCCTGTCTATGTAAAGCGCGGTAAGACCAGGAAATATAGTGTGGAGATGCTGTCTATGTAAAAGTGGTCTTGAAAGGTTCTGTGTGCTCCTATCCCAGTGTCACAAGCACACCTAGGTCCGTTTTCATCAAACCATCCCGTGAACGGTCACCTGCAGTTTACGGCCACGTTTTCTTGGCAACAGGGGTGACCGTTCATTGGAGGTTCTACTGTATGTGTGTTGATTTGTTATCAGATTGTGCCCTTTTCTTTTCTAATCTGATTTTCAGTTGCACATTAAATTTTGTATGTATTGTATTTGGATAATCATGCATCATTACTGTGCTACCGTCTGTAGCCTGTAAATGTTTGTTTGCCAGCTTTTTGTGGCTTGCTTTACAACAAGTAAAAATAATATAAAAAGCAGCATACATATTATAAACATCTTCAGCATATGTGCAACGTGCAGGCAGAGTATTTTCTGCTTCAGCTACACTCACGGTATTATTTTTTATTCTAAAACGAGCATAGAGTGTAAATCAGGCCCCAACGCTCGCGAGTCACCTTCGCCTGCCGTGCACAATTACGTGTGATGTCACACTCACGGAGTAGTTTCCTTTTGCACTTGCCGTCCAAATAGCCTACGATCTGCTTGGACGACGCCGTCCAAATAGCCACTACCTTTAGATATTTAGAACAAATTAATTTCCCTAAAATTTAATTATCTTGTGTCACGACAAATCCGTAAGTCATCGGATATTAGGAGGGAAAAAAACGGCTTGTTGCTTGTTGCTTGCACAAGTTGGAACTACTCCTGGTTTCCGAACCACGTCTACAACAATCTTTATAAACCCGTGGACACTGTGGATTCTCCGCGTGCTTTGTAACAAATTATTACAAAAGCTACTGAAGACTATTAACCCCTTCACTGCCAGTGGACGCATTTTGTGTTTCTGAAATCTTTCCTAATTCAACCACAATGAGCCCCAACCGTCCACGGAACGAGGACATACAATAGTGTCAGCAAAAGGCATATATCCTCATTAGCCCCCGCAACTGCTCAGGGGCTCATGAGGCTCTATGACTCTTGCAGATGGATCGTTTTCAGTTGGGGTTTTTTGGCAGTGAAGGGGTTAAAACAGCCTCGACCATGCGGCTCTGTGGCGATTTGTTACAAAAGCCTGTGGAGTAGTCTTCACGAGATTTGCAGCAACTGGCACAAAGCTCCTGCAACCCCCACGACCTAAGTTGCGACAACCACAAATTGTGTCCAAAAGCAAAAATCAGCACTCCAAGAAGTGTCCAAGAAATTCGTCACAATTGTCACATTGACCCAAAGCTCTTTTTAACACACATGAACCTGCAAAGGATTGGTATCTGTGACAAAACTATTGTGGGTTTTGTTGGGGGTTTTTTGGCAAAAAAGCTGTTACTCACTCTTTAAAAACAAATACAAGTCATTTGCTAATGTAGTATAGATCCTTATCAGTTTGCTTACCGCGCGATCCGATCAGTAGAGGACGCTGTGTCACTAGGGCTGCACTGTATTCTGCAGCATCTGGAGAATCCTAATACGTATGTTAGGCTGCTTTTTGTTGATACTCACAAACCAGATAGGTGAGGCTAGCGCTGGCAGAATTGTATAACAAACCAAGGGGAATTACTCAGCGCTGGACAGAACAGTTAGATCCCCTGCCCCCGCCTATCAGGCACCCATTCGCCAGCCCACAGAGAAATACGCAGGTATAGAACAAGACGATCATCTACATCCCTAAAAAGGACCTGATGCATCCTTTTTAGGGATGTAGATGATCGTCTTGTTCTATACCTGCGTATTTCTCTGTGGGCTGGCGAATGGGTGCCTGATAGGCGGGGGCAGGGGATCTAACTGTTCTGTCCAGCGCTGAGTAATTCCCCTTGGTTTGTTATACAATATGCTTTTTGTTGAATACAGCAGCGCATTCAACACTATCATGCCGTCCAAACCGCATGAAAAGCTGCTGTACCTTGGCTTCGCACAGTCCATCTATAACTGGGTTCTGGATTTCTTGTTAAACAGACCCCAGATTATCAGGATCGGTTCGTGCGGTCAGAACTGTGTTCAGCTGTGTCATTTCCCTACTCCTGGTCAATGTGGACATGTATCCCAGTCTTTGACCTCGAGTACTGGTGCTCCCCAAGGATGTGTTTTATACCCATTGTTGTATTTTTACACACGACTGCGTGTCCCACTATGATAGCACACGCATAGTGAAATTTGCGGATGATACGACAGTCAAGGGTTTTGTACATAACAATGACGAGAATGCATATCGGGATGAGGTAAACATCTCTTTTGTCTAGTGCAATTCTCTTTTGTCCGGTGTTCCGCAAAATCTTCTTGACCAAATCCAGAGAGTCATGAACTGTGCTGCACGTCTGATTTTTCGTGTACCGAAACGTGAACACGTTATGCCTCTACTAGCTAATTTGCACTGGCTGCCAGTCTCATACAGAATTCAGTATAAAGTCTGTGTTATTTGTTTCAACATCATCTCTGGTTTTGCCCCTCCTTACTTATCTGATCTTGTCCAGCTATATACACCGTCCCGCTCACTACGCTCTGCTTCAGACACTCGTGTTTTCCGTATCCCTAGACGTAATAAGGTCACTCAAGGTCATCGTGCATTTTCGTATTTTGGTCCCATTACATGGAACGCTCTCCCAGCTGATGTGCGTCACTCATCATCTCTTTCCATTTTCAAATCCAAGCTTAAAACACACCTTTTCTCTCTTGCATATACGTAAAGACCATTTTGTCTGCCGGCTCATCAAGCGTGCGTGTGTGTGTGTGTGTGTGTGTGTGTGTGTGTGTGTGTGTGTGTGTGTGTGTGTGTGTGTGTGTGTGTGTGTGTGTGTGTGTGTGTGTGTGTGTGAGTGTGTGGTGTGAGTTTTCGCCCTTGTAAATTAATGGGGTTTTTTTTTTGTTGTATGTGCTTGTTTGTGTATTCTGCTTCACTGTTTCATTGCTGTGATTGTAAAGTGCCTAGAGCACCTTGGTGATTAGGCGCTATACAAATTACCTTTATTATTATTATTATTAAACATGTTAGTAGGCTGGTGCTCTGACAACAACCTGGATTTGCATGTTGTTAAGACCAAGGAAACGATAATTGATTTCAGAAAAAAAGAAACCTGACCCCCTTCCCTTAACCATCCAAGGAAACGACATTGAAATTGTTGAAACGTTCAAGTTCCTGGGTACTCTCATTTCGCACGATCTGAAGTGGGAGAAAAATATTGAACATCTAGTAAAGAAAGCCCAGCAGCGCCTGTTTTTTCTTCGGCGGTTGAAGTCTGTTGGTGTCAGTCAGCAGATCATGGTGCAGTTTTACCGCGCTGCCATTGAGAGCATTCTTACCTTCTCAATGACGGTGTGGTATGGCAGTGCAACCGACGAAGCCCGCAAGAAATTAAATAGGGTGATACAAACAGCATCTCATATTGTTGGAAGCGATCTCCTCTCGCTGGAATCTCTGTACCACGCACGCACCATCAAGAGAACGAGCTCCATCATACATGACGAGCACCATCCTGCACATAGCCTGTTTAAGGGTAGTGCCTGAATACGCGCCAAGCTATTCTGGCACCACCCTTGAGCTAAAGTCGTTAGTCTATATCCTTATCTGTAAGTACTATAATGTAGCTTGTATATGGCAGTGTACAAATTTGAAGCTTTTAGTCTCAGTATGATATGGTTTAATTCGAGGAAGAAAAACTACGGACTGCCACAATGACCTTTCAAGCACCCGTCGACCTAATGCGATGAAGTCCACACGATGCACTGTTTGCACACTCTGTGTGAGCGAAAAGAAGACCTAGGAAGAGCTAAGAAGGTGACAAATGTGCGTTGCTCTGCCGTGTTGGACGGGGCCGTAAGGTTCAGAATAACAGACCAGTGCACGATTGAATACGCCTCATCTTGAGGGGAACTTCCTCCTGCGACATTCCTGAGATATTGGAGAACGTAGCCTAACAAAAAAATGTCATCTATCTGTGTCATTGCGTGTGCTTGTGTGCGTGTGTGCTCGCGTGTATCCCAAAGCAGCAAGAGGCATATATTCTTATGAGCCCCTGCAGACCCAGGGGCTCATGAGAATCTATACCTCTTGCTTACAGAGATAATTTACTTTTCCGCACCTCAGCCTGAGCAAGTTGTCCGGTTTAAGATATGCAGCTGTGTCGTTTAGCGTTGTCTTGTGTGATCGTCTGCTCAGACATTTATTTTTATTTTTTAGTCGACAGCTTCTGCGCAGCGATATATTTGCAGGGGGAAGAACGACTGTGATTGTTCATAGGTGGTACCAGAAAAGCGTTGCTTCTTTCTTTCTTGTTATTTTCTTTAAAATTTTATCGACAGGTACAAATGCTCTTTATACTGCACGCGGAACGAGCCATTTATGTATATATCCTATAAGCGAGTTAAATGATCAATGAGTGAATAGTCAAGTTATACAATTTGCAACACTTTTCAATCCACCGCTTCCCCACCACCACCCATCGTTGTGTCACTACGTGTATTCGAGTGTTCCAGTGTATTACAAGGCAATACGGCATGTGTATCGAGTGTTCCAGTGTATTACAAGGCAATACGGCATGTGTACGCGAACTTTGTGAATTGCTTCATCACCTCTTCATGCACACACAGATGCTAGCAGGAGCACTTTCTAATTATAATGCTCTATTTTCATGTTAGCAATATTTTGTTTAGCTTGATAGTCTCACTTGCAAATTATTTTGATATATTTTCTCTATTGTTAATCTTGTTGAATGCCTTATACTTTAATGTTTTTCATTGCCTGTTACATAGGCAGTGTGCTCAGAGCCCTGAGCTGGCCTTGTAGTCTTTCTCAGAGCCCTAAGTCTGACCAGCAGCGTTCATCCTGTCTAACTTGAGATTGTGCTTTGTGATATTACGGTGTTTGTTGATGATGAACACTGAAATGTACATTTATTGAAGTAGAATATTTGTAATAACGGCAGAATACCGTACACTGTTTCTTGTCTTTCTCAGAGCCATGACAAGGGGTGGATCCAGAGGGTGTCTCGGGGGTGGGGGGGGGCACAACAGCCCTCCCCCCCTCCCCACCCCTCCCCCCGTTCCACACTGTCATACAAAAGAAATTGAGACCAAAACAGTGACTATCAGGCGAGCATAAAATCAGAACACGCTTTAAAAAAAAAAAAGAACAATTACAAATAAGATGTGTTCAAATTATTATTTCTTGGTGTTGTTCTTTTTTGGGATTTTCTTTAAACTTGTACTGTCGTGCTGTAACCGTTCTCTCTACGCGTTTTTTTTTTCTTTCTTTTTGTTTTCCTTGGGGTTGTCAGATCCTGGAGCGACTAGGTTGTCCCCCAAAGTTCCTCAACATGATCGTCCAGCTCCACGAGGACCAGCAAGGCCAGGTCAGACTAAGCAGTGACCTCTCAGAACCATTCCCCATTCGCAACGGCGTGAAGCAAGGCTGCGTGCTGGCACCGACCCTCTTCACCATCTTCTTCAGCATGATGTTGAAGCAGGCCACAGTGGACCTCGACGATGACGACGCAGTGTACATCAGGTATCGTCTCGATGGCAGCCTGTTCAACCTCAGACGACTGCAGGCCCACACCAAAACCCTAGACCAACTGATTCGTGAGCTGCTCTTCGCTGATGACGCTGCCCTCGTTGCACACACAGAGAGAGCCTTGCAGCGCATTACGTCCTGCTTCGCAGATGCTGCCCAGCTCTTTGGACTTGAGGTCAGTCTGAAAAAGACAGAGGTCCTTCATCAGCCGGCACCCAAGGAAGAGCATCGCCCTCCCCACATCACCATCGGCGAGTCCGAACTGAAGTCTATACACCAGTTTACCTACCTTGGCTGCATCATCACGTCAGACGCCAAGCTGGACAAGGAGCTGGACAACAGGCTGGCAAAAGCGAACAGTGCTTTCGGGCGACTATTCAAGCGGGTGTGGCACAATCAACAGCTGAAAAAAGGCACCAAGATCAGCGTGTACAGAGCTGTCGTCCTCACCACCCTGCTGTACGGTTCCGAGTCCTGGGCCCTCTACCGCAGCCAACTACGACTCCTCGAACGCTTTCACCAGCGCTGCCTGCGTACCATCCTCAGCATTCACTGGAGTGACTATGTCACCAACGTCGAGGTCCTTGAACAGGCGGAAACTGTGAGCATCGAGGCTTTGCTGCTGCGGACACAGCTTCGCTGGGCGGGGCACGTCTCCAGGATGGAGGATCATCGCCTACCCAAGATCACTCTGTTCGGCGAGCTCGCCACTGGACACCGAGACAGAGGGGCACCAAAGAAGAGATACAAAGACGGTCTCAAGAAGTCGCTTAGTGCCTGCCAAATCGACCACCGCCAGTGGTCTTCGCTTGCTGCGGACCATGACACCTGGCGCTCCACCATTCACAAGGCAGCCGTCTCCTTTGAGGACTCTCGCAGAGCTAACCTTAAGGACAAGCGGCTTAGAAGAAAAAACATTGTCGTAACTCATAACCCTGACCAGACCTTCCCCTGCAGCCACTGCGGTCGAACCTGCCTGTCCCGGATTGGCCTCCGCAGCCACGAAAATGCCTGCAGACGACGTGGGCAAGCCCTATAGAATCTTCGTTCGCGAAGTCAAGCCAAGAGACTGTCGTGCTGTAACCGTTCTCTCTACGCGTTTTTTTTTTTTCTTTCTTTTTTTGTTGTTGTTTTTTTGTTTGTTTTGTTTTCCTTAGGGTTTCTCTGACATACCTAGAATTCTCAGAGCTGACGATTGTTATTTGTTAAAACGTTTCTTCTTTTATCTCGGGACAAAGCACTGCTTTTGGCACTTTATAAAAGGAAGGGCTGATCATATTTACGTGCACTTGTCCTCCTCCCCGCCTCCACCCCACCTCCCTAACAAAAAAGATTAATCGGAAACTACTGGTTTTTATATGATGTTAATTTTCCTTTTGAAAAGAATGTTCTACCTGGAGTTTCTGCAGGAGCAATCAGCTTCTGTTTGACAAAAACACTACACTACCAATTACTCCTCCGTCTGATGATACGGCCGACGTTGGCCCGAGGACCTTTTGCTCAGTGTATCATTAGTGTTCTCATTCTCGCCGGCGTTTGCCGACGCGAAAACATTGACTTGTGCGACTCACCCGAGGTGCCGGTGTTTGTAGTCCCACTCCCACCTGTCGAACCCCCACCTCCTCCACCACTACAGGCAGACAACTCGTCAATGCTGAAGCTGGTGAGAGCGATGCCAGTGGGTTGCCTTCCCCAAGTCCTCCCAACAATGACGAACTCTATGGTCTGGCCGTTGCTTAGAGGTTGGTCACTTTTACGGATTACGAAGTTGTTTGTCGTGCCAGATATGACCTGACCTAGCCACGACGACTAGATAAACAAATATATTAAGATCAACCAGTCAATCAATTGGTTGGTTGGTCGTTCGGGTCCGGGTCCGGGTCCGGGTCGGGTCCTGGTCGGGCCCGGGACGGGTCCGGTACCGGACTCGACCGACCGACCGACCAACCAATCAATCAATCAGTTCTTTCGTCCGTCTGCCCATCCTTCCATTCACCCATCCATCCATCCATCCATCTTTCAGTTCAACTTCAGTCAGTCAGTGATTAAGTCCATCCATGAGCCACCAACCAATCAACTAACCAACCAAACAACTTTCACCATTGTTAATAGTTACCCAGACACTCTCTAGAGTGGTTCCTTCTCTCACAGTTTATAATCGAAATGAGAGATTCACTGTACACAAATTTGATACATGTATATGAGTATCAGTGTGTGCTGGTCTATGAGTTTGGACCTTACGGAGTGCAGTCCGGCGGAGCAACCGTCATGTCCAAAATTACAAACCAGCCGTTTACAGTTCAAAATCACAACTGAACTAGATGTAGTATCCGTACGTCTAGTTGATGGATGTTCTGGTTGAATGAGAATCGGATGGTGTAGGTGTTGATGTTGGCACAAATGGGTAGCTGTACGTTGATCTGGAACCCATCCAACCACGTGTTAACGCTAGATGTGTAGCATGCGGCATATGATACACCGAGAAGTACCAGAATCGGCGAGGCCGTCAACATTCTGGTGATTAGAAAGCACAATTCATTAAAATATATGGGTGCGTTCGCTCGTGACTTGTTTGTTTTTTATTTGCGCGCATATCAGGAAGAGGCACGCCTTCCGTTTGTGGTCAGCCTCTTCAAACGCTTAGAATTACTGACGTACTTACGTAGTCGTTTTTTTGTGGGCCGGATTACTTTATGCAGTGTGTGTGTAACACTTCTCAGCTTCAAGAGGTATAGATCCTCATGAACTCCCGCGATTGGGGACGGGGGGTGGGGGTGGGGGGGTTCACGAGGATCTATGCCTCTTGCTGAAACCAGTGGGGCGGTCCGTCGCGCAGCGGTAAAAGCGCCTGCCACCAATGCAAGAGGTGCGAGGTTCGATACCCGATTCCGGCGTTGGACTTTTCTCCTCTAGTAAGTGTCACCATTAATTCGGGCGCACCGTCGGGGGTTCTTTCTCCGGGTACTCCGGCTCTTTCCTCCCCCACGAATTTGGTATTGATTTCAGTCCACTTAATCAAATTTCAAAAATATAAAAAAACGATTTAAATTTCCAAAAATTTCAGAAGCTCGCTTGAGCTTGCCCTTAGCACCACGTGAATGTTCTGTATTTATGTACAGTGTGTGAGGGAATGCGCGTGTTTCACGTGAGCGTGCTTGTTGGGTTCAGTTCGCGGCTATGTCCTGCGCATTGAGTTATAAATATGAGAAATGCGCCATATAAATACTATGTATTATTATTATTATTATTATTATTATTATTATTATTATTATTATTATTATTATTATTATTATTTAACCACGTTGTATTCATGTTCCTTCGACGGCTGACGGTTGAATGATAATGCTACAAAAATTATAAACTGTGTCCGTTGGTAGTGAAGCGGTCAAGAGAGAGAGAGAGAGGCCGGCACTGCACACGCAGGCCGATGAACGCGTTATGGCGCTGCGAGCAGGACTACAGCTGACTCCACCGTGACCGTGACAGCTGATGTCACACATACAATATCTGTTGTATACAGTCATGGGAGCATGAGCTATAGGTAGCTATTGGGCTTTTTTTTTTTTTTTTTTTTGCTACCTGCACATCTGAAATATTCTGTATACAAAGTTATACCAATACTGAGCTGCGGAAGTGTCGTATAGCATTGGCAGTGGGGGCGACGCTATACGACACTTCCGCAGCTACTGATGCGGGAGGCCTTGATGAGCAAAAAATAAGATCTTTGCATAGATGATATAGCCATAGCTTACATGATATAGCCATATTATATAGCCAATATTATATAGTAAATAGTTTCTGATCGGACGCCTCGACGTTATTCGCCCATTATTGTTTAGAAACCTGCGTAGTACCGTTTTGGTGTGCACTCCCCAGATAGACCCGGTCGAAGACTACACAAGCACAGTTCTATTCAAATGAGACGCTCAGAAGTGTACATTTAGTGTACTCCCCGAGTCTGTCCATCTGGGGAGTACACGGCATCCAAACGGCACGGGCTTTCACTCTGAATGTCATCATTTCAACGATCGATTGAAATCTCCCCATATAGATCTCTCAGCGATAGAGGTAACAGAGCAAAATATTATACACAGCACGCACCTATTTACCTCATTCTGCCCGCGACACACCACAGCAAGATATGGCTCGACCATGATAGTTCAAGGGTGGTGGCAGAATAGCTTGGCGCCTATAGGCGCCAAGCTATTCTGCCACCACCCTTGGACTATCATGGTCGATCTGTCTCCTGAATTGTAATGCAATCCTCAGAAGATAACTCCAATGTGTGGGCACAATGATTTAAATATCACAAACACACACACTCACACACGCACGCACACACACACACACTACGATTCCCCTGTTAGTGCAACTTGGGTACGCTGCCAGTCTGAACCCTGTCCTCATCTTGCTTAGTTAGAGGCATATCACACACACACACACACACACACACACACACACACACACACACACACACACACACACACACACACACACGCACGCACACACACATTACATCAGTTTTGTATTGGTCTGTAGTTGTGGACCTTACGGCCTAGAGCTGCAAAGTCTAAAATCACAGATCTGCACAGATGCTACGCCGTCTTACCTTGATTCAGCTGCTGTCTGACCCGACAAGATCTCCCCGGCAAAGGTAGGACTGATTGCTTAGTTATTCCGTGTTTGT
Organism: Semisulcospira habei; assembly: GCA_036245525.1. Classification (NCBI taxonomy): domain Eukaryota; kingdom Metazoa; phylum Mollusca; class Gastropoda; family Semisulcospiridae; genus Semisulcospira; species Semisulcospira habei. Next base: position 308,779,856 of record BTPG01000002.1, read on the forward strand.
CCCCCTTGCACATGTAGTGATCGGCGACAAAATAGGTCGGACTGCAAACCCCTGTCCGCCTTATATACTGCGCACACAACAACCCATTACACAACGGTCGATCAAAGGAAAACGCCTACCCGGTTAAATCCTGTTCACTAGGATGTCGCGATAGAAATAAACTGCGTGGCTAATAACGCATAATCCAGGGGCGGATCGGGGGAGGGGGGGGGTAAAATGCTTTAAAGTCCGTTTTTTTGGTGTTTGGAAACCTCACACCCCCCCCCCCCCCGCCCTTTCCCCACGTTTAATATTTTGGCGAGTTTTCACACACGCATCTTTCCACCCCCCCCCCCCCCCCCCCCCCCCGTCTCCTCGGTGTTTGATATTTTGGCAAATGGTGAGAGTCTTAACATGCACGCGCCTTCTCTTCAACTCTCCCTCTCCCCCTCTCTATCCCCCCCCCCCCCCCCCCCCCCATCCCCCCATTTTCGATTTTTCGGCCCCTGGAAGCAAGGTCTAGCGTCGGGGAGGCCTTTTTGTATGAGGTTAAAGGTCCCAAACAAAAAATTGGAAACCGCCCCCCCCCCCCTCACTCCCCCCCCCCCCCTCGAGGTAACTGACCCGGCCCAATCGCAACAGTCTGCCGTTACATATTAAAAGCCAGAACGTGCATTTTGAAAAAAGCGAGATTTTCATTATTATACAATAAAAATCTTGCTTTTCTAAAAAAAAGGTGGACATGCCAACGTATACCATACAAGGGGTGAAATAATGAATGGACCACTATCTCCGAATCAGGCTACCACTGTTTGCTGGTATGTTTTTTTGCTGTAACTAGTTCAGAATGGCAGACCAGCAGACGATAATGAGGTTTCGTTTGTCACGGTCGAACGACTCCCGACAACACAGAGCGAGAGTGAAATCGAGAGCGAAAACAAGAGCGAAATCACGGTGGGTAACCAACTTGTACAGGCCGTTTGACATCGGAACGCACAATGTTTTTCGCAAATATCTCCGCAAAGAAACACTTTTCTATACAAATTTAAGAACAAATATCATTTAGTGCTATTTGACCTAATATCGAATATTTTTTACTGAACTCCTATGATTTGTTAATTTTGCTGTACTGTCATAAAAAGAATCGGTGAAAAAACAAGAACAAGCCATTTTCAATGCCCTAAATAGAGCTCCGGCAGATTTAATATCGAAGTCAAGCATGCAGACTTCATGTATGCCTGCGCTGTTTCAGGTTTCAAATCTTGGCCAGTTCACGTCAAAATGGATCTTTCTTATACTGGGCTTCTTATGTCTGGGGCACATTTAGGGATGTAAAATCAGTAATTTCATGTTTTTTTTACAATACTTTTTTACGACTGTACAGCAACACTGACACACTGTTCGAGTTTATTAAAAGCAAATCGTGTTAGGTCAACTGTCACTGAATGATATTTGTTCTAAGATTGGCATAGAAAAGTGCTTCTTTGTGGAGATATTTGCGAAAAGCGTTGTGCGCTCTGATGTCAAACGACCTATACCATTAGCACAGACAGCACTCTAAACATCTCCAAGAGGCACAGATCCTCATGAGCCCGGAGGCTCATGAGGATCTATGCCTCTTGGAGATGTCTGGAGTGATGTCTATGCTTATGGTACAAACTGGTTATCTCCCGTGACTTCGCTCTCCTTCGTTGTGAGTCGTCCGGGTCAAACGTAACCTATGTAATCAAGGCTGGAACACGTGATAAAGCATCAGATACAAACGGAAGCTTGCCTTACTTCATTAGTGCGTCCAAGTCTTTTGTGTCCAACACGAGTTCGTAAAAAAAAAGTTTTCACACCTGGCTTCTCATTTGAGTGTTGGTGCGTGACCTCTGCGCCCGGCCTTCCGCTGTATGTGACGTGCACTGTGGTTGCTATTTCCATGAACACCTTCATTGCCAGTAAATTATAAAGTCGTGAAATCAGTCTTTAAGCAAACGGCAGTCGGTATTGCATTTTGTTGAGCTGATTCCGGAGGGAATCACCTCAACAAAAAGAATACCGAAACTTCAGCGGTTAAGAGAGTTATCATTTTCACGGACTGAATACCTGACATTATATTAGAACCTGCAGCGGTTTCCACATCTATGCTATACTAGCCGTTCCGAGTCTGTCCGTGTGAGTGTGAATGAGGCTTGCAAGAAGTATTAAACGCTCCTGAGGTCTTGCGACCATAAGGGCCCAACGATAGTAGCTTTGACTAATGCAAATCCACTGCGCCACCGCAAACGCTTCACCGCCTACAAAGCTCAAGACAGAATACAAGTGCTCTGTCTTGAGCTTAGTAGGCGGTGGCGCGCACGCGGTGGCGCAGTGGA